>CM055897.1:65771335-66371335 GCA_029582155.1 Panopea generosa
TGAAAATTCATTTTTTCTTTTCTGATGAATTCAATGTTGCCTCGGATTCAGATTTTAGCAATATATATTTTACAGAAAAAATTGTGTGTGTGATTCCAGTGTTTTCAGTCCCTCCTTCAAATAGCCCTGGGGTAACCCAAGAGTTGGCACTTTAGAGTGTTGACTATCACAGAAAAAAATTCCATCATTCAGAGACACATTGTAAAGCTAAATATAATCACTGATCCTGGGTATGCACATTTTTTTAAAAGGAAATAATCTCAAAATTTCATTTGAAATATGTTGACCAAGAGATCATAGAATATTTCTATTTAAATAAATATTTGTTTGGTAAATTTCTTAGACCTGTTTATAAAGTTCTTCTACTACTTTTTTATATCAACATTGCGAAATATCAACTTTTATTTCAAGTAATATATTATAAATATTTATATATTACTTTCTCAAACATTATAGTTACAAGATTTCATTTTACTGAGAAATCTCTTAAACTCACAAAGAAGCATAAAGCAAAGGCCTGGTCTGTATTTCACAAAATAGCTTTTGATCGATAATTAAAATGAATATATTTCCAGAAAATATGTCATTTCTACATGATTTGTGCCAACTTTGAGTTCATTTGAATGAATATTAAAAAATATTATGAATAATTGTTGGTGTACGTTTGCTATGATTTTTGTCTTAAGTTTTTTTGTGAAAACATCTCTCTACTTAAGCACTCAAACTGAAATTATAGAACTTCTTCATTACAAAACTTATGCCATTAAAAACTTTCTAAACACAATTACAAGCATATGCATATTGACGTAATAACTTACAGTGATGCTGAACGTAGTCAGATATTAAGAAATCTTATTTGAAACTGAAATATTAGGTTGAGCGCTTATGCAAATTGAGATGTAAGTGAGTGGTAGTACAGTGGATAGTGTTGGATGCTCAGACCAGAGGTTGCAGGTTTGCCACCCAGCTCAACCGGATGCCTCTCAAAAAACAACACTCAGTACTGGTTCTACCTAGGAAGCGGACTCAAGAGCATTTCATAATATTATATGCTCCGAGCTTTCTTCGCAATTATGCTAAATTTAAATTAGTATAAACTTCGTTGAGATGTTCTGGACCACAGAGTCTTAATCTCAACCTTTGATTACATTCATTTCTTTATACTCTAATGTTACCTGGTTGGGGATCCATAGGACATGCACATGACTCTGAAAATGGGTACGGCAAAGTCACTGCAGGTAGTTTCGTTTTGAGACCAGGAGCAATTTTCTCATCAAAATGTTCCATAGCCATTGAGGAGATGTCCCGCAGTTCTTGGAGAAACTCATGCGATCTGGGCGGCTGATTACTGGATTGTAATGTACGTAAAATACAATTCAACTCATCAAGCACCTGTCAACGAACAAATGAGAAATTGAATACAGCTTTTAAATTTATTTATTTTACATTGATTATGAAACATCGCACTTAAAGTTATTTCAACTTACACAAATCACTCTTGATTGCTTCCTAGGAAGAACCAGTACTAGACATATACGGATAAAGGGTTTTGTTGAAGGACACAACACACAGCCGTGGCAGAGGTTTGAACCCAGGATCCCCCAGTCTTGGATAAAATGCCCTACCACTGCACCACACACTCCTCAGTAAATGAATAAATGACAACAGCTTAATTAAATAAATGTTTTACTTAACCATGAAAACAAGCTTAACAACAGCTTAATTAAATAAATGTTTTACTTAACCATGAAAACAAGCTACATATTTATGATGCACATCAATGAAGCAGATGTTTTGATTTTCTGGATGTACATGTAAGAGAAACCAAAGTGATCAGCTCTCTAACAACACTGTGAAGACTATAACCCATGGTTTTGTTTCATTTGATTGGATGGAATTTAGCCTCCTTTTTCAACACATCATATTTGCATGAAACCAATGATACTGTTAGAGAAACACCTAAGAAATGAAGGGTCCTCCTTGGCCATGTGGTCCAAGGCGCCATCTCATGATCACTAAACCTCTCACTGCAAAGGTCGTAGGTTCGAGTCCTGCTCGCTCCAAAAACTTTATGTGAGAAAGTTTCCTGTAACTTGCGAAAGGACGGTGGTTCTACTCAGTCTGAGGTCTTCCTGCACCAGTAAAACTGGATATGCCATATAACCTGAAATGTGTGAAAATGGCATTAAACCCCATTAAAAAAAATAAAGAATCCCCCCTCCCCCCCTCAGAAATGAACCTACATGTAAATACATTAATAAATGTTAGTCGCAAAAAACACAGACTGACTCTACATGTAACTAGCAAACTTTCTGACTTTAAATCTTGAGATTTATATAGGTTTGAATCCATATCCATGGCATTTTGCAACTCAATGTTAAACTTGAACTGAATGGTACAAGTATCCTACAGAGCAGGACTTGTAGTTACTCAGATACATTCTCTATAAAATTTATTTTTTTGATTGGGCTCAACACATGACATGTTTCATATGTTATCCAGTTTTACTGGTTGGGGGTTGGAGACCTCAGAAGGAGTAAGAGTAAAAAAAACCCCAGTCCTTCTGCAAGTAACTGGCAAACTTTCTAACATAAAGTGTTAGTGGACCCCATAAGCGAAAGGTAAGCGACCTTGAGACAACATCTTAGATCAATCACCTGTGGCGGGCTGACCCATCCATTCCATCATTCAGAGATTACTCAGAATAAGATATAGCAAATATTTAAGTCATTCATACCTTTCCAGGAATAAAGCAGCAGAGACCGGTATCAATATATTTCATATAAGACATTCCGAGCAGAGAAAGTCGTGTCTCTATTGCTGACAGAATGTCGACATGTCTGGCTAGGGGATGGTTGCGTCTCTCCGACTCCCGTCGTGGCAGCTTGTTTTTCACCTCTTTCTGTATCTGTGCATGTAATCTGTCTATCTTTGTGAATCCTTTATTCAATTTATGCTGGCAGTGCTTGTTGAACAGCTTGCATACCTGTAACAGAAATATACCACAGTTTTTATTTTCAAGTAAGATGTATTTACACTTACCCAATTTAAAGCATCTTTGGGAAAATCATACTGAATTCATGAACACTGGTTTGCATAAATTCATAACTAGTGGGCGACAAAGTTGCTATTTTCTCCGTCACTTTGCTTTTTTCCCGGTTGAAGTTCAAGTCGCCTTGAAATTAATAACATCGCTTTTTTTCTTACACAATCTATTTTACCTCTGAAAGAAATATACAACAACAAAACATGTCCTGTAACATTTACTGAATAACTTTTTAAAAAGTACAATTTTGCTGATACTATAAAATGATACTACTAATACTGTCTTACATCACCAAACAAAAATAAGTATTAAGCAAGTTGCTCCAGATGATATGTATTTAGTAAGTCCCTCTAGGTGAAACTTTATCAACATTTTTCATCCCATTGAAGTATTCAACAGTAACTAAATTATTTGTGCAAGTTAAAATAAGCTTCTTTATAGCTTGCTATGTTTATATATATATATATATATATATAAAAATATTGCTATAAGGACCAGTTGTTTAGCTGTTGGTTAAAAAATTTCATGTTTAATATCTTATGTTTACTGTTTATATTGTGGGCTGTACTCTGTTTATAACTGAAATGGTGACCAAATGAACGAAAAGTAATTTAAAAACGGAAATCAGACTATAATATCACTGTTCCTCCTTTCATCATTAAGTCACATGATTAAACACAAGCTAAATGTTCTCAGAGGTGTTTACTCTGTTAGCAAACATTTAAAGTGAACATGTTCATCAGACAGCTTCCGTTATCAAACGATTTAATTTCAGTTTAACAGTCACAGTACTAGTTCACAGTGCTCCAAATAAGCTGTGTATTTGTGTATTTCATGCAAATAAATTCATGAAAAACGCAAACAATTTGGTTTTTAAGCGTACCCACTATGCAAATAATTTTCCTTTCATGCAAAACATTGTTAGTAAATGCGTATCCAAACAGCTGTTTCACATTTCCTGTATTTTGGGAAACAGGTAAAAGCCAGATAAACTGAGCCCCGGTTATTACGGTTTGTGCCGCACAAGCTATTAGCAGTGTGAAAGTAGAAATGAGTACCAGTTTATTCAGCCTTCTCATACAGGAGTTTGCATATTATTCATACTTAGTAATGAAAAGTGTCTAGATGATCAAGATCACACTCTGACAAAATGTTGCAGTGAAAATGAAAATCTCAGCTTGCAAAGAAAAAATAATGTTCTAACACAAATCAAAGTACAATTTTGAGTAACTTTGTGCCCCCAATGCCAACATTTTCAATAATTATATTTAAAACAATATTATTGACATTGTCAACAAAAATTAGACAAGAAAATCAGAGTTGCAGGCAGCTGCATTTCTGCAAGAAGTAACTAGTCTGTTCAACAACATTGATACAATACTGATAATATAAAATAAGAGTTGCAGGTAGCAACAATTATACATTATTGTGCATTTGATATAGACTAGTTTAATCAAGATATGACAAAATTTGAATTACTCTCATTTAGACAATACTCCATGATCACTCATCTATTGTAAACTTACTGAGTGAAAATCACCCAATTAATTCTTTGATTATAAGATTTCACTCAATTATTTAGGTTTTGAAGAGTTTTCACCCTATTCAGTCAATTCTTATCTGGGGCACTGTAGTCAAATACCTAAATTTTTATTTTGTTATATGTTTTACTGGCTTAAGAATTATCAAGCATTTAATATTCACGTTTATCCTTGAAATAAAACCAAATTATGACATTAATAATAAAATATGTCTGCTGTTAAAAGAATTAAAGGGAGTATATCAGGATTTTTCAAAATTTTAAATTGACCAAAAACATTTTTTCCCAATATATCATGCGTTTATATACTCATTGACCCCGTATTGCCAAAATGGTATCTATTTAAACATGGCAAAATAATATATTGAAAAGGGGTTTCCTAACTTGGGCTACAAGCTAGGTTACGACTAAAATAGATTTCTCGCTTAAAATGGCAACATATTTTGTGAAATATTAAATTGGGAACGGGATTTCATTTTGATTTCAATTTAATCCATCATACAGTTTACACGCTGTAAAATTTGTTTCATTTTAGAATGAGTCTGAATGACAATATGAAAGTTGTAAAGTAGTATTTAAGTGTGGTCTATTTATAGAATGGAGATTGCATTTCAACTTTATCACTCTTGACTGAAACATATGCTTTTGTCAAGTTTCAGTGGATTTGATATACCAAACCATTCGGATTTTATTTATTTATGAAAATGAGATGCTTTTTATCAGTTTTCATAAAAACTATTTATTAATAAAAACAAATAATGACTTTTGTAGAAAATAAAGGAGCAAATATGCAACACTAACCCATGATTCAACCACCCTGGCCACTAGCAGGGTGCTGTACCCAATAAGCTAAATGACCAATGAATGTACTCATATTATAAGAAAGTCTAGACTTTAATAAAGGGAGTATATGTAATCATTGCATTGCCCCTTAAAGACTATTTAATAGCGGGGACAGTAGTGAAATAGATAGTGTTGGCCGCTCACGCAAGAGGTTGTGGGTTTGATCCCCAGCTCAACCTGATGCCTCTCATATAAAACCCTCAGTACTGGTTTTTTATATAAGCTCTGAGCTTTCATCGCAATCAAGCAAAAATAAATTAGTATAAACTAGACTATTTATTAATACCACTTTATGTGATCAGGTGATGTTTATTTTTTTTAAGTTTATGCAAGTTTATATAGGTTTATTTTAGCTTTATTGCAAAGAAAGCTCAGAGCTTGTGCGAACCGCACTCATGCCCACTTCTGGGTAGAACCAGTACTGATCACAGTTTACTAGCGGCATCACATTGAACACTATTTCCACTATACACTACAGACACGCTTGATCATGATGTATTGTTACCTTCTGTTGTGTACTGGTCATACCTAATACTACGAGTCTAAAAAAATTTCAACCATGTAAAGAATAGCATCAGTACTAAACAGTAGTAAGGTTACTTAAGTGTGCTGAGTAAAAAACAGTTGCCAATACGAAATGCAAACAAATGCCGATGCTAACGCAAGATGGAGCTTTGCGCATATCTTCCCCGATTGTTATTATACGGGCATTCGCGGTAATAGGTATATCGCGGTATTAGATATACAAGGGATACATCTACATTTATCATGATGTATTGACACTTAACCATTACACAATGTCTGGGAAGAATGAAATGTTAGCATTAAGGAAAATATGAATTTGAATTTTAAGAAAACAATTGTTTATTCGCGTTTGGCTTTGTTCTTAAATATACTTTGACATGAAGCGATATCATAGCAACTGAAATTTTATGTTTACCCCACCCACTATATATTATATAGAAAATATTACTGCTCTTGTTTCACTCGACTCGTGGTACGTCAGATATGACACAACAGTCTCAATAATTTCCTCAGGAAGATCTACAATGTTTAAAATCGCATTACTGGCCATTTTTTTCCCTTAAAAATATTATAATTTTTTTTATAAAGCGGAAACGGAAGTCCAATCTGAAAGATAGTTTCCAAACGTCCAAAGACGCTGACTAAAATAAATAAATAAAAAAAATGTTTCGGAAGTTAAACTGTATTCCGACCAGTTTATACAGGTAAAAAAGACAAACAGAGTAGTTTGAAATTACAGTTACATCGACATTTATAACGTTTTGGTTAAATATTATTGACACTGTAATTGCCCACAGAATTGCGTAATGAGTTTTATGTGGGTGGGGTAACCAATAAATGCATATACTATGTATAGATAAATACCACAAATTCTCTTTCATTCTTTCTGATACATAAAGGCTCTACACAATATATATACTATTGGGTGTGTTTATCACTGGTTTCTTAGTTCAGCATGTTTATGTAACATGAAAATGGCTCTTAACTGAAAAAATATTGGATCTTCTTCTTCCATATACTGAGCTGGGTTCTTGAAAGAACGTACGTAGCTCAACGAAACTAGGCGTGGTGGTGGTGCACAGAAGTCTCAAATGTTAAAAATTTAAAACTATATACAGTAGTTATGTCTGATGAAGAAAGTGTCAGGTTACTCCACCAGGAGTAACCTGAAGGCATCCAAGGTAGGCGCAGATACGGTGCTGGCAGGAAGAAGATTCCATTCTCGCACTGTCCTTGGGAATAAGGAGTTTGACAGTATCTGGTCTTTGATACGCTATTGGAAAAGCCTATGTTGTCCTCTGGTACACGCGTCGCCGCTTTGGAGGAACTTGTCTGCGTTGATGTCTACAAGATTGTTGCGGATCTTATACATCATGGAGAGCCAGCTGTGTTTTCGACGCTGTTCAAGGGGATCCCAGTTCAGTTCTTTAAGCATGTTGGAGATACATCCTGGGGTCTTAGCCGAATAGTCGTTGAAAACAAAACGGGCCGCTCGGCGCTGAACCTGTTCAATAGTGTTGACGTTGTTTAGCTGGTATGGGTCCCAGATGGTGGCGGCATTCTCGAGTTGGGGGCGGACCATGGCTTTATAGGAAGCTTCCTGGACAGGTGGTGTGCATCCCCTCAGGTTTCTGCAAATGAACCCCAAATCCGACTGGCCTTGCTCGTGATGTTGCCTATGTGCTTCTCCCAGGTGAGGCTTTCTGTGATGGTGACTCCAAGGTATTTACTTGCATCCACCACCTCAAGTGTGTGGCCATGGAGACAGTATGTAGTGTCGATGATTTTCCGACATCGAGGGGCGATCCTGATGACGGTGCACTTAGTGGGGTTGAAGCTCATCTGCCATGTCTCTTCCCACTTTTCCAGTGCTGTGAGGTCTTTCTAGAGGAGCTGTCTGTCATGGTTTTTCTCGATCACCTTGAAGACTGCGCTGTCATCAGCAAACAGTTTGGAGGACGACGACTTGATCATATCTGGGAGGTCATTAATGAAGGCTAAAAACAGTAGGGGACCGAGTACTGTCCCTTGTGGAACGCCGGAAAGTACGTCTGCAGTTCTTGACTTGGCACCATCAAGGAAGACTTGCTGCTTTCTGTTGGATAGGAATGACTGTATCCATCTCTTGATGTTGCCCCTTACACCATAGTGGTCCAGCTTGTGTAGTAGCCGTACATGAGGGACTTTGTCAAAAGCTTTGGCAAAGTCCAGTAGAATAACATCTACCTGTTTCCCTTTGGCTGTGTTGGAGGCGATTTCCTGGATGGTGGTTAGGAGTTGAGTCTCGCAGGAGCGTCGCTTGCGGAAACCATGCTGGTTGTCGCTCTTGACGTCGTACCTGTCAAAGTGCTGCATGACATTGCTATGCACTATGTGCTCCATTAGTTTGCACGTTATGGACGTCAAGGACACTGGTCTGTAGTTGGATGCTAGGTGGCGGTCTCCTTTCTTGAAAAGAGGGACTACGGATGCCTCTCTCCAGTCCTGAGGCACTTCTCCTAGGTCGAGGGATAGTTGGAACAGATTTGCTAGAGCCGGGGCTAGTTCTGTAGCAGCTGCTTTCAGGATGAAGGCTGGAATCTCGTCTGGGCCAGTGGCTTTCTTGGTCTTGAGATTCATCAGCAATTTGTGGACCCCTTTCCAGTTGACTGTAATGTTTGACATTGATGGTATTTCACTCTGACCCATGTCTGGGATGTAGGTGGTGTTTTCACGGGTGAAGGCAGAGACAAATTGCTCATTGAGAATGTTAGCTCTAGCTTCATTGTTGCTTTGGAGGTAACCATCCTTATTTTTTAGTGGCGCAACACCAGTGGCTTCCTGTCCTTTACTTTTGACGAAGGCCCAGAACTTTTTAGAGTCGTCTTTGAAGTCATGACTCACCGTGTCCACTAAGTACTTCTTGTTGGCTTTTCGTATCTGGTATTGTACTTCTTTCTGTAGGCGCTTATACCTGTCAAGGTCCCGTTTCTGATTGGAATGCCTCGCTTTCTTATGTGCTCGTTGTTTTCTACGAATTAATCTCTTGATCTCAGTATTTATCCATGGGTGTGTATTTCTAGATGTTGTCATTTTCGAAGGGACTCGCTTTTCAATGGTAGTTTGTATTTTTGACTTTAGTCTAGCCCAAGAGTCTTCTATGGAGGGGTCATTCAGGTTGGTTATACCCGATAGGTCGAATAAGTCGTCCCTGATGCCTTGGATGTCTGCTTTCTTCCACAGGAGAATCTTTCTTCTTGATGGTTTTGGATGTGTCGCAGTGATTGTAGTATCGAACAGGACAATATCGTGGTCGCTGTTACCAATAGAAGGCATGAGCTTGCATCGTTGTTTGAAGCTGGGATGAGTTGTTAGGATGATGTCTAATGTGTTCTGTTTTCTTGTGGGGAAGTTGACGATTTGTTCAAAACTGTTGTCTGATACCATGTCCAGGAATGATTGGTTGACTCTAGACGGGTATTGTTTTCCAATTATGGTTTGGTCTTTCCAGTCTATGTCAGGGAGATTGAAGTCTCCAGCTATAATTAAGATGCCCTTCTTGGCCTGTTTCCTTAGAGTGAGAAAGTCTTCTTTAACAAATGATAGGTAAACTTCGTCAACTTTGTTGGGTGGTCTGTAGAAGGCTGCAATGGCAATTTTCTTCTTGTTTGCAGTGAACGAGGCACTGATCAGCTCATTGTGTTTGCTTGTAATGATGTTTCCGAGTTGGGGGTGTTTCCTGGATGTGATAAGAATGCCGCCATGGGGGCTGTTTGGTCGATCACGACGGAAGATGTCAAACTTCAGCTGGGGGGGTAGTAATTCTGTAGATCTGATGTCTGGGTCTAGCCACGTCTCAGTGCCGATGATGATGTCTGGGTCTGTGTCGTCTATAATGGCTTCCAGCAGCTTCCCTTTCCTGCGAATACTCTGGCAGTTGATATTCAAGATTCTAAGGCTCTTGAATTTAGCTGGTTTTGGATGATTTCTAATGTTGGTAGTACTAGGTTTCGGTGATGAAGTCTGGAAAACTGTACTGGTATTAAAGCTGTCAAAGGTAGACATATGGTCGGGTTCAGATGCTGTACTGGTTCTTGTTGATTGTGAAATGTCTGAGATACTATCAAATAAGGTGGGGTTTGTTGACAGATTTATATCATGATTTGCTGGAGTATCGGGGACGGTGTAGAGTATGCTGGAGTTGTTTGGTTTAGAACAAATAGCGTTCCATCTGTTAAAAAATACAACATTGTTTGCTTAAAGACCCAGGGGCCTTCAATTTGATTACTTGTGGAAGTTGCATCAGAGTAATGTAAGCAAGATACTGTGAAAGCATGCCATTCTCCAAAGTAGATGTAAGGCCTAAAAATATGTTATGTGTTAATTGTTTTTGGTGTCCCGACTGAATGTAAATTTTCACAGGATTCATTTTGATGTGCATCCCACATCCTAGACACACACTTTTTTTTTCTTCTTAAAAAGGATGGTTAAAGAATATGTGCATCCTGTCATGTTTTTGAGGACGCAAAGTTTGAAAATATGTGAACATGAATCAGGGTTGGTGCTGGGTGTCACCATTGACAGTAAAAATGGAAAAGTGAAGCAAAGAAATTCCGGGTTTTTCCATTATTTTCATACTCATTGGACTGGTTTATTCTCTGACTATATATCTTTATCCACCGACTAGTTTTATGCACATAAATGTGTGACAGTCTGTGAAAAATTGGTACATTGTGACACAGGCCTTCAAAAATTCCAAGCCTGTGTGGTTCCGGCTAAGAATAGAATCACTGCTGATCTCTGCAGAGAGGTAGGAATCCTCCGAATTGGTGTCATGTTCATTCGATCATTTTTTGTCATGCTCACTATTGTGGTAAAATTATCAACCCCTGTGTGGTTTCAGGGAGCCATGAGTGATGGCAAGAATAGGACCGCTGTGGCTTATGCATGTCGTAAGAAGCAACAATTTGAGTAATACGATAGAATTTGCTGAAACTCTGCAGTTCTGCAGGTATCAAGGTTCTAGGTTCATTCTGCATTTTCATTTATTGTATTTTTTTTTAAATCTGTATGTTAATTTGTTGTTTCTGTACATGTAGAGTGAACCCTGTATCTTCATTCCTGTTTGCGTCGAATAACCTATAATGTGTTGGTACGCCGTTAAACCCTATTCATTCATTCATTCTAAAATTCCAAAATGCAAATCGGTC
The DNA here is from genome assembly GCA_029582155.1 of Panopea generosa. NCBI lineage: Eukaryota > Metazoa > Mollusca > Bivalvia > Adapedonta > Hiatellidae > Panopea > Panopea generosa. Next base: position 65,782,479 of record CM055897.1, read on the forward strand.
CAGGTTTTTTACTACCGTAAGAATCGCACTTATTTTTAAAAAATCACTATGGTATATGCCTTTACATATATGCATGCTCCACCCACCATGTCAGCTGCACCATGTATTTTCTCCGTTTATACATTAATAGGGAACTATTTCAAGTTTATTGTGTATTATTTATAACATACTTTATCACAATGTTTACATTTTAATGACTGACATTATATTTCCGCTTTACTGAATAATTTTCATTATATTAAAAATGCTCGTTGGAACAGGAAGTGTCGCAAGTACCGGAAGCTGCGTGAAATAATCATCGTGGAAACCAATGTAACGGTTCATTTTTGATATGCGTTGTCAGTTCTCGGGAAACTGTGTGAGGAATCTTGGGACTGTTTTCGATTCCAATATGGACATGGAGCAACATGTTAACTCGGTGGGCAGATCTGGACATGGAGCAACATGTTAACTCGGTGGGCAGAGCTGGACATGGAGCAACATGTTAACTCGGTGGACAGAGCTGGATATGGAGCAACATGTTTACTCGGTGGGCAGATCTGGATATAGAGCAACATGTTTACTCGGTGGACAGATCTGGACATGGAGCAACATGTTTACTCGGTGGGCAGAGCTGGATATGAAGCAACATGTTAACTCGGTGGGCAGAGCTGAATATGGAGCAACATGTTTACTCGGTGGGCAGAGCTGGATATGGAACTAGCCACTACGTACAATTACCAAAACCAGCTTGTATATATAATTAAAGTTATTTTTTATAAAAATGAAACACACAAGTAACACTGCACGTTTTATCAAATATTTTAATTACGCTAACAATATTCGGTCCGACCGTCCTAGCTTTGGCTAGCGGTATATCAAAGAAATTATGGACGCAAACACAATCTTTTGATGAACCGACAAAATGCTATGGGTCGCTGATCACACATCAAAGGGGTGCTACATACCGATAGACTCTTCCGATAAACTCCTCCCCCTTTTATCGTTAATGTGTTAGTAAAAATTGATATCATTTCGCACAGCAGGTGACAAAACAATCGGATTATTGGGTCAAATGATATTGCCGCAAGGCATATTTCACAGGTCATTATGGCATGGTAAGAGCAATATATGAGATTTTATACGACCGATAGAAAATATCTGGACCGATTTTTTATTAAACTTTGAAACGAAAACCAGTTTTTAACTTCAAAAATCAGTCCAAAAACCGGCAGTTTTAGAAGGCCTGTTGTGACATCCAGCTATCAGCCGTGTGTAAACAGAGATTGTTTTCAGTGAAATATGGTCAAGACAATGTGTTTGCAAATAAAAATATAAAGATATCAGTGAAGGAAGGAATGTCTCAATATCTTTTATCGCATAAATGATTGAAATAATCTGGTTACACTGGTTTATTTGCGCATGTAAAAACATTTTCATCCATAGATTTTTCAGCAGAATTACCAGGTTTTGAACTGTCTAAAAGACGACGCAATTTTCGGATTGCTTCGTTTCTTGCAATAATGGGGCATTTTAGAATTCATGAACACAAAAGTATATGTTAATCAATTATATATAATTTTAAAGAACACAAAATATTAAAAAAAAAAAAAAATTGCTAATTGATACTTGTAACAATTTACTGTTTTAACAAGCAATTAAAAAAAGTCACTCTGAAATATATATATTAAGCTGAGGACTTCAAAGAATATATATATATCTTTAGTTTGATGAAAATATCATCATATAAAACTATATAAAAGGTGAAGGTTGAGGGGGTGCGGTCCTACATCTCTTTGACCTGTTTCACACTACTGTCCTTGCTGTTTTTCATGTATGGTCACACAGAGCCAGTCAAACTATCAGACCTATCTTAAGGCTGTTGTTTATATTAAAATTGAATTAAAAAAATGGTCCTGATTTTGTTGTTCAAATTTTGACAACTGATTTGGGACCCATTGAAATTCACCTGGGACTCATTGTTATGATATATGTGAGTCCCAGAGTCTCATTAATTCCAATTTCAAAAAGAATCATTGTGCAGACTGTAATTGTTTATGACCTCAATGGATGGATGATGGATGGGTGAAACTTGATGTATGTCAATTTTTGTTCATCACAGAGAACGTGTCATAACCAGTTTAGCATGGTACACTCTATTAGTGATTTCAATAGACATGTATGTACCATTGGGTATTTCTAGTTGACCTAGTGTACCTATGACCCTTTTTTTTTTATGCCATCAAAGGCTAACAGATCATCAGTTAACGTAGCCACTCTTTTCTGGGATCCTTGTTAATTAGTTCTCAAGCACAACTATCTTTGCAAATAACTGATCACTGTCCCACTTGAATCAATGGTAAGAGATGAAAGACAATGAGATGCAGCATCGTATATCAATCATCAAAGAGACTGTGGTTGGGAGGGGATTAAAATTCATGACCCTTGGATTGATAATTAGACACACTACTGACTGAGCTAACCGGGCCCGGCTTGGTAGTACTAGTGCCCGAAACACAATAATTTAATTTCAGTCCCAAGAAATGAGGCTGATTGTAATACTCGCGATGGTGTGTATCTTTAGATAAATAGGTTACTGTTTGATCGCTTTGAGGTTACTTCAATCAACATTCATTAATCCATTTTACAGATCATTTATCTACGATTGGGTAATCTTGGTCATGTAGAGAATACATTCAGATTTTTTGTTAGTGTGTGTTTAAAGATAGCTGTTGCTACTTTTTTGTGTAGTACTAAATATACGGGAATTTGCTTTTCAGAAAACTTTCTTGGTCTGTTCATAGACAACTTCACCAAAATACTCGGTTACTAGCAAATGTGAAGCCAGATGCTGGCCCTGATACAGCTAGTCTGCAGCTCAGTGACAGCTGTGTACAGGTTAGTACTCATATACATTGTACACTGTTTGCAAATAAAATTTACAGCAACTTCTCATAAATAAGCAATTTTAAGTATGTATTGCATGATAAACATATTATTGTCCGTGGCAATATTGGGTAATATGATTGGACATACTAGTAATTTAGTATTAATCTGTTTCACTCCCAACTGCCATATTTGCCAACTATTTGTAGGCCAGCTACTTGTAGACCAGTGATTTCTGGACTCTATTTGTAGGTCATCTGCTTGTAGACATGCTTCAAGTAACTTGTAGACCATTGTCTTACAGACCAGTGACTTATAGACCAGCAACGTATAGACCAGCTATTTGTTGGCCAGCTACTTGTAGACTAACTAATGGTATTCCTATTTTTTTTGTAGTTAAGAGACATATAGGCAACCTCTTTGAAAACCAGCTACTTGTAAGTCAGCTACTTGTACACTTCCTATTTGTAGTTCAGCTATGTATAGGCCAGCTACTTGTAGGTCAGCTACTTGTATACTTCCTATATGTAGTTCAGCTTTGTATAGGCCAGCTACTTGTCAGGCCAGCTACTTGAAAACCAGCTACTTGTATATTTCCTATATGAAGTTCAGCTTTATATAAGCCATCTACTTGAAAACCAGCTACTTGTATACTATCTATATGAAGTTCAGCTTTATATAGGCCATCTACTTGAAAACCAGCTACTTGTATACTTCCTATATGAAGTTCAGCTTTATATAGGCCATCTACTTGAAAACCAGCTACTTGTATACTTCCTATATGTAGTTCAGCTTTGTATAGGCCAGCTACTTGTCAGGCCAGCTACTTGAAAACCAGCTACTTGTATACTTCCTATATGTAGTTCAGCTTTATATAGGCCATCTACTTGAAAACCAGCTACATGTATACTTCCTATATGTAGTTCAGCTTTATATAGGCCATCTACTTGAAAACCAGCAACTTGTAGACTTACTAATTGTAGTTCAGCTTTTTATAGACCAGCTGCTTGTAGGCCAGCTACTTGTAGGTCAGCTACTTTCATATACTTCCTCTATGTAGTTCAGCTATGTGTAGGCCAGCTACTTGTAGGTCAGCTACTTGTATACTTCCTATATGTAGTTCAGATATGTATAGGCCAGCTACTTGTAGGTCAGCTACTTGTATACTTCCTATATGTAGTTCAGCTATGTATAGGCCAGCTACTTGTAGGTCAGCTACTTGTATACTTCCTATATGTAGTTAAGCTTTGTATAGGCCAGCTACTTGTCAGGCCAGCTACTTGAAAACCAGCTACTTGTATACTTCCTATATGAAGTTCAGCTTTATATAGGTCATCTACTTGAAAACGAGCTACTTGTAGACTAACTAATTGTAGTTCAGCTTTTTATAGACCAGCTGCTTGTAGGCCAGCTACTTGTAGGTCAGCTACTTTCATATACTTCCTCTATGTAGTTCAGCTATGTGTAGGCCAGCTACTTGAAAACCAGTTACATGTAGACTTCCTATTTGTAGTTCAACTTTTTATAGGCCAGCTGCTTGTAGGCCAGCTCCTTGTAGGTCAGTTTCTTGTGGGCTAGCTGGTTGTATGTAGGCCAGCTACTTGTAGGTCAGTTTCTTGTGGGCTAGCTGGTTGTATGTAGGCCAGCTACATGTAGGTCAGTTTCTTGTGGGCTAGCTGGTTGTATGTAGGCCAGCTACTTGTAGGTCAGTTTCTTGTGGGCTAGCTGGTTGTATGTAGGCCAGCTACTTGTAGGTCAGTTTCTTGTAGGCTAGCTGGTTCTATGTAGGCCAGCTACATGTAGGTCAGTTTCTTGTGGGCTAGCTGGTTGTATGTAGGCCAGCTACTTGTTTCTTGTGGGCTAGCTGGTTGTATGTATGCCAGCTACTTGTAGGTCAGTTTCTTGTGGGCTAGCTGGTTGTATGTAGGCCAGCTACTTGTAGGTCAGTTTCTTGTGGGCTAGCTGGTTGTTGTCAACATATATACAGATAATTTGCAGGCAAGCCACAAGTACTTTATCACTGTGTGGTGATCAGATATAATTATGATGTTGGTGGATATAGATTCCACATCTGACATTTATCACTGTGTATTACTTGTATTCTGTTGTCAAGTTATGTCACGAGGCAAATCAGTATATTTAAATACATCTTGGTACTCTGGCATCATATTCTGTAAGCAAACAAGTCAAATTAGGGCCAGTCTTTGATTGTTTGCTGTGCTCCGACCAAGTATTTTTCAAACTACCACTTAGGGCAAATATTCAAACTTGATTGCCCTGCCTTAAACAACACAGTTGTTCCCCTTTGATAGTTTCTGTATTTTGCTAGAGACCAAAGAGTTTAAAAAACAGCTTCTGGTTTGCTATTGTCATTATAATTATACATTAAGTTTATATTATATAAACAGGTTAGATGTAATTAAAAAATATCCATATGGCTACAGGAATGGTTTATTTATAAGCAGTTTGTGTTAAAATATTCGGACTTTTATTTATATTTAAAGTGAATATGAAAAGTCAAAATGATTGTTGTCAATGCTCACTAGCCTAAGAATAATTCGATTTATTGATAATGCTCACCAGAATAGATTAAACATTCATTCTATGAATAACTTGATTTCATGGTAATGCTCACCACGAAAAGAGTAGAAAGTCAGTCTAAGAATGTTCCACACTCAGATTGGGTTTAAATTGTTTTGGGGCTCAGCAAGTGATTTTTTTTAAATCACACCCCACATAAAGGAAGGAATTATCTTATAACTGGGATGGAAGGGTCTACTATAGATAATAATAACTATTTTATAAATATGGCCCAATTGGCTGTCTTTGTTTTTTTTTATGGCCATTGGGTTGAGCTAGAGTTCGGACCTGCACTACCCCTGCTGTTTCCTTGGTTGGTGTTCTATTAGTTATGCTATTATACTACCACTTTGACTCATATATATAATTTATTTAACTAGCAAGTCTTTGAAACATTCAATCTAGTCAGGCCAGTTAGCTCAGTCTGTAGTGCATCTGACTGTCAATCCAGGGGTAGTGAGTTTATATCTCCGCCCAACCCCAGTGATCGTGATGATTGATAAATGACATTTCTTCTCATTGTCATTTGTCTCTCACAGCTGGTTCAAGTGAAAAAGTTACCTTAAGCTGTTTGTGGGGATGGGTGTGCTCGAGTACTGGATATCCTTCCAGGATCCCAGGAAAGAGTACTTATGTTAACTGATCATCTGCAGCCTGTGATAGCATAAAATGATGTTAAATATTCAAAATATTGCAAAATATTTACAACAAGTGCAGGTATCAAGTGTTTTGTCACCTGTAATTACTTGTAATCTGTCTATTTCAGAGATTAAACAAGCTAATGAATGACGGTTCATTCCTGCGCGTGGTTGTGGAAGGTGGCGGATGTTCTGGCTTCCAATATCAGTTTGAGCTTGGCACAGAAATATCAGAGGATGACAGGTATGGTATGGTAATATAAGGATGTACACGGTAGTTTTGCCATTTTATCATTTTTGTCATAATCATCATTGTAGTTAAAATACTGACCCATATTTGATTCAAGGGCTCCAAATGATTGATGGCAAGAATAAGACCACTGCATTTCACAAAAGTTGACAAATTGAGTATTGGATAGAATTTGCTTAGACTCTGCAGTTCTGAAGGTTCTAGGTTCAATCTTCTTATATTCATTTGTTATTCAATGTGTAAAACCTCAATTTATTTGTTACTGCATCCATCCATCCATCCATCCATCCATCCATCCATCCATCCATCCATCCATCCATCCATCCATCCATCCATCCATCCATCCATCCATCCATCCATCCATCCATCCATCCATCCATCCATCCATCCATCCATCCATCCATCCATCCATCCATCCATCCATCCATCCATCCATCCATCCATCCATCCATCCATCCATCCATCCATCCATCCATCCATCCATCCATCCATCCATCTATCCATCAATTTATCCATCCATCCATTCACCCATCCATCCATCCATCCATCCATCCATCCATCCATCCATCCATCCATCCATCCATCCATCCATCCATCCATCCATCCATCCATCCATCCATCCATCCATCCATCCATCCATCCATCCATCCATCCATCCATCCATCCATCCATCCATCCATCCATCCATCCATCCATCCATCCAGATTTTGTGAAATTTTGTATGATTATAGCTTTCTAACAGAGAAAGGATGCTTGTGATTGGTTTTGAGGTAAATCGGGTCAATGTCATTGTTACTAAAAACAGTGAAAAGGTTTCTGCTCAATTACTTTAGTTCCCTTTAAGATATGCTCAGTCTAAGTTCCTAACCTGGAAAGGAAGATTGTGATTTTCAGGTCAAGGTCACCGTTACTAAAAATAGCAGAAAAATTCTAAAAAAAGCCCTTTTCAGTATATTATTTTGGCATGTTTAAATATATATCATTTTGGCAATATAGGGTCAGTGAGTATATAAATATAGGCATGGTTTATTGGAGAAAAATGTTTTTAGCAAATTTCAGAATTTTAAAAAATCCCAATATATTCCCTTTAATTGAAAATTGTTTTTAATAACATTTTTAAATTACTTGGTATTTGTTTTAGATTGTTACTTTTACATCATTACATCGGGGTTGATTTAAACATGGGTTAAAAAACAACAAATTTTGAACATTCACACTTGATTGTGCATAAAAGCTCTGGTACATGTTGTTGAATTTCATATATGTTAAACTTTATTCATTTCCCTACAATATGACTGAGCAAAAGGAGTATAAGGTATAAATGTATTAAACGAAAAATGTAAAATGTATGGTAAAACTATTTGAATGATTGAATATTTAGCGTCATTTTTAACAGATGATCAGTTAACCTAACCACTATTTCCTGGGATCCTGAAAGGTGAACCAGTACTTGAGCACAGTAACTGATAACTTTCCCACTTGAATCAGCAGGGAGAGACAAATGATAATGAGACATTATGTTGTAAATCTATCATCAAGGAGACTGTTGCAGGGCGGGGATTCCAACTCATGACTCCTGGATTGATAGTCAGGAGCGCAACTGGCTGAGCTAATCAGGTCCGGCTATAAAATTGAAAAACAAAATTTATAATTTTTAAAAGAACTTTGTATAATCAAAATAAAAAACATAAAATTTTGCAAAACTTTAATGTTTGATTTTATTGCATGAAACAGGGCTATTTTTTGTTGGGGTTTGTGAACATTGTTCTATTGAAGTATTAGCAACCAATGTCCGCTCAATAGTTACCTTGTACCACACTTCCTGGTTAACATGACCTTTTTAACACGTTCTGCTTAATGTACCACTAGGAACATTACCTATTGTACTTTCTCTGGACATCATTTAATCCAAGGTGTGGTCAAGTCAGTGTGAAATGTTAAATCTGGTGTGTTGTCCATTTTCCTATCTCTCGCCTGTCATAATGTGTTATAACTTTTTTTGACTGTGACCTGTGTTTCTGGGTCAGATAAGCTTTTGTGATTGTCCTATGTTTGTCGCCTGCCTGTCATCAACTTTGTCTTCGAATGACTTTTTCACCAAATTTTTGTGAAACATTCTCACATGAAGCTCTTTCAAGTTGTTCAAATCATGACCCTGATGTAAAATATGACCCAGTTCCTGGGGCTTATCAATTATTGTTTTTTCAAATTTCAAAAATGTCCAGAACCACAAGGCCTGGAGCTTTGATATTTTGCGTGTAGTATTCTCTGAGTTATTTTTCAAGTCATGAATCGAGTGTTGAAATTGGCCCATGCCTAGAAGTGCATCAGTTTAAGAAAGGGACATTTTAATATTAAAATATGCTTCTCAAGAACCAGCCAGCCAAATTTGTTTATATTTTGTATTAATGATCCCTATGAGTAGAGGTTTTAAGCTTGTTCAGTTAAAGGGGCTAGAGTTCATTAGTAGGGTGAAGTAATTTTTGCATAGGAATACTATGGGAAAACAGGAAATTCTTTTTCTATGTAAAATTATTTTAATCATCTTGAGACCTAGTGTATTCTTTAGTCGTAAATCTTGAGACTGGGCCATTAAAGGGAATTTAACATTCATATGTGCCAGCAAGGACCCAAAATAAGATGTTATTTTTTTTTCATGTCTTGTGCCCCTTTTTCAACTTTACAACTTTACAACAAAATGGTATAGTAAATGGCTGTGCCTCACAAGTTCATCTCTTCCTACATGTACATTGTATTCTATTAAAACTCTTTACAAACAATATCAACATCAAGTGAGCATTTTCCATGGCCATGTATTATGCAATGCCGACATTGTTCTCATTTCTCATTGTAAAATATTCAAGATGTCCATCTCAGAGGGTAGAAGATTGCATGACCTATTTTGAATTAATTCGAATTTGAATTTTGAATTTTCTGTTTTTTTATGCATGTGTAAAGAATGTTGAATCATGCACAAATTGAAGTCCAAATAAGAATTGTGCATGATTCATCAGTCTTTGCACATACATACAAACCAGAAAAATTAATTTAATCCTCATAATTCCAGTCCTGACAATATATTATGTATCTATTAGTTTGAATGCCCTTCAAGTAAAGTACATGAATGAACGAACGAACAAATGAATGAATGAAGTTTTACAGCATACCAACACATTATAGGTTATTACATGCCAACAGGAAGGAAGATTCCAGGCTCACTCTACATGTACAAAAACAACAAATTAACTTACAGATTTGAAAAAAATAATCAACAAATGAATATGCAGAATGAACCTAAAACCCTGGTACCTGCAGCACTGTGGAATAAACATTTAAACTATCTGCTGCATAGTTAATGTGTAGGAAAATACAGCTGGGAACATAAAAAAAAAGTCCGGCTCAAGGGGTTTTATCGAAAAATAAAAATCTTCAAAAAGTTTTATGAAAGTGAGAATGGAATTATTGCTATTTTATCATCAATTTTCATAAAATATTGTGACAATGTTTGGGTTGCTCCTCATGCACAACTCTGCCAAATGTCTGCTTTTGTTACTGTCTGTAGTCTATTCTGTAATCAAATATGATGTCATCTTGACCTAATTTTTTACGTTAATAATTGAGTTTTCATTGATTGTTGCTGACATCTAGGTTAAGCAGTTCAAATAGTTCATCTATTTAGAGCAGTGTCTAACAAATGTTTATTTCACAGGCTATTTTCACAGACTAGATTATGGAACTGAAATTAATGTCATTTTGTCATCATCAGAGAGAAAATAATGTCAGTATTGAGATTGTTCTGTTTTATCAGTGAAAGTGATAAAGCGATAATGTTTATAAAACCAAGCTTTCTAAATTTGTCACTAATAATCTCGATGAATAAGATGTCACGAAGAAATAAATTGTATGGCATGCTGTGTGATATTCTGTGATCAAATTTAAGCTTGCATACTCACAAAATGCGAGTTACAATTGCAGAAAGCGAGTACATATTTCAGTAACTTGAACATTTTTGCAAGTACTGAATTCTAATAGAAATTTTTTCAGATACAAATAAAGAACTTAATAAAAAAAAAAAGTATGGAAATCCTAAAAATCAAAGTAACAATTTCAATAATCGTTTAGATGATGGGCGAGCATTTGTATTATAAAATGACGTCATCATTAATGAGATCTCCGATTTTGGTTAGTTGACACTGTTCTTTATTAAGATTTGCATTATTTAGAACGCATATTATTTGCTGTAGTATGGGAAACACCTTTTGGTATCAATATTTGCACATGTAGCGTCATCTGCAACTAAATATGGCAACAAATATAACACCGTTTCTAAAATGGAAAGGTGATGATGATTAGGCAGAAACTAACTTTTGAGTAATTAAGTGCCATGATATTAAAAGACAAATGAGTATGTTAATTGGATAAGTTTTAATGTGAGTCCCAGAAAGAGGTAAACTGTGAATGCTTAATATTCATGCTTAACATATTGACACTGATAGATAGATGTTTATAAAAGTTCTAGATACAATAAAATTGTGTTGAAAAAAGCCTTAATAAAAAAATTGCAAGTTGATGTTAACGGTACTGGCAAAAAAATGCTAGTGAAAAATATGCTTAATTTGATCCCAGATATTTGACTTTGACCTTGCTGAAGTCTTATAAATAGACTTGCATCCTTGTTAGTGCAACCTTTTTAAATCAGAAAGGATGTGAATATAACAATGTGTATTATTTTATCGACATTGCTGCTGCTATTGCATAAAGCTAAAATTATAACTTCTAAGCTGATTTCATTATTTCAATAGAAGTTTACAAAACTGTTTCCTTGGGTGAGATGCAGTACTCTTTCAAGTTTCCGATCTTTTGTTGTCATTTATAATTTAAAATGTTAGCGGCTGTCAGGGCAAGTTGGCCTACATGTGTTTTAACATTTTTGAAGAATCTTGGCCCGGTTAGCTCAATCCAGGGGTCATGAGTTCAAATCCCCACCTGACCACAGTCTCCATGATGATTGATATAATGATATTGCATCTCTTTTTCGTTTTTTTATCACTACTGATTCAAGTGGGAAAGTTATCAGTTACTTATGTAGATAGGTGCATGTGTTTGAGTACTGGTTAACCTTCCAGGATCCCAGGAAAGAGCAGTTAGGTTAACTGATGGTCTTAATTGGGATTCCGTGCAATGCTATTTCCAAATGGATATCTTTATCCTATCCTTGTTCATTATCTGACATAATAATGGGGTAACTTAAAACTTAACAAGTTTATTTGGCAGGTTTATTTGAATATTTAGCATCATTATTATGCCATTAAGAGCTATTTTGTCAGATTATATTTCAGTTATTAGCGCATCTGACTCAATCCTGGGGTCGTGAGTTCAAAACCCCCATCAGGCCACTGTCTCTGTGATGATTGATTAATGACATTGTGTCTCATTGTCATTTGCCTTTACTGTCGATTCACGTGGGAAAGTTATCAGTTACTTGCAGAGATGTGTGTGCTTGAGTACTGGTTACCTTCCAGGTTCCTAGGAAAGAGTGGTTAGGTTAACGTAATAGTCTGTTAGCCCTAGATGGCATAAAATGATGCTAAATATTTCAACAAAAACACTTAATTGTACTTAATTGATGTCCAATCCTGTTTTGAATTTTCACACTGTCATTGTACATGTATATACATAAATTTTGAATTGGGATAAGCGCACATATTTTTAATGGAATATTTTTTTTTTCCAGAATATTTGAAAGAGATGGTGCAAAGGTGGTAGTGGACAAAGACTCGTTGGAGTTCATCAAAGGATCCACGATAGATTATCACGAGGAGTTGATCAGAGCCGCTTTTCGTGTTATAGATAATCCACACGCTGAGCAGGGATGCTCTTGCGGAGCATCATTTGCACTTAAACTTTGACAGTGTGGTATTGTGACAAAGAACTGAAAAACAAACAGCTAAAGAAATAGAATATTAATTTCCTGTACAGGATTGTTTTCATGTTTGTGACAAAGGCAATATTTCTTTATAATATACTGAGTTGATATTATGGTGCAGGTTCGTGTTTGAGCGAATAGTTTTGTAGTAATTGAACTATATTTCTAAATTAATCATGTTTGGTACTGTAATATCAAGTGGTTTTTATTTTTGACTGTCCAAGTTCGGAGGACACTCCCATTCCACAAAACACAACCAAGATTTGATATCGCTTCCAATGCCAATGTTGCCGACAGGTGACGTGAATCATACCCAGGAAGTTTCATACAACATTATTCGCATTAGTAAATAGTAATGAATTTAAAAGTTGTAATTTATATCCATTTAAACAATTTTCGTGGAAATATATTTGGCACTGACAAGTGTGTTTTCTGAGAAATTTGGCAACAAAAGAATGTACAGATTTAAAACTTTCCAACTGTGACTGGTATAGAAATATTATTCAGAAATACTCAAGAGCATAAAAATGCTAACCTGTACATATCTTCTTTTCTTTGTATAGATTGATATTTGTATTGGTGGGGGAAGACCACAGAATAAATCGGTGTAGAACCATCAGCCTTCTGCAGTTAACTGGCAAGAAACTGGCAATATTTTTCCAAAAGTTTTTAGATCATGATAGGCTTAAACCCATAACTTCGGTGCTGACAGGTAAGTGGTCATTAGAAGACAGCAGCTTGAAGCACGTTGAGGCCACGGAAGACATGTACAGGAAATCTGTAATATTTTGTAATTAATGTACACAAAAAAGATGGTTGTTGGCATTGTGCTGTCCTATGACAACATGTGTTAATTTAACCCTTTACTTCATATAGATGCCTTTGGACACCTCTAATATAGACGCCTTTGGACACCTCTAATAAAGAAGGCTTTGGACACCTCTAATATAGACACCTTTGGACACCTTTAATATAGAAGGCTTTTGCATTATTGGGTGAATTATGTTTATATTAACCGACAGAGTGGAAAAAAAGTGCAGGAAGTGTTCAGATTGCTTGTTACGAGCAATCTGATCTCTTCCTGCACTGTTTTCAAAGGCCTTCTGTGATTGGTGCCGGAAAACGCATATTCTATGGGGTAAAGGGTTAAATTATTCCATAGCACTTTGCTGATCTAAGGCATTGAAATGATGTAAATGGTTCCTTTGTGTATTGTATATTGAAAGAATAAAGAAACGCCGGGTGAATTTCAGAGGCACGTTATCAAACTATTGTAAGGGGATATGTACAGCTTTAGAATATGTATGTAAAGATATTTCATCAGTGACTTTGTCAAAATGATCATTATTACTGACACATCATTAATGAAATACCTTTTCAATTACCTTTTTATTCTAAAACTAAATTTTGCCAAGGACTTATATAGGATAGGAAACTTGCATCTCTCTTCTGAATGTTGATAAAATAGCACGCAAAGAGTTAATAATTTGGCAAATTAATAATTTAAATTGCACTGGCAGCTGATTTCTTTTACATAAAATGTAAGGTGTATGTTACCTTAGATATTTTTATAAAATAAAATTTAAACAGGCAAACTGAACAAACTGATCAATAATTTAAAACACAGTTTACTGGGAATGGTCTTATTTTGTTGAAAATTGTAGTGGGCAAAGAAAGAATTTTAATTTGTAATTTTGAGATGAATGGCAGATAATTGAAAATGAGCTATCCCAAGATTTTGTGTGAGTACGCGAGAGTTCATAACATTTCAATCAGTTGCATTTCCTTCTCACTGTAAGTCCTTGATTTTTCTTACAATAGTTTGATAATGTGGCCCTGAAATTCACCTGGTGTTTTTTTGTTCTTTTAATATATTTGTACAGTAAGACTCTATTTCATTACCATATGATATTCTGTGACTGTGTTCAGACATGATCCATGCTCTCAATTCACAGTATATGTCTTGTATTGGGTATTGAATGTTAAGACATTATACGGATGTAGTTTTTTTTTTAACAATGTATGTTTGCTGTAATTTGTTGTTTATTTTTAAACTAAAGATGTATATCATCTTTAAAAAGATTTTGTTTTATTGAATAAATCATATGTTGTAAATATGGCCTATTTACTTTTTCTTGCAGAATACCGTTATTTTCGTTTTAATACTTGTACAAGCGGGCCATTGTCAATTACATTTCAACTTTCAAGTAACATTGGCATCATCTGTGTTATTCAAGGTAGTTCGTGGCGTCCCTATGGGATGTTTGGACATCTCGCGTAATTTATCGAAAATCTGTACAATTGCTCTATGAAGTCTAAACTTTCGTTTTAGCATTATTTTTTTAATATAGTACATCAGTTTCTCATTCACAGCGACCCCTAATGGTACATATATTTTTTTTGAATCAAGTATTCAAATTTGTTGTTTTTCAACCTGGATTTTAATTAACGTCGGCGTAATGATTAGATGTAAAGGTAACATAAATTGCACTTTATCTGTATTAAAGTTATAATTTTATCATGGGAAATTAGATAAGTAATTTAAAAATGTTATTAAAAACAGTTTTCAATTAATATTGACCATTTTATAAGGAAAAACTGGTGAAAATTGTCGGAAAAACATGTACTGTTAGAGGACGCTGTTAAAGGAAGTATATCGGGAAAAAACGCTATAAATGTCTTAAAAATGAAATCATTTTTAAACTGGATAAAAAGCAACTTATTATCAAAAATAAATAAAATCCAATTGGTTAAGTATAACAAATCCACCAAAAAGTGACAAAATCGATGTTGCAATTGGAGCGGTAAACTTGAAACGAAATCCCCATTCCAAAAATAGACAGCACTTAAATACTGCTTGACATCGTCACTTCATCATTCAGACTCTTAGTAAGATGAAAAAAAAACCATGTGAACCTGTATGATGGATTAATTTGAAATCAAAATGAGATTACGTGGCACATTTAACATGTCACAAAATATGTTGCAATTTTAAGCGGGAAATCTATTTTAGTCTAACATAGGTGCGTAGCCCAAGTTTGGAAACCCCTTTTCAACATGTTGTCTTAGCATGTTTAAATAGATATCATTTTGGTATTGCAGGGGTCAATGAGTATATATAGGTATGATCTGTTGGAAAAAAATGTAAACAGCCAATTTTAAATTTTTTGAAAAATCCTGATAAATTCCCATTAACAAGATTCTGCGGGACTATATGAAAAAAAAAGAGCTAAATTGAAAGCTGAAACTTCATAGTGTATGTGAACAGATTTTTGATAATTTATGCCGGATGCAAAAAAATCTAATAGGAACATCGCAAACTACCTAAATTGACACTGTCTGTGGCAGTAAGAAGTAATTTCTCTGAAACTTCTTGGTCAATTATTCCCGCATAGATACTTCATACATGGAAGAAATTTACGTTCATATTTTTTGTGTTGCCCAGGCAACTCCTACTATATACAGACACAACTCTAATATATATTGTTTTGCTTTTGAGGGTTCTCCCTGACCAAGTGGTCGGAGACGTCTCAAAACCATTTACTTTCACCACTGAAATCGTGGTTCAGTTCAAACTTGACCAAAAAACTCATGTGAGAATATTTGCTAGTTGCTTGTAGAAGGATGTTGGTTCTACGCAGATTCATGTTCAAGAGTATGATGTTCTCCTCTGTCAATAAAACTGGTTGCCATTTATATAACCAGTATTGTGTTGACAATGGCGTTTAACCTCATTAACTTTTGACAAATAAATTCAGAAATTACTGCAGTAGTTATATAAGGTTTGACATTGTATTCACAAAACATCTCAACTCTGGTGTGCTTTCAAGCTCACATTTAGTTATCAATTAACAGTATCATTTCTGAATAATTTCAATATCATTGTTAATTAGTATGTTAGGCCATAAAAAATTAACTGCTAGATTATCACTCCTGCTTGCCCCCTAATTTTCATGCTGCCCAGACCCTTTTTATTTAAAAAAACAACAAAAATCCTTCCCCCATCTTTTTTTTAAGAAAAATTTGGATGATAATTTAGCAATTAATTATAAAGGCCTTAGTTATTATATTTTATGTGGAGCAGTGGTGTACTGAATAGAGTGTTGGTTGCTCACACCACAGGTTGCAGGTTTGATACCCAGATTGACCCGATGCCTCTAAAATAACAACAATTAGTGCTGATTCTACTTAGGAAGCAGATTCGAGAGTGGTTATTATAAGCTTTCAGCTTTCTTCACAATTGAGCTAAAATTAATTAATATATATATGTTCTGAGTGGATATGTGCAAACTTTATCTGTAGAACATTTGGAATGTAAATGTTATTTCTAATTTTCTAATGAAATAGTTTTAAATGTTTAGATTGAGTACAATACTCAAGTTGAGATATTTTGTGATTCAAACCCACAGCCCCTATGGCGTCAGCGCCTAGCACATTAATGATGACGTCTCTACTGACTCCGCCACCACATCAACGCCAAAAAACGTTGCGCTAATTTAAGTATAATAATAATACCCATCTATGACCTGTGTACACTAATGGTGACGCCAATATATGTGCGCAATTTGCTCAATTTTTTTCATTGTTGCGGTGGTGCAGTTGATAGAGATGTCGTCATTAATATGTCAGGCGCTGACGCCGTAGGAGCTGTGGGTTTGAATCTCGAAGTTAAATGGGATATATCGGGATTTTTCAAAATTGTGAAATTGATGTTAAGATGTTTTTTCTAACAT
The DNA here is from genome assembly GCA_029582155.1 of Panopea generosa. Classification (NCBI taxonomy): domain Eukaryota; kingdom Metazoa; phylum Mollusca; class Bivalvia; order Adapedonta; family Hiatellidae; genus Panopea; species Panopea generosa. Next base: position 65,799,471 of record CM055897.1, read on the forward strand.
ATCATGCCTATATATATTCACTTACCCCATATTGCCAAAAGGATATTTATTTAAACATACACTGTACCAAAAAAAATATTAAAAAAGGATTTCCTAACTTGGGCTACGCACCTAGCTTAGACTTAAATAGATATCCCACTTAAAATTGCAACATTGATTTCATTTTGATTTAAATTTGATCTGTTATACAGGTTTACACATAGTTAAAATTGTTTCATGTTAGACAGAATCTGAATGACGATGCAAAGGTTATCAAGCAGCATTTAAGTGCTGTCTATTTTTTTTTAAAATAAGGATTTCGTTTCAAGTTTTCCACTCCAATTTAAATATCCTTTTTGTTACATTATTTAATAATAATAATTTATTAATTATTCTATATTTAAGACATTTAAACATTTGTTCCTGATATACCCTCTTTAAGGAAAGGACCTGCAAATAAGTACACAGACAAATTGTTGCTTTAATATATTTATTGAAACAATTTTGTATATTACACGATAAATTAACATACCACAATCTTCAATCTGACCATTTTATATATTGGATAAATCGTTCTCTCTTTAACACTAATACTGTTCAATAAAAAATTTCACAGAGTGCTTTTTCTGGTCTTAATTTTTCGTTAAAAATTGTTTAAACTATTTAAGGAACATGACAAAGAATTTTCACTTGACAGTTTTTCTTAAAATAGAATATGAACTTAAGGCAAATATGATACTAAAATATTCGAGTATTTTGAAGAGCCATAATTTCGTTTCTTTTTTTTGAAAAAGGGCATGATAAACTCTGATAAACTCTAATAAACTCTGATAAACTCTGATAAACTAATGACAGAAAGTGTAAACTAAAGTCATTATTTAATAAACTTTATCTGTATGATTGAAAAAAATGCTTTGATGATGTCGTTAATATAATATAAAAAATGTTGATTATTTCTTAAATTAAAATATTCAAAAAATTATACTTGAATACCATCTTCATATGGCAATATATTCAAATATATAAAGATACATAAAGATAATAATGTTTAAGATAATAAGTTTTAGTTTACAAATTCTTAACATCATTTAATAGATTTTCACAGAAAAAAATAAATTTTAAATACTAAGTTTTCTTTTGTAAATATTAATCGTGTTAAAAGGAATAGAAATTCGCAGAAAATATAAAATTTCAAAAAAATTCATAAAGTTAATTTTTTTATGACTTGTTAAAGAGATATTTCAGAGGAAAATATAAAATATCAAATATCTAAAGTTTTCTTTAATACTTGTAAATCATAACCTCTATGTTATAGAAATTTCACAGGAAAATATAAAATTTCAAATATTTCAAATTTTCTTTTATACATGTACATGGAAATCTTAAATTCTATGTTTAGATTTTCATATAAAATATAAAATTCCAAATCTTTCTCGTAAGTACTCTTTTACACATGTTAATTGAAAACACCATTAAATAAATATTAAACATATCGAACTTTCAATTTCTTTCATGAATTTCACAGAAAAATTATAAAATTAAAAAAAAAAAGTTTTATGTATAACACCATTAAAGAGTTATTTCGCAGAAAAATATGAAATATCAAATCTTTCAAGTTCTCTTTTATACATACTAAATTGTAAACTTTATATAATAGAGCAAAATATAAAATTTCACATCTTTCACATTTTCTTTTATACATGCAGGTCTAAATCATTAATACAATGTTTAGAGATTTCAAAGGAAAATATAAAAAAAATCAAATCTTTAAAGTGTTATTTTATACGTTTACTGTAAATCATAAACACTATGTTAAGAAATTTCACAGAAAATTTAAAATCATTCTTTCAAGTGTTAATTTATTATTATGTTAATTGAAAATATATTAAATACATATTACAAACATCTAACCTAAGTTTTATCATTTTGTAAATTTCGCAGAAAAGTATAATATTTCAATAAATAAGTTTTTACTATTACTTGTTAATACCATTAAAGAGATGTTTCACAATTAAATATAGAATCTTTCAATAAATATAGATTATCTTATTTTACAAGATTTCTTTTATACATGTAAACAATAGATATTTCATAAAATAATATAAACTTTTAAATCTTATAAACTGCACACCATGTGAAACAATTTTAAATTTTATATTCATTTTATATGCAATTATTTTTCCTTTTTTTTTTTGTAAATGTAAATCATTAAAACATGTTTTTGTTTATAAATTTAAACACTATTCAAAAGATGTTTCACGAAAAAAATTATTTTATTTTATACATGTAAATTGCAAACACCATTAAACTGGATGACCAAGTTTTTTCAAATGCGGTAGAAAAGTTGATGTAGGAGGTGTGTCCAAAAAGTTTTTGGACGCATATGTTTAAAAACAAACAAACACAGTTATAAGGACAATACATGCATTGTCGTAATCGGACATGTTTTCCCGTCATTGGGCAATAATTTATCAGTTTATAATAAAACATTGATTTTATACATAATTACATACAACGACTAACTAACCAGCAGCCCAGGTCATGGTGCTGCCACAACGTCATGGGGTAACTTTTCAATATGTCTTAAAGTTTTTCCAAAGTGACATACACCATGTCTAATAATTTTCTCATGCCTTCAGACTTATTTATAAAATATTGATTCACAAATATACTCGAATGATTTACTTCATGGTGGTCAGATCACGCTGTTCTACATTACAATATAAAAATGACATTGAAACATATCTGTCATACATTTCCTTGCATCAACGTATCCAATGCATTTCTCGTGATAAAATGCAAGTAACTCATCCAATAAATCATCCTTTAACCCTTTACTCCATATATACGCGTTTTCACGCACCAATCACAGAAGGCCTTTGAAAACAGTGCAGGAAGAGTTCAGATTGCTCGTAACAATCTGAACACTTCCTGCACTGTTTTCCACTCTGTCAGTTAATATAAACATAATTCACCCATTAATTCAAAAGCCTTCTATATTAGAGGTGTCAAAAGGCGTCTATATTAGAGGTGTCCAAAGGTGTCTATATTAGAGGTGTCAAAAGGCGTCTATATGAAGTAAAGGGTTAAAGAGGCCTCACCTTTATCGCCAATATTTTTTCAATCTTAACAGTAAAACTGCACATTTATATAATAAAATTAAATATAAAGCTATCAGGAGAATGGCTGATCCTCTAACGTTTACAGGTATAGCAGCACCATCGGAAAAAGGAAGTGCTTCCGTGGGGTAGTCAGTCGTATAATGGTGGTTATAAATAATCATTGTTTTTTCTTCATTAAAAATGCATTTTCCTTATTTTAATGCTCATTTTTTATTTAAATGGCATTATTGATGTATTTTGAACATTTTGAAAGCTTTGTCATGTTTGAGTTGAGAATTTAGAAAAACAAAGATGCTTGGAAATTGGGGTATAAATATATGATTTCGGAAACCTAATATCACTTTGTCGACAGTGTACACACTGAGCAGAAAAACATCTCTTACATGACACATGAATCCTACTTTTCTCATCATATTTTGGTAGTGCAGAGGTTGACAAACACTAAAATATTAGTTTCACTTCTTTCATTCTGGACTCTCTATGAATAACAAGCCTTCAAACTTTTATTTTTTACTATAGAATAAAGAACAAACAATCAATGGTTACACCTACACATCTTTGACTACTACTAGCAGATGCAGGAGGTGGTTCAATGATGGTACAGTGCAGGGGGGATTTGCACAAGCCATGTGCCCCGTAAAGATCGCAAATATCAGCGGCGTAGCTTGGCTGAAAATAATGTGTAGGCACAGTTGTAGAAGCTAGGCTGTCGTAGGTGCGTTTTTGTGTATATTTCTTACATTTCAGGGGCCTGGTTATCCTTAATATTAACCTTGAATTCACTGTTTTTACAACCAAATAGAATCTAAATTGATAAAATAATGTGAAATATCTGGATCATATTCAGTAAGTTTTTGTTGCGAACGGATAGTTTAACCCACTACCCACTTAGCGATCAGATTTTCACTGCACTTTTGGCATCTTTATTTTTTCGATTTCTCAGGAAAAAGTGTAGGCACGTGCCTACAGTACTCACAGGAAGCTACGCCCCGAGTATGGATGAATTGACGCAGAATCTGGTGCTAAAACTGTCAAATATATAATTTACCTAACCCTAACATTTATATTTGCCTTAATGATGACCACAGCCCATGCCCAACATGAAATCTTGAATAACAAATTTGATGAATGGAGGAAGCCAAGCATATTATCACGTTTCTTGTGTATTTACACAGTCCTTCATTGTATATAAGATTTGACTTAAAACAATAGACTTAAACAAAATACACATTTCCCTTAATATGCTGGTACCGTCTTCACTACCAACACTGTTGCAGACGCAACTCCTCCCACAGTTTTAACCCGATTCCAATAACACTTGCTGTGCAAAACAATTACAGACACAACAATAAATGACTTCATTTGACCGTAACCTAACAGGACGAATAATGATGAAAAAGACACTTCTACCTTTATTATAAATTGCTCTTGAGTGTACAATAAAATGCAACACAATCACGTTAAATTACATTGACCTTTGACATTTAAAAATAGAATTTAAACATAATACCCTCACCATTATAACGATACACTATATAATTATGAGCATGAACATTTTTGAATTTTGGTTGGTAGCAATTTAAAAAAAAAATAGAAAAAAAAATCCAGACAAAATTTAAGAATTTGACCGCCATTTTCAAAAGAGTTTCTCACGGCCTTTCATATACATGATATAGCGCCATAAATGCTTCTTTTAAATTTGTTTGTTTAAAAGTATGCTGCAAAAAAAGTCGACAGAGGTACCAGTAGGATCGGTATAAATATATCTTGAACAGTTGGGAAACTAGAAGGATGTTACCCATAATACTACCAACACATTTTATAAATAATACATGACAGATGAAAACATCAAGATACCTTTGTGATGACAATACATTTAATTGTGCATAGTGTGTATTTAAATTGATTATTGGAAATCACGTTTTAATTAAAAAACGACAAAAAACGATGGGAAGACACATTTAGGTAATTTTCTTTGTCACTTGATAATCATATATTGTACGTTTTCACTAAAACCCCAGCTAATTAAAAAAGCTATAACAATGATGTTAGAACATTTCCCAAGGAATCTGCAGATATGCTAGAAAATATCTCAAGGAATCTGGCAGACATGTTAGAACATGTCCCAAGGAATCTGGCAAACATGTTAGAACATGTCCCAAGGAATCTGGCAGATGTGTTAGAACATGTCCCAAGGAATCAATCTGGCAGACGTGTTAGAACATGTCCCAAGGAATCTGGCAGACATGTTAGAACATGTCCCAAGAAATCCGGCAGACTTGTTAGAACATGTCCCAAGGAATCTGGCAGACGTGTTAGAACATGTCCCAAGAAATCCGGCAGACTTGTTAGAACATATCTAGAGGAATCCCGCAGACTTGTTAGAACATGTCCCAAAGAATCTGGCAGACGTGTTAGAACATGTCCCAAGGAATCAAGCAGACATGTTAGGACATATCCTAAGGAATCTGGCAGACATGTTAGAACATGGCCCATGAAATCTGGCAGATGTGTTAGAACATATCCCAAGGAATCTGGCAGACGTGTTAGAACATGTCCCAAGAAATCCGGCAGATTTGTTAGAACATATCCAAAGGAATCCCGCAGACGTGTTAGAACATGTCTCAAGGAATCTGGCAGACATGTTAGAACATGTCCCAAGAAATCCGGCAGACTTGTTACAAAATATCTAAAGGAATCCGGCAGACGTGTTAGAACATGTTCCAAGGAATCTGGCAGACGTGTAAGAACACATCCAAAGGAATCAGGCAGACGTGTTATAACATATCCTAAGGAATCAGGCAGACGTGTAAGAACATATCCCAAGGAATCAGGCAAACATGTCCCGATTTTAAGGAATCCGGGTATGAGCACGTGGCCAGGATTGATACTACATGGCGTGCATGCAGACAAAAATTATACAAACACCTACTCAAAACATATATTAATGAATAAATAAATAAATACATTGATGAATGAATAAATGAATAGAAGGATGGATGGATGGATGGATGGATGGATGGATGGATGGATGGATGGATGGATGGATGGATGGATGAATGAATGAATGAATGAATGAATGAAAAAATGAATGAATGAATGAATGAATTAATGAGCGAACGAATGAATGTTGCGTACAACAAATAAAGGTCACCTGATGCCAACAAGAAGAATGATTCCAAGCTCATGCATAATATACAAAAACAACAAATTAATATAGATTTTGAAAAACAGCAACAACAACAACAAATAAATCTGCTGAATGGATCTTCAATTCTAGCCAATACTCAATTTGTCGTTTCTCACAACATTTATGAGACAAAATGTTCCTATTCGGAACAGGGCTAATTGATTTAACCACACATTCAATGAACATTACAAAAAGGATAAAATGGATATAACACCTACTTTGACACACACCCTCTACAGATGTTGACAGTGATACTATCCTATTCGAAACCACCAAACAGATGAAACCAAAAATAGAAAAATGATTTATTTACTTATATACATTAGCTGAGAGTATCTGTGACCTTACAACAGGTCCTCACAAAATGCATGTAGTTCTGCGTTCTTAACAACAGAACATACAATTGACCTGACGCGCGAGAACGAACTATCGCCCCGATACTATCAACGTAGCACTGCTTGTCCAGGTAAATACAGTGTAGATGCAGTTAGCTTGTCTAAGGAAAATGACATTTAGAAACCAATATCAATTGCTGATTGGATTTGTTTGATTGACAGTCCGTGTCAGGTCAATAAGAAACTTGTTACACGAATTCGTCGTTGTTGCAGACTTATCCGATTACAACTACTTTTATTAACAGTAAATACCCATATCAACTTTCAAGTTCGTTTGAGTAAGAGTACCATGTCAACACATACTGCTGTACTTTAATTAATGTACATGCATAGAGCAGACACTGACATATCAGCCATTTGCTATATAGCAATTATTGGAATTCATAATTCACACTGAGCACACCTGGATGATTCGCACACCATTATACATGTGTACGTTTAAACCCCAAAATATGTTTTATAAACTTTAAGGAGCTCTGCTGTTGGCTTCTTTAAATCTTTTGTACTGTCAGGGATTGCATTGTCAATGTTCCTGGTGTCAAATACAGGCCAATTTGGTGCCTTATCCCAGAAATGTGAAAGAAAGAAAGGTGTCAAAGGGATTAGTTCTTTGTTTGACTCGTCTGCATGTTTAAGTGCTTTTCTCCATTCTTCTAATGACATGGCTTCGAGTCCCATTCCACCAAATAGATCTTTAAATGGAATTGTGTTTGCATTGAACAGATGGTAAACCTTTTCGGTAGTATTTGTTTTCGCATTACATATTTTCAGTGATACCTCGATCATCGATTTTGCACAGAAGTCCACTGGAGTCAGATCATAAGGAAAATCCATGTCAGGGTACGCACCCAGTCTCTTCATTCCGATCATGGTCGAGGCGAACAAATCATTCATTGGACCAACACCATCCGTACTTCGCCCGGTGACCCTGGCAGGCCTGAAGATTGCTCCGCCTGGTAGGAAATCTAATGCCTGCATCACCAAACGCTCACTCGCCCATTTGCTTTGTCCATATCCACCTTCGATAAGCAGCGGGTCATCAAGAAAATCTGATTCTTTGTACATTTGGCGATTATTTCCATAATTTGCATTTACAGGCGGGAAAAGGAACACACTGAGCGATGACGTAGTAAACATATATTTCTGTACGCCTGTGGAAGCAAACTTGATGAACTCTTTCGTTCCTTCAACATTGGCCAATCGATGGTCTTCGTATGGTGTGTTGAAATTCATCATTGCAGCGTTCATAAACACCATGTCGATCGCGTTACACAGTGATTTGTAAATGTCTGGTGCGATGCCCATGTTCTTTTGTGACAAATCAGAAATGACAACAGCAATGCGAGAGGAATATTCAAATTTCCAAATTCCATATTTTCTCATGTTTTCAATAATCCTACCCATTCCACGTACCTCCGTTGTTTCTCGGACCATACAGCAAACATGTGAATTTGTTTGCTCTAGTATTTCAAAAAGTAGAAAGGCGCCAAGAAAGCCAGTAACTCCAGAAAGCAATATGTTCTTTGGGTGGTTCTTTGCCGTAATTTTGTGTACTAACGTTGTGTAGTGTGCAAACTGGACCGATCTACGTCTGTCTGGATGTGGAAGAAAGGAGCTGTCAAGCTCCGAATCTTGGAAGATCAGCTCCCGCAGCTCCTCTTTTGTTTTAACGTCACTGTGCTCGCATTTTCGTTTGATATCTCTGCGTCTTCGTATAACCTCGGCAAATTCTTCAATTGTATCTGCAGTGCCTAGATCCGTGAATGAAATTTCTATGTGGAGTTCGTCTTCAATCAACCTGAGTAGAAGCACAAGTTGTAGCGAGTTGCCTCCCAGTTCCCCGAAGGAACTCTGTCGATGAAGTGAATAAATGAAGGATTCGTCCATCTTAAAGACAGTACACCAATGGCGAGCAACGAACAGCTGCGTTTCATTTAAATGACTGTGTCCATCAACTTTCAGTATGTCATGGATACTTTCATCTTGCTCCAACTGTTTTCTGTTTATTTTGCCGTTCAATGTCTTTGGTAAATCTGAAATTTCAAGTTTCTTGATGTAAGTTGGAACCATATACTTCGGTATGACCTTTGCAAGATACTCTCTCAACTCGGAAAGGTAAATAAATGTAGGCGCTACGAAGGCTGCTATTGACAATTCGTTTGTCTTGCCGCATTTGTGAACAACAACCACTGCCATTTCTATTTTTGGGTGCTGTATAAGTACCTGTTCAATTTCACTTAAGTCGATGCGATGTCCACGAATTTTTACCTGGTCATCGAGTCTCCCAATGTACGTTATGTTTCCAAATTTGTCTTGGAAAGCATGATCGCCAGTTTTGTACAGCAGTGACGTCTCGTTCGTTAAAGGATTTTGTACGAAGCGTTCGCTTGTGAAGTGAGAGGCATGACCAATGTATCCGTGAGCGAGTCCTTTTCCCCCAATATATATTTCACCAACTACGTCTGGCGGGACTGCGTTCATGAAGTCATCAAAAAGGTAAACATGTGCTCCGCTGATAGCCTTACCTATTGGTAGTTCCCTGTTCACGTCTTCGTATATTGTCCCTGGCTGATACTCAAAGCATGTTGCACATACAGTTGCCTCTGTAGGACCATACGCATTGAAGAACCGTACTTGTCCCTCCGATGCCCATTTGACAGCTGTGTTCAATGTACATGCTTCACCGGCCGTTATAACCTTTTTTAAACTCGGTAAATCTGCAGGAGAATAAATATTCAGAGCAGACGGAGGTAGCGTTATAACGGACACTTTCATTTTATTCATAGCCGTCAAAAAGTTGCTCCCAAGCCTTTCTGTTGAACCAAGAATAGCCAATGACGCACCTGAAAGCAGCGAGGTGAATATTTCCGATATTGTCGCATCAAATCCAATCGACGCAAACTGGGCAATGACATCTCCAGGACATATGTCCCACTCCATGATTTGAGCTCGTGCAAGGTTAACGACGCTCGACTCTTTAACTTTGATACCTTTTGGACGTCCAGTTGAGCCCGATGTATACATCAAATAGATGAAGTCTGAGTCATCCGCATTTGAAAAAGTTTGCTTTCTATGATCCGTCGTTTCATTAAGCGTATTTTCAGTATGAAACTCTTTGTCAAACTCCACTAGTACAAGTTCATCTCCTGCTACTTTATGTTTAAGAATGACAGACATACATGATGTTAGTCCATTTAAATCACAAGTGTCAAATTTGTCCCTTGTCATTATTATTCTTTTCACATTTGCGTCTTGTAATGTGAAAACAAGTCTGTCTACTGGAGAGTCGATGGGTAGCGGTAGGAATGCCGACTGTTGGATAGAGAGGGCGAGAATGGCAACGATGTACGTGACAGAGTTTGGCATATAAAGTGCTACAGTTCCTTTTGTGCCGTTACTTGGTGGTAGAACATCTATCAGCAGCTTACTGAGCTTGTTAACATCTTCCAACAGTCTGTTGTATGTCACCACGCGGCTTGATGTCTTGATCGCAATACTCAATGGTGTCAAACGGCACTGCATTTGGACCAAATCCGTAATCCTCTCAATTGTGATTTCGTTTGAGATAGTGCTAGAAATCGGAGGCTGGTAAAAAAGGTTCATTTCGTTTTTGGACACCATAGATATGCATTTCAGTTCTGTGGACGGCTTGCACCTGTTAACAGCATATACAAATGTCGGGAAATGCTGCAACACATCAATGACGTGTCCAAAATCCTGTGCTGGGCGCTCATGATACAACAGCTCAATTTCGCGGTTTTCTGACGTAAAGAGTAGCAACATATTACAGTCATGCAAAACTGCCTTTATCACGTCATTGTTGGTTGTTTGTCCCATTTTTCTCCCAATTACGAAGTTGTGGTGTGGTGTTCTTTTGTGTCCACGAAGTTCTGGATACCGGTAAAACATGTCGGTCGGAAATGTAATAGCATCTGTATGCTTCTGCAGTACGGTAACACACTCCTCAAGTACTTTCTTTATGTCACAGTTGTGGTGAACTGTGAAAACAGCGGGTACAATTTCAGTAAAAAGAGCTCTACATTCCAGCGGTAGACTTGTTTTGTCTGCTATCATTCCTATGTGAACGCTCGAAGTGCAGATAATGCGCGATAAAAAGGCCACAAAGCACGCCTGTAAGAAACTACTGTCGGACTTTATACTTTTATCTAGTTCTAGACACGGTATTTGTAGCTTTACTGATTGGATGTTGAAATCTGTCGAAACATCAATGATGTTAGCGACCACATTCATTTTCTGCCGGTAAAACATCGTTGGTTCATATCCAAACATCTTAGATCTCCAAAATGATTCCTTTTTTCGACATGTAAGGATTTCATCGACATCTATTTGCAAGTTATTTACAAGTTTAGCACCGACTGTTAGTCCATGGGTGCGGAACGAACTTTCTGTAATTGGAGCACCGTGTAAGTGCGCTACTGATATTTCAATAGGAGTAGTGTTTGTTGCAACAATGAACGTGTCGTCGATTGCATCAATAATTGTTCCTGCTTCCGAACATCTGTTTTGATTGGTCTGAGTAAATTCGTTAGATTTTGAAACGTTCGTCACTAGAAAGAACTCCCCTGACGTTGTCTTAATCTTTGGACTGCCCAATGCGTTTTCATGATTTCCAAATTCAAGTCCTCGTGTTAGGTCGTATATTGTATCTGCGTTTTCATTGAACTTCAATATTCCAACATTTGGAGGTATCGCGTAAAGCCCAAAGTATGTTCTTCCAACGTCAGCTTGTTTCCTCTGTTCAAGTTCGTCATTTATAATATCGTTCAATAGTCTTTTAAATGCACATTTTGCTGCTTCGACACATTTGAGATTTAATGTCAACGCGGAATCGTCTTCAAGGATATCAACATATTCACTCTGAAGAATATCACCTGTGTCGATTCCGACTTCTACCACGTGCCAGCTTATGCCATGCTTATGTTCCCCGCGCATAATTGCCCAACTTGTCGCGTGCACACCTGCGTATGCCGGAAGCGGACTGTCATGAAAATTGATTGTTAGTTTACGCGGAATGTTTAACTCACGTTCTTTGAGAATACGCGGATTTGAAACACTAAATAAGTAGTCAATGGTACTGTTGCCTATGACGTCAGCAATGTCTGCGTTTCGTTTGTTGTACAGAATATCGTGATCATCACAAAATTTTCCTGCACATTCCGTATTTGAAAAAACGGCCTTGATGGTGATGTTTTTATCTAGGAGATCTTTCAAACAACAGAGAAGAAGATTCCCTTCGCCGATGACGGCGCATGATATACCTGGCAGCTTCATTTTGACCATTTCTGTTGAGAGAAATAAATAAATGAGTTAGTTCATTGTAGTTTGTTTATTTAAATGTCAACTTATAAACTTTTAAATTAATATTTAAATATATCAAAGATACACCCGGCCTAAATCCCCAGTAGACTAAATAGATAACAGTTTTGCAGGATGATGTGTATCAAATTATGAATAATTTTGAATGACCGGTTGTTGAGAAAAATATTTTTGAAAATTCTCACGTCTATCAATTTTCCCGCGCTGTGTCAAAATTATTACACATGCATTATGCTAATCGCATATTCATTACCGTGTAACGAACAATGATAATATGCTATGTAAACAAATTAACATAGATGATTGACTAATATCAAGATAAACTAGTGTATATTAAAATAAAATAAATCAAGCTTTGCCATTATCTTATAAGAATATAAAAAAATAATTGGACAAACATTGTCCTATGTTTAAATAGCGCGTGTTCATTCTGTTTAGAGTAATCAATCGGAGCTTAGATCAAAAAATAGATTGAGAGCCATTTCTGTATATATAAATGGAAATAAAATATGTTTAAACGAGCCATTTAAGATGGCTGCCTTAAAAAGTAAGAAAATAACTTTGTGTCTGTCATATAAATTCCTATGCAAACTGCCTTTCAAAACAATGAATAAACAAAAACAAAAACAAAGATAATTAGATAGTTCACTATACCAAAATAGTGCAATGCAGTTAAAACAAAACAGAGGAACATAAGCAAGATCATACAAAATTTATATAGAATTATACATCTTTGACTAAAATAATATTGCTATCACGTAATACTTTTTATCGCCATGTGGAAAGCGTTTTCTGCTTGTTGGATGAAATGGTTTTTTTAATGAAATAATATTGATCTTTGTTTCTATACGTTGTGCATTTTAAAAAAATGCTCAACATTATAAAGACACTTCCAGTAATACTAGTAGCAAGATTAAGAAATCATTCCAGTAATTTAGATAATGACTTGTTCCGTTATCACATCAGTACTGATTCTGGTTGTTCCCTCTGTGATGAACTTGAAGATATACATTGATCAATACATTTATTAAGAATCAAATGTTTGATTTTTTAATTGAGATTTTAGCGGAAAATCCACTCGGACGCCCGAGATAGCTATCACGACCGCCTGTTATAAACACTTTATGGACAGTTTAGTTAAAGCAACTAAGAAAGCATTTGATCGCGTGTGGTTAAAAGGTCTTTTGTTCAAATTAAAGCAAAATGGTATAAATGGTAGTCTTCATAATTGGATTGACAGTTATTTAAACAAACGTAAACAAAGAGTATTTCTAGGTTATAGTTTCTCAGAAATAAAAGAAACAACTGCCGGAGTTCCCCCAAGGTTCTGTATAAGGTCATTTATTCTTTTTAATTTACATTAATGATATAGCCGAACATTTGTTAAGTATTACACGAATATTTGCAGATGATACCTCTTGCTTTTACATTTTCAAATTTAACAGATTTAGAAGGTATAATCAATAATGATCTGATCGTTATATCGAAGTGGGCAAAACAATGGTTAGTGAATTTTAATCCCCAAAAGACTAAAGCTATACCTTTTACTCTAAATAGAAATGTTTCAAATCCAATTTATTGTTTGAAAATGTTTTAGTTAGTTTTGTAGAACACCATAAACATTTAGGTGTTACTTTTAGTCATGATGGAAAATGGCATCAACACATAAATAATATTGTTCATCAGCTTCAAAAATTTTAGGCATGATGCGAAAAATCAAATTTACTCTAAATCGGAAATCTCTAAATCAAATATATATACCATTTCTGAGACCAGTTTTTAAATATGCATCAATTGTTTTTGATAATTGTTCCCAATATGAAAAAGACAAACTAGAAAACTTTTTGAATACAACACGAAGCAGCTAGAGTGGTTACTGGTTTGATGCGTTCGGTTTCTATAAATAAGTTATACACTGAAATCGGATGGTTATCGCTATCAGAAAGAAGAAAATATCAAAAATGTATTATTGCATATAAACTTAAAACAGGAATTCTACCCGATTATTTATGTTCTCTTTTTCCAGAAACAGTAGGGGTAAATACACCTTACAACTTACGAAATTCTTCCGATTATGTTGTTTTTAACACAAGAACACAACTATTTGCAAATTCGTTTATTCCGTCATGCGTATCTATTTGGAATACATTTCCCGAGTACATTCGTAACTCAGAGACTTTATCAATTTTTAAAACTCATATAACAAACATGTATTTTAAAACGCAAATAGTACCATTGCATTATCTAACTGGTAGTCGAATTTTATCAGTTTTCCACGCTCGTTTGATAAACGGATGTAGCCATCTTAAGTTTGATACATTTTTAAATTCTTTAACACTTGATGCAAGATGCGGCGGATGCGGTAATGAAAAAGAAGACGTCGAGCACTACTTTATGCAATGTTCTTTATAACCAGATGAACGACTTCGTCTTTTTCGTTCCACACGCCGTTTTCATCCCTTAAGTATACGAGTAGTAGTATTTGGTAAGAGTACATATACCAGTGACACAAATACATTTATATTTACACAAGTACAACAATACATTAAAGACACGAAACGTTTTGTCAACAATTGACTCTCGGCATCATACCCAATTTTATGCAGCCCTTCAATAAACCGGAACGATATTATGACAGCACTTAAAAACATAAACTGTATTTTCTCTCTTTTTTCTCACCTAATTTATTTTTTTTTTATTTATTTATCTCTTCAATTGTATTGTTGGTTTACATCCTATTGCTTATTAAAATTGCCATCTTTATTCTAATGTTATTTGTATATTGAAATGGGAGGGCCGTAACTAATGTTGCTAGAACTTGTGGCCCAACCCATTTGCTATGTGAATTATGCAATAAAATATGTTTAAACTAAAGCAACTAAACTGTCACAGGCGGTTTTGGTCACAACTTTTTTAATTTACTTACATAATTGGTTTTATTATTATGAAGAAAAGAAGAATACTATTATTTAATAACTTAAAATATTACAGTTTCTCGCTACACAGTTCAAAATGATACATGCATTACATTTATTCACATTATGTAACGATACTTAATAGAATAAGGATGTCAATAATTGATTGGAAAAAGTCAAATCACTAGATTGATTGTCCGTTTTTGACTGAACAATTGTTGAAAGCGACGCTAAACAACAACAACAACAACAACAACAACAACAACAACAACAACAACAACAACAACGCTGAACAACAACAACAACAACAACAACAACAACAACAACAACAACAACAACGCTGAACAACAACAACGCTGAACAACAACAACAACACTGAACAACAACAACAACACTGAACAACAACAACAACAACAACAACAACATACTTACAAATATGTTTCCGTTATTAACGTTCATTTTGTGATTTGAATGGCATTAACATTTGAAATACTCTGAAAAATTGTCATGTTTTAATTATGCAGAACAACACTACTGTCTGGTAATTCGAATATGAAAAAATGATCGGTGAAATATACTTTAACTTTATCAACAGTCAGCACACTAGACAGAATAAAGATCTCTAAGATGAAACATGGCTTCTACTTTACTAAAGACAGTTTGGCACATCATATCTCAATAGACAATTTAATATAAGTTTCCGGTCTTGGATACGGTGTTGCTACGAATGACAAGCCTTTACAGATATTTCACTTATAAAGAACAAGGAACAACCAATGGTGGGCTTGCAGCTGGATAATGCATTGCGAACACGTTTGAAATGGTAAGTATCGTTATTTGGGCCTGATTTCCACTTAAATACTGAACCCACTGAATATCTTTACTTAATAAAGTCAATATAAAAGATGGTTTACGACCCTTGCCCGTGGATTTAACCACACATCAAAGATGGTGTGATGCCCGAGATGAATTCTTTGGATTTCACTACGCATCTTAAATGGTGTGGTCCTCGTAATGACTTCTGTGGAATTCACCATGCATCTTAAATGTTATGGTCCTCGTGATGACTTCTGTGGATTTCACCAAGCAACTCAAATGTTGTGGTCCTCATGATGACTTCTGCGGATTTCACCACGTATTTTAAAAAGTGTGGTCCTCGTGATGACTTCTGTGTGTTTCACCACGTATTTAAATGGTGTGGTCCTCGGGATGACTTCTGTAGATTTAACAACACATCTTAAATGTTGTGGTCCTCGTGATGGCATCTATAGATTTAACAACACGTCTTAAATGGTGTGATCCCCGTGATGACTTCTGTGAATTTCACCACGTATTTTAAATGGTGTGGTCCTCGTGATGACTTCTGTGAATTTCACCACGTATTTTAAATGGTGTGGTCCTCGTGATGGCATCTGTAGATTTAACAACGCATCTTAAATGTTGTGGTCCTCGTGATGACTTCTGTAGATTTAACAACGCATCTTAAATGTTGTGGTCCTCGTGATGACATCTGTAGCTTTAACAACACATCTTAAATGTTGTGGTCCTCGTGATGTCCTCGTGATGGCATCTGTAGATTTAACAACTCATCTTAAATGTTGTGGTCCTCGTGATGACATCTGTAGATTTAACAACACATCTTAAATGTTGTGGTCCTCGTGATGACTTCTGTGGATTTAATACTCATCTTAAATGTTGTGGTCCTCGTGATGACTTCTGTGGATTTAATACTCATCTTAAATGTTGTGGTCCTCGTTATGACTTCTGTGGGTTTAATACTCATCTTAAATGTTGTGGTCCTCGTGATGTCCTCGTGATGACATCTGTAGATTTAACAACACATCTTAAATATTGTGGTCCTCGTGATGTCCTCTTGATGGCATCTGTAGATTTAACAACACATCTTAAATGTTGTGGTCCTCGTGATGACTTCTGTGGATTTAACAACGAATATTAAATGTTGTGGTCCTCGTGATGTCCTCGTGATGGCATCTGTAGATTTAACAACACATCTTAAATGTTGTGGTCCTCGTGATGACTTCTGTGAATTTAACAACACATCTTAAATGTTGTGGTCCTCGTGATAACTTCTGTGGATTTAACAACGCATCTTACATGTTGTGGTCCTCGTGATGTCCTCGTGATGGTATCTGTAGATTTAACAACACATCTTTTATGTTGTGGTCCTCGTGATGTCCTCGTGATGGTATCTGTGGATTTAACAACGTATCTTAAATGTTGTGGTCCTCGTGATGTCCTCGTGATGGCATCTGTAGATTTAACAACACATCTTCAATGTTGTGGTCCTCGTGATGACTTCTGTGAATTTAACAACACATCTTAAATGTTGTGGTCCTCGTGATGACTTCTGTGGATTTAACAACGTATCTTAAATGTTGTGGTCCTCATGATGGCATTTGTAGATTAAACAAACATCTTAAATGTTGTGGTCCTCGTGATGACTTCTGTGGATTTAACAACACATCTTAAATGTTGTGGTCCTCGTATTGACTTATGTGGATTTAACAACACATCTTAAATGTTGTGGTCCTCGTGATGACTTCTGTGGATTAAACCACGCGTCTAAAATGCTGTGGTCAACGCAATGACTTCTGTGGATTTAGTCACACATCATAAATGTTGTGGTCTACGCGATGACTTCTGTGGATTTAATCATGCATCTTAAATATTGTCGTCCCCGTGATATCTTCTGTAGATTTAACCAAACATCTAAAACGTTGTGGTCCTCGCGATTGCTTCTGTGGATTTAACCACACATCAAAAATATTGTGTTCTACGCGATGACTTCTGTGGATTTAGTCACACATCTTAAATGTTGTGGTCTACTCGATGGCTTCTGTGGATTTAACCATGCATCTTAAACGTTGTGGTCTTCGTGATGACGTTATGTATTGAACTACATATCTGAAATGTTGTGATTATTGATAGTTTCTGTGGAATTAAATACATATCTTAAATGTTGTGGCCCTCGTGATGACTTCTTGTAATTTAACCACACATCTTAAATGTGTTTGCCCACGCGATGGCTTCTTTGGATATAATCACGATCCTAAATAGTGTGGTCCTCGCGATGAATTATGTGTATTTAACCACACATCTTAAAGGTTGTTGTTCTCGTGATGACTTCAGTTGATTTAACCACACATCTAAAATGTTGTGGTCCTCGTGATGATTTCTGTTTATTTAACCACTCATCTTAAATGTTGTGGTCCTCGTGATGGCTTCTGTGGATTTAACACCGATCTTAAATGTTGTTGGTCCTCATGATGACTTCTCCGGATTTAACCACGTATGTTAAGTGTTTGTGTCCTCGTGATGACTTCTGTGTATTTAACAACACATCTAAAAAATGTTGATCGTCGCTATGACTTCTGTGGATTTAATCACGACTTTAATATGTGTGGTTGTCGTAATGGCTTTTATGTGTTTAACCACACATCTAAAATGTTGTGGTCTTCGTGATGATTTCTGTGTATTTAACCACACATCTAAAATGTTGTGGTCCTCGTGATGACTTTTAAATGTGACAGAATGTGTGCGGCCTATACTTTTTAATTCTATATCACAGTTTCATTCGATCAAATGGCACTTTAATTTGTAAATAAAATACGTTCTTCTTTTTAAATAATGTATTTTATATTTATTTTTCGTTTGCAAACTTTCTCAGTGGTCAAATAATCATGTAATCTATCATCTAGAAGCGTACAACTGGCTAAAATTAAAACTAAAAGCCACCGCTTCGGAAGTAATCGAGTGTAATCGTGTGCTTATTTGACATAGATAGATATGCCTTCTAAATTATGTCTTATCAAAAACTTACAGTTGGCAATATATATCGTGACAGCTCTATGCAAGATTGTCATAAATTATAGAACCAAATGATGATTAGGAATAAAAATCGGTCCAACATTTTAAATGGTTAAGTAAACTTTTACGTCACCTAGCTATTACAACACAATTTAACAGCGGATTTTATAACGTGTTTTTATGTATATTTCTTATCTAAAGTGTTTTTATGTATATTTCTACAGGTGTTTTATAATAACAAGCCAATGTGTTTCCCAAGATGACAGAAAGCGAAAGGGTGGCTATTCAAACAAAAACAAATATTTAAGTATTTACTGTAACTTTGAATATTCATGAAATAATGCTATTTTAAGAAACATTAATTTGAAAAATCATGGTTTTACTGTGTCTCCGGTACAGAATTTAAGTCACTGCTTCAATGGAAAGGGACCGTAACTACTGATGGGAGAGCTTGTGATCCAATCCCATGGCTGTAAAAAAGATGGCAATAAAATAGTATTAAACTAAAGATTCTCACATACGTTATTTTTAGAATAATATACTCACTTTATCTGCGTAAACTAACATTCTTGTCACATATGTTTTGTTATAATCAAAGATAATGTGTCAGAGTGCACTTAAAGACATGGAAGCGATTACATTTAAATTATCTAAATTAGGACAATCTTACATACTCGACCAATTCCGTAATATTCTTATAACCGCGAAAGAAGTCCAGCTATACACCAAAATGGAAATGGAATTCTATTTTTCCGGCGGATTTCGCTAAAGGAATTATTTTGTGTCTTATTATCATTGTTTGGAGTGAACTTGGTGCATTACCTTTAGCTATACTATTTAGTGTAGAGTCTTAAATAAGTAGTTAATGATAAGCAATACAGAACAGAATAAGTAAATTGCAACATGAGTTTAAGTCTGAACTTGACAAGAACATTTAGTTTAAACTTATTTATTTTACTTCAATTGTGAAACAAGTTCTTACAACTTACACAAATCAAGCTGGAAGTCTTCCTGGGTAGAACCAGTTCCAAGTATATGCGGAAATGTGTCTTGCTCAAGGACACCACACCTTGCCGTGGGGGAGGATCTAACCCACGACTCTCCGATCATGGGTTCGGTGCTCTACCACTAGACCACGCGCTCAACTATAAGATCTTTTCAAAATAATGGTTAAACCAATGTGTACCACATCAATCTTTATTTTTAAAATATCATATTAAATATAGAATTAAAGACCAGGGTTCTCCACAGGAAGGAATGTAAGCACTGGGGTAAGAGCGTGTAAACTCCTTCAACACATTTTCAAGCGCTGTGTAAGGCACTCATTGAAATATATTTCATAAGTAAAATTTGTATTAATCAATTAGAGTCATTATATTTAGTATGTTTCATTTAAGGCATAAACATGAGAAAATATATGCAAAAAAAATAATTTAGAGGAAAGGAAGTTTTTGGAAATTTTTGTTAAATAATTCAAGCGCTAGGGGAATACTATTTCTGATAGTCAAGCGCTGGGTGCCACTGTGCTTAAATGGCCTGTAGAGTATGGAACGCTCAACACGACTTTGATGGTTTATTTACATTCTGATGTTGTCAGATGACAGTCTGCTCGGTTACTTTTCATTCGGATGTGGTCACTTTACATTATGATGTAGTTCGATGTCATTCTGTTGTGGTTCGATGTCATTCTGTTGTGGTTCGATCTCATTCTGATGTGGTCATTTTACATTTTGATGTAGTTCGATGTCATTCTGTTGTGGTTCGATGTCATTCTGTTGTGGTTCGTTGTCATTCTGATGTGGTCATTTTACATTTTGTTGTAAATCGATGTCAATCTGTTGTGGTTCGATGTCATTTTACATTTTGATGTAGTTCGATGTCATTCTGTTGTGGTTCGATATCATTCTGATGTGGTCATTTTACATTTTGTTGTTAATCGATGTCAATCTGTTGTGGTTCGATGTCATTTTACATTTTGATGTAGTTCGATGTCATTCTGTTGTGGTTCGATATCATTCTGATGTGGTCATTTTACATTTTGTTGTAAATCGATGTCAATCTGTTGTGGTTCGATGTTCTGATGTGGTTCGATGTCATTCTGATGTGGTCATTTTATATTTTGATGTAGTTCGATGTCATTCTGATGTGGTCATTTTACATTTTGATATGGTTACATTCCATTCTGACGAGGTCACTTTACATTATGGTGTGGTAGCTTGTCATTCTGCGGTGGTAACTTGTCATTCGACTGTGTTATCTTGTCATTCGGCAGTGGTTGTTTATTATTCGTCAATTGTAACTTGCCTTTCGGCAGTGATAATTTGTTATGCGGCAGTGGTAACTTGTCATTCAGCAGTGGTACCCTGTCATTCGGCAGTGGTTACTTGTAATTCGGCAGTGGTAACTTGTCATTCGTCAGTTTTAACTTTTCATTCGGCAGTAGTACATTGTCATTTGGCAGTGGTTACTTGTAATTCGGCAGTGGTAACTTGTCATTCGTCAGTTGAAACTTGTCATTCGGCAGTTTTAACTTTTCATTCGGCAGTGGTTACTTGTACTTCGGCAGTGGTTGTTTTTCATTTGGCAGTGGTAACTTTTCATTCGACAGTGCTAACACCACCAGTGGCGCTTACACCTGCATGACGTCAAATAACCGGTGATACGGTTGTTTACAATGGCCGATTTGAGAAGCATTCTAGTTTCTCTCAACCTCAGTGGTGAAATTATACAAAGATTTATAGATCAAAATGTGAGTATACGTGTATCTTAATAATGAAAATAATTATTTAAAGAAATAAACTTATTATTTAGCAGTTAAACTGGCACCAACAGTGACAGCATCTCTTCGTGTATGCAAAACACATCTTAATATAAGTTAAAACATGTCACTGATTCATGACATTATATCAGTAACTGCACGAAATCGGGATTAAGTGTTTATATAAAAATTACCTGTGAAATATGCCGACCAATATGGGAATCGAACTCGTGACACCCGAATACTAGCAAGATGCTGTACATAGGCCCTACCGACTTAACTTGGTCGCTTTCTGAACCAGTAACGGAATCAACATGTGTTGATTGTTTTTGCAATGATCTGAGGTTGTTATAACGTGTTTCGTAAATTTCTAAAAATGCTACCTTCGAACTCGCACGCACACATGCACGCTTAATTTTATTTGTAAGACTAAATGCATTAAAAAAAGAGAAAAATAACTCCATATCTACATACTTCCGATTATATTATTTAATTAAAATGTCTTACGACCAAAGCCTTTCTAATATTAGGGAATCATTCACTCTAATAAATAATGTTTATATATTCGAAGTTGGAATTTTAAGATCATCGTCAACATTCAATCTATATTCTCCCAGAAAAAATAATGTGTAATGTGAAGTTTACTTTCACTTTGTCAATAATTTTCTAATGATATAATCACCCCGTCCAACGTATACGTTACATAAGAGGCTACTACGCCGCATTTTCGGTGATAACTACACACGATAAACAGTACTTCCTGTTATTTTTGTGCACGTAGTTGGGCAGTGAGGTAAGAAAATGCTTTTATTTTCATATTAATATTTCGTTTTTAAATCAAAGATGTAGCCGATACGAGCGGCATTGTATAAACGTTTCAAGTGGGCATGTGTTTTTGAATGAGAACACGACCGTTTCTTCAAACATTCGAGAAAAGTGACGGATTGAACCACATTCAGATTGAAAACGCGTAATTTACAGCTTAATTTATTTCTTCGGAAGCATTTATGTGTTTTACATTTGTTTTATATATCAGCATACCAAATTATGTCAGTAAAACAAAATACAAGTTGATATTATAAGGGTGCTTAACGTCAAAATTTGCTTAGTACGTAGCATAGGTAGGTGACTACGAAGTACTACAAAAATTTATGGAATTCAAGCAGTTGAAAGGGTAACATTCTTTCGATGGTTTACGGCTTTCAGACTTAGAGATGAGCACCGTTCAAGTCGGAAAATTGAGATAACTGACACGTGTAACAATGAAAAACTTTAAGAAATAATTGATGGACGATACAAATATGAGAATATTGCGGCAGAAGTCGACATAAGCACGGTGGCAGTTTATATAATTCTTATTAATCGTCTCCGAATGCGTAAGATTTCAGCTCGATGGGTGCCACAGTGCCTAACTTCTGACCAAATACAGCACAGGATAGATGTTGCCAAAATAGTGTTGGCACGGTATGAAATAGGGGGTGAAGCATTCTTGAATCATGTTGTAGCCACCGACTAGACGTGGATCCGTTCATATGAACCGGAAACCGGAATTAAAGCGACAGTCTTCAGAATGGCACACTCCAGTCTCTCCCAGGCATGCAAAGTTTAAGCGAAAACATGGAAATCTGAAGATGATGCTATTTTTTGCCTATGATGCTAAAGGTATATTATCGTCACATCACGTTCCCATTCTTAATCAGCCGGGCCCGATTAGCTCAGTCGGTTACGCGTCTGCCTATCAATCCAGGGGTCGTGAGTTCGAATCCACCACCCGGCAACAGTTTCCGTGATGATTGATATACGACATTGTATCTCATTATCATTCGTCTCTCACTATTGATTCAAGTGGGAAAGTTATCAGTTACTCGCTGAGATGGGGATGTGTTCGAGTACTGGTTAATCCCAGGAAACAGTGGTTAGGTTAACTGATAGTCTGTTAACCCTCGATGGCATAAAATGACGCTAAATATTCAATCAATCAATCAATCAATCACTCTTACTCAAGAGTAATATAGATATTTTCTATCGAAATTCCTACGTCCAACAATTCGCAAATAGCGTACAGGGCTTTTTAACGGCACACCCAATTATCATTTTTACCGCCAAAGAACGTATACACTTCATTCCGATTCAATCGTATACACTTGGCCTTTTCCACCATCCTTCAGTATTAGATGTGTGCAAAGATATAAATGCATAAACATGTATGGCCAAAAACATTTTTTCCATTTTGTTGGAACATACTTTTTTGGATATGAGAAGCTGTTTATAGACAGCACTGTAGGATAAAATGGCATGGGGAATCGACAGAGACAAAAACATATTGTCACGGGTTTCGAACTCGGATTGCCCTAGTCAAAATCCATAGATAAACCTATCCGCTAATGCCGATATATTAGAAGATCAGTTTTATTCTTTCTAAATATATACTTAGTGGATGATGCCTTGAAATTTCCTAACGTTTATGTTCCATAACTGGGATTTCCACGGGTCAGGTCTAATTCAAATATCGGCGAAAATAGCGAGTTTAAATACATGTTTTTGCAGAGAAACAAAGTTATTTTGCACAAGATATGATTCAGATAATCACAATTTATGCTAAATAATACAATTATACCAGTTTTTAATTGAATTGAAAGGGTAGAACTTACTGGTTAATTATAAGATAATAAGATACATTATATTAAGCCAAACCTTCGCGAATGGCACCCTAGCAATATAGCTATTCGTCGAGAAGAAGTTGTTTTAGCTCGGTGCAGAATTTGGCATACACGCTATACCCATTCATATCTATTAAAACGTGAACTTGTTTCAGAGTGTGTGCCCTGTTTTGCACCGCTTTCTGTTCCAATGCGAGAAAAGTACTACAGGGTCGATAATATGAAAGAGCTTTTTGATAAAATTGAAGTAACGTATATTTTTGAATTTTTAAAAACTCATTTATCGTTTTTTATTTGAAATCCCGTTAAATTATTTTGAGTACTATTATACACTTTTTTTTATCATATAACTATCCACTTCATTTGTTTCTTCATTTATTTTTTTGTGTAAATATTTAGAATTTATTTTATCATATTTATTTTATTTGTAATTGTCATTGTCACATTCATTAATCTTTGTGGGCACAAAATAATCTATTTATGTGTCTACGTGACATAAAACACAATTCATTCATTCGTACTAAAAAACGTTAACAGTATGTCGCGTTGCACGTTTCAGGTTATAGAAGCCTAAATGACGCGGTCAACGGTCAAAACTCAAATCGTGTTCGGACCTTTTGATTGAATTTAGTAGCCAAACTAAATCCTTGATACCATTTCAGTTCATTGCTTTACGCTCTGCCATATAGGTCACTCATGTGACGAGGGGAGACATTTTTGCTTGACCCTCCCCCCTTCCCCACCTTCACTAATACATTAGTAATAGGGAAGTCTTTGAAAATGTTTCAAAGCTATATGTTTAAGTTTTCCTAGAAACATTTTTAAGTTATCGATCCTGTACTAACAATTTAATAAAACATTCATACATATGTGCAATGTTTAATGGACGAAAATGTCATTGATACTTTTCAATTTATGTAATTTTTATATGTGATTTTTTTATGTTCTAAATATAGATTACACTGGATCAGATCAGAATGACATCGAACCACATAAGAATGACATCGAACCACATCAGAATGACATCGAACCACACCAGAATAACATCGAACTACAACAGAATGACATCGAACTACATCAGAATGACATCGAACTACATCATAATGTAAAATGACTTTAACAGAATGATATCGAACTCCATCATAATGTAAAATGACTTTAACAGAATGATATCGAACTACATCATAATGTAAAATTACCACGTCAGAATGACATCGAACAACATCATAATGTAAAATGACTATAACAGAATGACATCGAACTACACTATAATGTAAAATGACCACGTCAGAATGACATCGAACCAAATCAGAATGACATTGAACTACGTCATAATGTAAGTGACCACGTCAGAATGACATCGAACCAAATCAGAATGACATCGAACTACATCAAAATGTAAAATGACCATATCAGAATGACATCGAACCACATCAGAATGACATCGAACCAAATCAGAATGACATCGAACTACATCAAAATGAAAAATGACCACATCAGAATGACATCAAACCACATCAGAATGACATCAAACCAAATCAGAATGACATCGTAATGTAAAATGAACACAACAGAATGACATCGAACCACAACAGAATAACATCGAACTACTTCAAAATGTAAAATGACCACATCAGAATGACATTGAACCACAACAGAATGACATCGAACTACATCCAAATGGAAATTACCACACCAGAATGACGTTGAATCACGTCAGAATGTTAAGTTACTACGTCAGAATGACATCGAACCAAATTAGAATGACATCGAACTATATCAAAATGTAAAATAACCATATCAAAATGATATCGAACCAAATCAGAATGACATCGAACTACATCAAAATGTAAAATGAACACATAAGAATGACATTGAACCACAACAGAATAACATCGAACTATATCAAAATGTAAAATGACCACATCAGAATGACACCGAATCACAACAGAATGACGTCGAACTACGTCAAAATGTAAAATGACCACATCAGAATGACATCGAACCACATCAGAATGACATCGAACTACATCAAAATGTAAAATGACCACATGAGAATGACATTGAACCACAACAGAATGACATCGAACCATAACAGAATGACATTGAATTACATCATAATGTCAAGTGACCCCAATAGAATAACATCGAACCACATCAGAATGACATCGAACCACAACAGAATGACATCGAACTACATCAAAATGTAAAATGACCACATGAGAATGACATCGAACCACATCAGAATGACATCGAACCACAACAGAATGACATCGAACTACATCAAAATGTAAAATGACCACATGAGAATGACATCGAACCACATCAGAATGACATCAAACCACAACAGAATGACATCGAACTACATCATAATGTAAAATGACCACATCAGAATGACATCGAACCACAACAGAATAACATCGAACTACATCAAAATGTTAAATGACCACATGAGAATGACATCGAACCACAACAGAATGACATCGAACCACAACAGAATGACATTGAACTACATCATAATGTCAAGTGACCCCATCAGAATAACATCGAACCACATCAGAATGACATCGAACCACAACAGAATGACATCGAACTACATCAAAATGTAAAATGACCACATGAGAATGACATCGAACCACATCAGAATGACATCGAACCACAACAGAATGACATCGAACTATATCAAAATGTAAAACGACCACATGAGAATGACATCGAACCACATCAGAATGACATCGAACCACAACAGAATGACATCGAACTACATCAAAATGTAAAATGACCACATGAGAATGACATCGAACCACAACAGAATGACATCGAACCACAACAGAATAACATCGAACTACATCATAATGTAAAATGACCACATCAGAATGACATCGAACCCCAACAGAATGACATCAAAACACAACCAAATGACATCGAACTACATCATAATGTAATATGACCACATCAAAATGACATTGAACCACAACAGAATGCCATCGAATCACAACAGAATGACATCGAACTACATCATAATGTAAAGTGACCACATCCGAATGAAAAGTAACCAAAGCAGACTGTCATCTGACCACATCAGAATGTAAATAAACCATCAAAGTCGTGTTTGGCGTTCCATAGTAGCGAAGCCTGAAGACCAATTTGTACAGTTACGGGACAGTTAAACTGAATGTATCACGAACGTGTACAAACTACAAACTTTTCAACATTTTAGTTAGACACACTATTTTAAACATTTTGTCATTTTAGATGATGTAATAATAAGCTACCTATTGAAAAAGATATTTTGTATGGTATTGAAAGAAAAAGTAGATGCTGTCATTTGTGCAATACCAGACACATAGAAACATTAAGTCACTGGTAATGCAATTAAAATGCATGTATGAAAAAGTTGGTTTTGTTTATAAAAGTGTCGAAATCGCCCAAGAAACCAACATCTAAACCGGTTAGAAGAAAAATTCCACATAACTTTTAACCTTTTCTATGAATGAGAACATCTGGCAGATATGATAAATATTAAAACGTTTTCAAAATTATGAACTACTTTGTTAGAATAGGGGGTCACACCGAGTTTTATGCTCAACGTTAAGCCCAGTGCTGCTATTCATAACGCCTCTTTTTGGCTAGAAGTAATTTCATAGACAGTTTTTACTTTAATTTCAATTTTCTGAGAGCTTTTTGTCATAACAATGAACTATAAACTTAATTAGACGTTGTCCTACTTTCCAAGCCAACAAAATTGCTCTGTTTAGTAAATAAAATACAGGTAGAACATTCCATTTTTCGTACTTGAATGGCATGGTCGTCAGTAGATGTTAACCTACTTCCTCAGACATGAAAACGCTACAGGAATGAGACAGAGTAGATCAACATCTAAGCAAGCTTGAAATTGCATGGAATTCTCTACTGTCGTAGAAACTTCATTATATAAACTAAACTATGTTAGGTTACATGTTATATGGGATTTTCTACGTCAGTTTTCCATGGAGGTTTTAACCGACTTAGATGTTGATCTAATTGCTCGTTCCTTGAGCGATTCCATTGGCTGAGGAAGCAAGCCAACATCTACTGACGGTCATGAAGTTATATGTAAAATAAAATGTTCTATTTTGAAAGAAAAAAATACACGATTTTATTGGCTTAAAAAGTAGGACAACATCTAAGTAGGACTGTGATATATGCTATCATACGATCCTAAAATAACAGCTGAAATGTTCTCATGAAATGAAATTACCCTTTTTAGCAAGTTTTATTACAGATTTAGCATAACACTTAATGTTCGTTTTACACGTAATGTTTTTATATATTAGTTCTTAAAATATTCATTTTAATTGTATATAAACTGTTAATTGAAGGTGTAAATATTGTAGTTGAAAATTATGAGAATTATGTAATATTGCGATTTAATGTTTGTATTTTTATGCCCCCCAAAAAATTTTTGGGGGGGCATATAGTAATCGCAGCTTCCGTCCGTCCGTCCGTCCGTACGTCTGGAGCAGCAGTTGTGGGTTGCGTTGCCATTACTGAATGGCATTGTGTTTTTTTTGGTACTTGTGGGGTGCTATGTTCACCCCACAAGTGCGAAAACCCGTCCAAATGGCATTGTGGGGTTAATTTCTTTTTTTTTCACATTTTTCTTTTACTTTTTTTTCACCTTTTTTCATTCTTTTTTAGTGTCATTAGGGTTGGATCTCAAGGTTTGTGACATTAGGGTTAGAAAGAAAATAGGTTTTGTTTTGTTTTATGAAACAAAAGATGTTTTATAACATATAAAAACTGCACCCCACAACATCACTTCCACCAGAACGTCCGTCCGTCCGTCCGTCTGTCTGTCCGTCATTCCGTCCTTCCGTCCGGTATTTCGTTTCCGGCCTGTAACTTTGTCATGCATAGATGGATTTTAGTTGATACTTGCTACAAATGATCAACATAGTATAACGACGTGTTGCGAGTAAGACCCACACCCGTACCTCAAAGGTCAAAGTCACAATTTGAGTTTGTTTGACAACACTTTGAGTTTGTGTGAGATTTCGTTTCCGGCCTGTAACTTTCTCATGCATAGATGGATTTTGTTGATACTTGCTACAAATGATCAACATAACATGACGACATGTCGCGAGTAAGACCCACACCCATACCTCAAAGGTCAAGGTCACAATTTGAGTTTGTGTGAGATTTCGTTTCCGGCCTGTAACTATGTCATGCATTGATGTATTTTGTTGATACTTGCTACAAATATCACATATTTTTATTTTCACAGACCATGGGGAGGGGGGGGGGGGGGGCATGTGACACTTAACAGTGACATTTCTTGTTCTAGATATTTTACTGTGTTAACTTGTTTGGATTCATGACATATATATTCACGAATTAATCTATGATGAATTAAATCAAATATCACATACTTTGTGATGAAGGAGCGTATAACACCCATGACATATTTTTTTTATTAACCAAGTGTAACTAGCAAAAATTCTATAACGCTCGGCAGAACCTCGCATAACATATTTTTGCCAATTCGTTTAATAAATTCAATAATAAATGAGTACTCATGTAAGATCCTCTATATAACGGACCATTTTATCAGTGAGTAGTTTACTTTACCTAAAAGGGACACGTGACAATTTTGATAATTTTAAATACATTTTTGATAGAAAATCTCTACACGATTCAAATGTCCCAGTATACTTGAAGACACATAATTTTGTTTCAATTTTGAAAAAAAGGCAAAACTCTGGTAAACGGTTAAAGCCATATATTTTGCATAATAATTTCTTAGCCATATATGAAAAACAAAAATAACAAATAACAAGTTTTTATCTGTATGATAAAAAAAATCCAAGGAAATTTCAATTTTATTGTTTTTACTTGAAACAAACAAACATTAATTTTGGGAGTATCGTATCTCGAGTGGTTTTTGGACAGAACTTGAAGTATATCTGAATGAAAAAATTATTGAAATATATTTGGGTTATTCAATGATTTCTCTCGGGAGTTTTTCCCAGAGCAGTCATTCGAACATATTGATTTATGGAAAATATTTTATTATCAAAAAACAAGTATACAAAAACGATTTCAAAGCTCAACAATTTTACAAATTATTTAAGAAATAATAGCAAGTACCAAATTTAAGTGAAGCAATATGAAAGTAAATAAAATATATTACAAAAGGTCAAGGTTCACCAATCCCCACTAAATGAACCTGAAAAACTAAACACTATTTATTGGCATAATTTGACGTTTTGTTATTTCAATTGTATTTTATCCTGTTAAAATTGTTATTCAATTTTACATTTTCGCTTAAAACCATATCACCAAAAATGATATGTACAGCGATAATATGCAATTTTCACTTAATTTTAAACCATTTTAGGTAAATATATCAGGTTTTAACAGTGAAGGCACCCTTGCCACCAGACAATATTATACAATATTTTACAAATATTACTTAGCTTGTACCAGACAATGACCAGAATAAATAGCTTTGTGTGGCAAGATAGGCATTTCCCTTAATTTTACTCTCTCTGAAGTCATTCTATGAATAGAAAAACATGAAAGTAAAAGAATATAAATACAGTTTTCAAAAGAATAAAGTATATTTGATGCAAACTCACCAATCTTTGTTGAAAAATAAGTATTTGAAAGAAACAAGTCGATATAAGGGCTTTGTTAATCGTAAGACATATACATATGAGTACCTTCAACATTGTTTCCATCGCATGACCATTCAAAACTTTTCCAGATCCAGTATTGCCTCTGTTGCGACTAGAAATTACTAACAAGATTTCCTGGTCGCAAGGATTTCTCTATCTCTCTCTTTCTCTCTCTCTCACAATTGTGTAACTGTTCAACCTTTTGACCGGGTTACCTCATCGATGGTCAGTACGACCTATCGTGGAACAGATGTCGTGGCTAAAGTGGCGGTCAGCTAGATCTTTTCTTTATATCGTTGTAATTGTCAGCTTGGCCTTGCAAAAATAAAGATGATATCAGTGTGATAAATAAGAGATAAGGTGAATGGCCAGTTGATGTAACAATCAACATTTGATGTAAAAAATAGTAATTGTTCAATACACCTTATTCAAATCCAGTTTTGATGAAGGGATTCGTTTAAATTATGTATTTTACTTCGATTGTGAAACAAGTTATTACCATATATACAGGTCATGCTCGAAGTCTTCCTGGTGAGAACCAGTACTAAGCATGTGCTGAAAAGTGTCTTGCTCAAGGACACCATACATTCGTGGGAGAGGATCGAACCCACAATCCATCGATTTTGGGTTCGATGCTCTACCACTAGACCATGCGCTCTGCTTATTTAATAATTCATTTTAAGCTGCCATCACAAACATTTAGTTATCAGTATTGTTTTCTCTTTTGATACTTTAACTAATTATATACTAACACCACCACCATCACCACCATCACCACAACCACAATCACCATAAACATAACAATAACAGCAGCAGCAGCAGCAGCAGCAGCAGCAGCAGCAGCAACAACAACAACAATAACTACCATCACAACTACAACAACAAACATAACCACTACCACCACTACAACAATAATAACTACCATTTCCACAATAACCACCATAACTTCCACTACCACCACTACAGCAACAACAAAAACTACTACCACCACGACAGTGCTTACCAAAACTACCACCATCACTACAACAACCACCATAACTACCACCACCATCACAACAATAACCATCACAATAACAACCACCATAACTACCGTCACCACAACAAAAAACCCATCACTACAACACCAATCTTAACTGCCACAACCACTATAACAACCATCACCACCATCACCACGACAACCACCAAAACTACAATAACCACAACAACAACACCATCACCATTACAACCACCACCGTAACCACCACCATCACCATTACAACCACCATAAATACCATCACCACCACAACAAAAAACACCAAAACTATCAACATCACTTCAACAACAATCAGTACTGCCACAACCGCTATAACAACCATCACCACCATAACCACAACGACCACCAAAACTACCACCAATACAACAACACCACCATCACCATAACAACCACCATAACTACCATCACCACTACAAAAAACACCAAAACTATAGCCATCACTACAACAACAACCATAACTGCCACAACCGCTATAACAACCATCACCACCATAACCACAACGACCACCAAAACTACCACCAATACAACAACACCACCATCACCATGACAACCATCACCATAACCACCATCACCATAACAACCACCATAACTACAATCACCACTACAAAAAACACCAAAACTATCGACATCACTTCAACAACAATCATAACTGCCACAACCACTATAACAACCATCACCACCATAACCACAACGACCACCAAAACTACTACCAATACAACTACAACACCATCACCACGACAACCACCACCATAACCACCATCACCATAACAACCACCATAACTACCATCACCACAACAAAAAACACCATCACTACAACAACAATCATAACTGCCACAACCACTATAACAACCATCACCACCATAACCACAACGACCACCAAAACAACCACCAATACAACACCACCATCACCATGACAACCACCACCATAACAACCACCATAACTACCATCACCACTACAAAAAAAACCAAAACTATAGCCATCACTACAACAACAACCATAACTGCCACAACCACTATAACAACCATCACCAACATCACCGCAACGACCACCGCAACTACCACCAACACGACAACCCGACAATGACCAACATCACCATAACAACCACAACAACTATAACACCAATCATAACCGCTATCACCACGAAAACAACCACAAAATATCACAACAATAACAACCATTTATATAATCACCATACCTGCCACCACCATATAGGGAAAATTGGAAACATCCGTATATTGAATAATTAAATTATAAAGAAATGAAATTTGATTTTATAGCCAGTTGATATTTCTATTTAATTACAAGAAACTTGTAACTTTTTGTTCATATAACTCGTCAATGGAGTATAATGTTAAAATGTTTAAAGGAATCAAAATTAAGATATAAGACACATTAGTCAACTATATTCTTCTTTATTTCCAGTTTGTGACATACACACAGTTCTATCATCAGCTTTCTGTCTCTCTTATCAGTAATATTCTTTTAAGTAATCAACGACTTTGCGCCTTAAGTAATATCATTTCGTTATCACATTTTAACTGATAGAATGTCAGAAAATCGAAGTTGTATCCTCAATCTACATCACCCAGCGTTACACCGAAACCCTTGGGCCATCATAAACCACGACCTTTCCCTCGCCTCATCCACACCATCTACTCTTCCCTTGTCCTTCTGGCCTCTGCTGCCTTCCTTCTCGCCTCATCTGTCATTTCCTTCACCTTTCTTCTCCTCTCGCTGATGTATGGAGTTGCCCTACGTATAGATAAATAACTACGATGGAATAAACGTTTTGGATACAGTGTTTCGGTATACCCGTAAGTATAAGTCGGATGTGAAAATCAGTGTTTAAGGTTCAAATTCAGAACCAATATTTAGCTTAAATTAGAAATAACTCGACCATGCCACTTTTAAAGGATTAACTAATTTTATTTTAAAACTAAAACACTCAAATTACTTATCTTTGTCTTCTCTGTGCAGCGTCGTGTATCTTGGCAGCCACCTGGCCCGATTTCTCTTTCTTCTCCTTCAGTTTTGCTTTTCTCACTATATTCGTCTCTAGCATCTTTAACTCCATCTTCATTGCCTTCTCCTTCCTCTCTTTCACCAGGGCATCTCTCAGTATCTCCTCCATCAGCTGTTCTTCTTCGTCCGTGTACACAATCTGTATAGAAGCACATAAAGTTTCATGACAGGTTCTTTTATAATATTAAATATACTCACATATTTTGAAGCAAAGGCATGTACTGGAAACAATGGAAATTAAATTTGCTAATGTTGTGGTGAGTATTTTAATAAATCGGAGAGTGCTTTCAATTCAAATGACTCTATCTAACAGTTACTTTTCCAAACATATAGAGCGTGATTAATTATTTTATTTTTTTATATGGTCTCCATTTTATGTATGTGAGAATCAAAGTCCACAAGAGCCCCTGTTTCTGTTCTCAAATCATATTAATTTTAATGAAACACGTAAATCCTGTTATTATAGAAAGATAAGTTTATTAACTGACCTCTTTCTTTTGAACATCTTTTTCTCCAGTCATCTGTTCAGTTATAACTCCTTGTGTTGTATAAGCGGAAGTGTCGTCATTGACGTTCACCACAAACGCAACGCCTTGTCCGCCGACAGTCGGCTCCATACCTGTAAATGTAATGTAGACATTGAAGCAGCTGCCGCATTAACATTTATGCTGTTTTTAAAACAACGTGTTATCTACAAAATTTAACGTCCTTTGATATGGAATAAAAAAAATAATCACAACACTTAAAAAACAAGGGAAATTGAATAATCCATTTGTCTAACTTTAAAGTAAAGCCACCCAAAATGAAAGCGAGGCGGTGGTCTAATGGATAAAGTTTTGGCCGCTCACGCCAGAGGTTGCGAGTTCGATCCCCAGCTCAACTCGATGCCTCTCATAAAACAACACTCAATATTGAATCTGCCCAGGAAGCGGACTCGAAAGCGATTCATATTAGCTCTGAGCTTTCATCGCAATCGAGCTAAAAGAAATTAGTATAAACTATAAACTAAATGAAATAAAATATTACCCATTCATTTAAGATCTCTAATCATATCCGCCTGTTCATGGGGTTTCTTGAAATCCGTTGCTTCGCTCAGAACTTCGTGAATATCTCTGTTATTATCGTCTTCCATAGATGGACAGACTTTTTTCTTTTGCTTTGAACCAGAAAAGCAGTTGCCCAAACCGTATTTTGCAATAAGATTGCACTAAATATACACAGCACATTTACTAGCCCAAACTAGTTGTGTCTTTGTTACTATGATTTCGACGTCGACGTAACGTATACTAAAACGTCACGTGGCATATGTGTGTGGTTAACGTAATTATTTAATTTATGTTATGCGCCGTTTTTGGACAAATTTCTGCTGAGTTAATGTTAATCATTTCCAAATAACCATATTTTAATCAACTGTTACAAAGATCATGATATGCTGAACCCATAACAATGAAAATATTAACACAATCAAGAAGCTACATTTGTTTATTTTGCTCAATACAAAGGGCATATATTTTCTTTAAAAACAATATGTGCTTTTACCGGGGTGGCGTTCAGAACGTTATAGAATCAGACATATTGCCATATTTGCACATAGTTTGAAAAGTACATATATTTGAACTGTTTCTTTAAATTAATATATCCACAGATTAATTTAAAAACTATATGTTCACAATAGTAAAAGAGCATTACTGTAAAACATATATTATGGTATGTTTCAAGACATTTTTTCCAAATATTTTCTTACTGAATATGGAAATGCATAATGGTTCAGATTTGTGCATTTAAACACCACACTTACTACTAAATACACCACATTTGTCTTTTTTCTGAAGCCGAAAATTGGCCAGGTCAGCTGGAACCTGATCGGGTTTTGGTATCGCCCATGTATTTAGTAGCCGATGTGCGGTTGTTTTTATCTTTCCTACATTCTCTCAAATATTGCATCTTACACCATTAAACAAGCATATTTCGTACAAACCCTAACTAACACATTCATTCACTCTAATTTTCACCTCCCTAACCATTGGATGCCTTTTAAAAGCAGCCAACTTGTTTCTTTTACCATGGTAACAAATACTAGCAGCCAACATTACCAAAGTATCTATTTCAGAAGCATATCTTCAAAAGCGTTTAAGATAACTAAGAAATTTTGGTTCACGTTTTAACCTAGTGACTTCATTTTCAGTATATATTCTGTTACTATGGAAACAATTAGCACATATATCGAAATTCTTCCTTCCCAATGCTCAATTTCAAAACGGTTTCTGAGTTGTTATCAGGAAACGGCAAATTTTGTCATTCTGACTATTTGTTTCCATCGTAACTAAAAAATGAAAACTTCCTCATATAAAAAGACACTTAGTCTACTAAACCATTAGTTTGACATTGTGTGCACAGTTTCGTGATGGTACCTTTAACGGCTTTGATACTCCGGAAAGGCAAATTTTGTAACTTTGACTTTAGGCTATGTTTCCATTGTTATTGGAAAAAAACCATTGGAAATGAAATCTCTCTCATAGTAAAAGGCACTGCTACACAGTACGTTGACATGTGTACAAAGTTTTGTGCCTTAGGTGGTTTTTGAGTTTCGGGAAACATCGAATTTTGTTTGTAATTTTGGCATTTTGTTTCCATGGTAACAGAAAAATACTGACAATTATAACACCTCCATAGCAAAAAAACAAAACAAAAACAAACTACTGGACCACTAGGTAAACAAGTTTACAAAGTTTCTTGAAGTTACCTTTGATGGTTAACGGATCTGATAAAAAAATGAAACTGAAAACTTCCCCGAAGCAAAAAGCACTACATCAGTGTTTCTGTCAGCTTCAAATTTTTGAGGGTCATTTATGACCCCCCGCATGAAATTCTCGGGGTCATCTAGAAAATTTAAGGGTTATGGTCCTGAATATATGTGAGAAGATATAACATAGTACAACTTCATTATTATCATTATCTAAGTTTTATTGAACAGGAATATACTTTCAACAGTTTCAGTGTTGAGCAATGTTGAAATGTGTTTCAACTCAGTTACTTACTGAGGTTTGCCTGAAAACAAACGTCTTTCTTTACTTTTCTTCCATTGTGCTACAGCACTGACAAAATCAAATTCCTCAGCTGAAGGTCCCCGAGGGATTTGCATAAGTGTGTTCAACCTGTCAGAAGACAACATGTTTCTTGCAATTACCTTAATATTGTTCTGTACACTAAAGCCTCTTTCAACCTTAGCAGTATGTAAGGGTGCAAGCACTGCTACCATGGCTAGTTTTGTCACGTTAGGAAAAGCACCAAGATGGTTAGCTGTCAAAAGTTTCCAGGTGGACTGTATAGTGTGACAGGGATGTTTCTGCTGCACAACAACATCCTTGCACTTTTTTTTTTATTTGAAAGAAGAATGGCTTCTAAAGTGCCATAACGATTAATTAATGTCAGATATCAGATTTGTCAAAAATGTATTTTTAACTTTCTGAAATTTCTGTCTAAGTACAGGTGTGTCAATTACTTTTACTCCCTTAAACTCATCTGCTGCAACAGACCAAAAATTCTGTCAAACGATTTCTATCATTGGTCTTCAGCCAGGTCAGCTGTTGTATAACATTATCCACAGTTGGTCTGATCATTGCAAGATCAATGGTTTCTTCCTGTAAGAAAAGACTCAGCTGACTTTTGGGATTACATCCATAAGAAGGTATGTTACAGCTATGAAAGTGAATTTGTCATCTTTTAAAAGAATCCTTTTGAGGGACTATCATTTTTAGATACCATCTGAGTTTCAAAATATGTGGCAAGTGATGCCCATGTTCTAAATACAGCCTCAAGAGAAGCATACATAGAAAACCATCGGACACTGTGCAGTTCTTTATACTGTAACCGAGGTTCATTTAAGACAAACTGAATCTTTTTAATATTTTCTCTACGCAATGTTGATCTTTTAAAGTGGTAAAAAGTATCTGATAAAAACTGCTGATATTCTTTCAGGTGAGAAACCTTGTCAGCTGCCTGGCTAGAGCACAGTGCAAGTCTGTGTGCCATACAGTGAACACCTTTTACATATGGTGAGTACTTGATCACTAGAATGCCATGTGTCCAAAGTTTCGTGAAGTTACATTGAACGGTTTGTAATTGTGCTTCGGAAACGCTTTCAGAAAATTGCGTTGCGGGTTATAAGAATGTTGCCAGGATTTCGCAAATATAACGCTATTTATAGTATTGTAAAAATCATATTTCACTCGGATTGGAATATAAATCAACCATATTGTGTTTATATTATTACATATATAATTGACCAAAATAAGTGGAATTGAATTTAACAAGAGGCTACTTAGACTTTCTTCCTTTTACTTTGATTCACGGGTGCCGTATTTTTAGCTTACGGTTGCAGAATTATGTGTACACTATACACGGGTGCCAAAACGGGCGCACATTTTATTCACTGGTGCGAAAAAAGGCGTACCGTACGACTCACCCTCCCGTATAAGAGTCTGAACTATCGTGATTACTTAAAGGGTACATATTTCTTTAAAATGGTGTGTCAAGATGTTGGTGTAATCTTGAACTAAAAACGGGATCATCTTAAAGGCGACTTTATCTTCACTGGATTAAGCTAATATTTAGAAATCATACAGACAAATGATCGTACCAATTAACTATATACAGTTTATGTTTCAAACCCTCTAGTATTTAACTGTTGCTCAACACTATTTTAAATGATGAAACCAGCTGTTAAGATGTTATGTTTGAGATTTGTTTCAAACTCATACAAAAACTGTTTGCCTGGAACACAGCTCAGTTTCAGCATGAAAATACACTTATATGTTTGAAAATTGTTTCAAACCTAAATCTTCAAACTAATCTAATGTGCATGAACGAAAGCCAAGTTTCAGCACAAAAATAAACCTGTATGCTTGAGAACGGTTTCAGACTATAAACATCAGACTAATGTGCATGAAACAATTCCAAGTTCCAGCACGGGAGTTATTCCTATGCGTTTCAAACACCAAACCTTCCCAAAGCCAATAGTTATCCAGCAAACCGTTCTTGCCTGTATAAAAAAACAAACGCTGACGTTATATTCAGGAAAACACCTACTTGAAAGTGGTTTATTCAATTCATGTATATTATTTTTAATCATTGATTATAATTATATATATATATAATTCATATTTTTATGATAAATTATCTTTTAAAACTTATACTTGGTAACGTATAACATTGTATAATAATAGCGAAAAAGAAAGTGTATTACCTCTCCTTATAATAATTGTTATATACAGACATTTATGCTAGTCCAAGAGCAAACGTAGCACCCCTTGGACCGAAAAGGTTTGTCACTTGGAAACGTTTGGTAGATACATATAGATCATTATATGACCTTCAATACTAAAGAATTGAGGTATCACTTTCAAGATATTTTGGGCAACATGTATAAACACCAAAATAGGAATTCGGCCAGGTCCAGATAACTATTTGTTAACAAATTATATTGAACAACCAATAGAAGCAGTGTCGTAGCAGATTGAAGTGTTGGAACAGCAACAAAGAACTGCATATTGTTTAATACTTTCCAATATTTTTACATATAATGAAAATATATATTTTGTTTTCAGTGTACCAAAATTTTTATATTTTCAATGTACCAACATTTGTTATATTTCAATGTACCAAAATTTGTTATAATTTTAGTGTTCTAACATTTTATTGTCCTTTACGTCAGTTAAAGTTTATGTATAAACTGTTTTATGGCAAAATATGTGGAGATGAATTAAATGACAAATTAAACTTTTAAAAGCTATTATTCAGATCCATTACATCCATATGGTTTGTATATGGAAACATTTATCTTTACTAAAATAGTCTCTAAATTAATCATTAGGAAATGAAAGTAAGACAGAATGTGTAACGTTTTATCGTTGTGAATGACTTTTAAACAAATACTTTAACATTGGCTTTGACCCGACCTTGTGTTTTTTACTGTGGTCATGTTATTACACTTTATATAACAATATTTTCAGTAAAAAGTATGTTTTAAAGATTAACTTTGCTGTCGCACGAATGTGTAAGGTGTCAAAAGCCATTATACCCACTGCAACAAAGATGTAAAGGGGCAAACCGTTTCTGGTTTCATAATGACCATCCATAGATAAAATTTTGTCTAGCCTGTACTTCCTTTCTTAATGCACGGATATCTTTTAAATTTTCCATAGTAGTTGCTAATGAATATCAATTAAAATAAAAATAAGTGTACAATTATTGAATTAAAGTTTTCCAATTGTGGGTTTAGTCGAGTCTGCTTCATGGCGACAGTTTAAATTTTACAAATTTAATATTTAAAAGCAAACAAGCTAGAATTACTCTAAGACTTAAAAAATAAAACAGGATTGTGAGCTATCATGATTAATATACTGTGCTTAAATGTAGCTTCAAAATCCATCCTTATAGAACAATGAAATTCAATTCCAACTAAGGATATCTGTTGGAAGCTTCATACTATGCATTGCAAATTAGTTTTGAATTAATGAAATGAGGGTAGTGAAATATGTTTTTATCAGTAAGTAAGTTTGTGTTTATTTCAGGAATGATAGCATAATTTTGAGTTCGATCCGGTGATGAAATGCAGGCTATTTTAATGTCTTGAGCCTGAACTAGTCTAGACAAAATTGTACTTTCCATTCTTGTATAATTTACAATATATTTTCAAATTATTTCAGATC
This sequence comes from Panopea generosa, assembly GCA_029582155.1. NCBI lineage: Eukaryota > Metazoa > Mollusca > Bivalvia > Adapedonta > Hiatellidae > Panopea > Panopea generosa. The sequence continues at coordinate 65,840,080 of CM055897.1, forward strand.
AAAGAATATTTATCTTTAGAAAAACGGGAGTATACTTGTATCAAGCTACCAATTTAATTTCATTGTTTGAACAGCAACTTTTCCCACAATCATGTTGAATAAGCGCAGTTGTGCACGTTTCATGGCTATCTAGATTACAGTAAACATTGCATGAAGCGTAATGTCCTACAGGCAAAGCAACATCATGGTGCCAATGAAATTCAAACTGGTACTTTTTAGCACGACCCAACTGCAACTGATTTTCAAAAAGAAATGAAGTGCAGTTTCTATATTATAAAGTTAATACAGACTGAATAATTGCATGCAAGTATTAAAATATGTTTTATTTTTATTTAAATCTACACCTCACTGAATGGAAATTATATGGGGTGTTAAGGATTATAAATAAGATCAGTTAAGTTTGCCTAATGTTTGTCTTATTGTATAAATAATTAATATTTCATACCAACCATTTAAAACAAAAGTCTACCCAATTGCATGATTAAAAGCCTTTATATGAAATATTAATGGAAGTCTATCAGTTTGTCCAAGGCCAGACTTGAACTGCTATCTCACTCCTAGAAGGGGTTTGTACTTTCATGTACTACAAAGACTTTCTCCCCGATAGACTTACTCTGCCAAAAATAATTTATTTTCATCCCGGGAATGGTATTTGCTCAATTGTGACGGAGTTAAGTCAGTAAATAAAGCGTCCATGTACCTATGGTGAGTCATAAAATTAGAAAATAATTACCCGGTGATGTAACACAGCGTCGCTGGCGTTAGCGTTCCGCTGTAAAGCGCGGAAGTGAGGGTATCAGACAGGGTATGTACCTGTTAGGGGTGACTGAATTACATAGATTGTCTACATTGTTTGTACAGCTTTAAATTCGATTTAAATTTTCGAGCTTATTTTTTTTGCTATTTGATTATTGCAAATTGAAGAGAAATTTTATAACGTAAGTAACAAGTGAAATATATAAAAGTGAAAAGAGCAGGGTTAGCCAGTTATATTCAATGAGAGTCAGTACTAAATGAATGTAAGATAAGTTGCATTTATATCTAGTATTCATATTTCATGAGATCCGTGTATTACGATGAGTGAATTGTACTGTAACATATGCGCATATGTTTAATAGTAATTGCGATATTGGATCAGAAAAGATATATTTAAAAGTTCGCATAGAATGGTAGTAGTTTTCGATATTTTATCGGAGTGTGTAGCTTGTAAGTACGCATAGACGGAGAGCACTTTGCGGTATTTAATCGGAGTGCGTAGCATTAAAGTTGTTATTTACACACACGTTGTGTAGTGGGTATGGTAGTGCTAGCAAGTTATAAATAGACGCTTGCAGTTAAACTGAGTTTACAGTTTAATATAATTTAATATTGTTTGATATTGTACATTAATTGTGGTTGCTATTGTTGTTAAAATACTGTAGTACAAATTATTTTGTGGTTGGTCATGCACAATGATTAATCATATTCAAGAGATGAAGTTGTTGTCATGGAAGAAGTTAAATACATGTTTGTGGATAATTCTTTCGAGGACTTTACTGACTGCACTGAGTAGGGAGATTGGCCTGTAGTTGCTAACATCTTGAGGGTCTTTCTTCTTGTAGATTGCACAGACGTGGGCTAGTTTCCATTGACGGGGAACTTTGGATAGACGTACGGAGTAATTGAAGAGATCACAGAGAGGTCGGGATAGTTCGTTTGAGAGTTCTTTGAGCACTATTTTATTGATGGTGTCGGGACCGGTGGCTTTCCCTGATTTAAGAATTTTTATGGCGTCAGTTACCTCTTTAGGCTGGATGTTAATGTTGGTGAGTTTAGGACCTTGATCGCTGATAGGAAGGTTTGGGAGGTCTTTATTCGTGTCATCTAGGAGTGTTTGTGCTTGAAAGAATGTGTTGAGTATGTCTGCTTTTTCTGTGTTTGTTGTTGTGATAAAGTGTTGGGATGCTTGTTGTAGAGGAATTGGGTTTAATGAAGCCTTTTAGAAGTTTCCAGTAGTCGGACGAGTTGTGTTGTGACAGATGGTGCTTTAGTATTTCGGCCATTTTGGTGTTGTGTACGTGTTTGGCATTGCGTACGAGTGAGTTAGTTTTGTTGCGTATGGTGTTGTATGCATTCCAATGGGCTGGGTTGTTTGTTTTGCGTGCTCTGATATATGCTCGTTTCCGTCTTCGAATATGGGTTCTAATTGTGTTGTGCATCCAAGGTGGGTCGATGGGTCGTACTGTTACAGTTTTGTTAGGAATACACTCATCACATAAAGAAAGTAAAGCTGCAGTGAGACTAGAACAATATACATCAATATCAGCGTTAAAACAAACTTCCCAATCAAACTCGGATACATTGGTACGCAACAGATCGAAATTGGCTTCAGAAAATTTCCAGACATTTCGCTTGAAGGGTGTGTGTCGGGGTTTAGGGTATCTAATACAACAGAATATTGGACAATGATAGCGAATATTCTGTTCAAGGAAGGGTTCACCTACACCACAAATGGATACCAGATTGGGACAGGATACAAGGAATAGGTCGATAATGGACTGGGAAGATTCGGTGAAATTGGTTGGATCTGAAATTAGTTGGGAAATGCCGAATTGCATGCAGATGTCAATTTTCAATCGAGATGCAGGTTTGCGACAATCGAGATTAAAATCACCAGTAACCACTATGTCTTTAGTCTGAGTATCTATAGCTAGGGCTATGGAATCTTGTATACACGAAAGGACAGCAGCATTGGAATTCGGTGGACGGTAGAAAACGCCGAACAGAATAGGTTTATGTTTCACTTTCAATTCTAACCATATACATTCAATGTCGTTTAACTCTAAGTCTTGTCTTCGGCGAGCGGTGATCGTATCCTTAACATAGACTAATACACCGCCATATCTGTCAGTCGGGCGATCCTTACGGAAGGGTGTTTGGTAGTTGGAAAAGGCAAGATCCGATGTAGGTGTATTGTTATTCAACCAGGTTTCCGTGAAAGCCAATACATCAAATGAGCATAAATCAGCATACAGTTGGTGTATCTTTGGGGCAAAGCTTTGAACATTATAATGAACAAATGACAGATGGCTAGAAATAAGTTTTGAGATATCAAATGATCCGGAAGACAAAATGGATGACGAGCCGGAACTCAAATCGGACGTACTAGACGAAGCTGGACCGGGATTTTCGTGGACGTCACCGGACATAATAAGTAAAACGGATAGCCAAATAATCAAATCGAAACTGTTCATCGGTTTGAACCCTTTTTGCTTGAGTTGATAGTGACCAAAAAGACCCACTCTCGCTCTGTAAACAGATATATCAATAGACATTATGTAATACCAGGGTCATTAGTCTGTGTGAGCGAGTATCCTCCGTAGAACATGTGATCATACGAGAAGAAAGGAAATATGAGTGTATAGGATGTGAAGGAGTAATGCATATAGGAAAGTCAATGATGGAAAATGGTATGAGAAAAATAGCAGAAATAACGGACATACATAATGATGATTCGAGAATTATTTGGTAGAATGGGTGGAGTATAATTGTGATTAAATTACAATAATATTGAAATATAAACAGACAAGGTGAAATTCTATCTCTTGCGATTTAGTAAGTCGACGTTAGGTGTATTGATAAGTAAAAGCACCCAGAATTGTGAAGCAAACTAAACAGTGTTTTATGTGTTATCTTAGAAAAACAATGCCAGGTATTCTGAATGGAATTACTCAGGTACTCAATGGAACCGTGCTTGGTATTTATTCCATCAAGATCATCCGATGTAAGCTGCGTTTGGAGTGAAAACAAGCAATATGTTGCTGTTTGTATTATTTACGAGTGGAATAATGGTGCTAATTTATTAAAACTAGTGTTGATGTAATTCTAGTTGATCTACGCGTGTGTGTGTATTAATATTTAAAATTTAAAATGTGTGCTTTGGGATTTGGATTAACATGCAGCAGTAAGAATTAGATATAGTGAAGATAGTGTGACATAGACTGGTATTTATATTGAAGGGCAGCGCAACCGTGCCTGGAATTTATTCCATCAAGACCATCCTATGTGAGCTGCATTTGGAGTGAAAAAAGCAATGTGTTACTGTTTGTGTTATTCATGAGTAGAATAATGGTGCTAATTTATTATCAAAATTAGTATTGATTTAATGCTAATTGCTCTTCGCGTGTATGTGATACTAAAATATGTGCTTGGGAATTTGGATTAACATGCAACAGTAAGGATGGATTAGATATATTGAAGGGCAGTGAAACTGTGCTTGGTATTTATTCCATCAATACTATCCGATGTAAGCTGCATTTGGAATGAAACAAACAATGTGTTACTGTTTGTGTTATTCATGAGTGGAATAATGGTGCTAATTTATTAAAACAAGTGTTGATCTGATGCTAATTGTTCTATGCGTGTGTGTAATACTAAAATATGTGCTTAGGAATTTGGATTAACATGCAGCAGCAACAAGGATTAGATATATTGAATGACAGTGTAACCGTGCTTGGTATTTATTCCATCAAGACCATCCGATGTAAGCTGCATTTGGAATGAAACAAACAATGTGTTTCTGTTTGTGTTATTCATGAGTGGGATAATGGTGCTAATTTATTAAAACTAGTGTTGATCTAATGCTAATAGCTCTACACGTGTGTATGATATTCAATATGTGCTTGGGAATTTGGATTAACATGCAGCAGCAAGTTTAGCGGGAGCAAAGTGATGGTTCTACATGCGCATGAATGCAGTTGTAGTCTAAGGTGAGTATTCATGTTAATTTTAAATTATTAATATTATTAGTATTCATGCAAATATGTTGACAGCTTATGCTGTAATGTAACAATAGAAGGTAACATACAGATATGAGGCTCACACAATTACAAGTCCTGTGCATAATAGTGATAATTGTTAGGTGAGATACAAAATTTAGTCATCAAATGCAGGATGCTTGTATTTTATATACAAAATATGTATTATGATGTATTCAGTTCATAATACCATTAATTACTTTGCATGGGCACATTCCTATTGATGTATTGACAAATGCATTCATGTGACAGGTGCTGAACCATGTAAAAGTGATATAACAGCTATACATAGTCGTATACATGATAGCAGCTGGGCAAAGATTTCAGATGTAGCAGCAGACATCACAATGGTTCATAGGCACATGGATTCATCTGTAGATGGCATCAATGTGAGTACTTATGCGAATTTATAGATCACCATTGTAATCATGCCATAATGTTCACTTTCATAGTGCAATATGTCTGGAATATATCCTATGGTAGACACATATGAGACGCCATATTACGAAGGTACCACGGAGGTATTGTGTTTAATATCTCCACTGTACGATTTAGTTATAGAAAACATCGAAAGAGTGAGATATCCAGAACCAGAAGACGTGATGAACGCTGTGCAGACTCGAGCACAAGTTCAACAGGAAACTAAGCCATACAGGAGGTTAAATGTACCAGGTAAGATATTAGACATCTCCCAGACATAATTTATAACAGTATATATTAAGAGTTATGGTCAGGAGAAGCCAATGATAGTGAGGTAAAGTCTTTCTACCAGTATGTAATAGATCTACGAGAAATACTTGAAGAGACATGTATCTTGGCTCAAGAGCAATTAGACAAGGCTAAGTTAAGACAAAAGAAGTACTATAACAAAAGGGCAAGGTCGAAAAAGTTCACAGAAGGTATGAAGGTTCTAGTATTACTTCCAGTAAACAACAAGAAGTTATTATTTCATTGGAAAGGTCCATTAATGGTTTTGAAGGTCATGAACGAGATGGATTATAGAATTGATATAAATGGTAAGGAAAAGACATTTCATGCCAATATGTTGAAGAAGTACAATGAGAGGGGAGTAGATGATAGCAATGAAGGTAGAGGTATATTTGCAGTTTTTTGTGCTACAGTGAAAGGAAGTAAGGAAGACAGGAAGGTAAATGAATCGGAGGTAAAATGGATTGATGTAGATATACCATTAGGGTGTCCATCTGTAGAAAATGTTCATATATGTCAGGAGTTGTCTGGTAAACAGCAAAAGCAGGTAGATCATGTATTGAAGGAGTTAGCTGATGTTTTAACTGATATACCAGGAAAGACTTCATTCATTGAACATGATATTAAGCTAAATACCAGTCAACCAATTAGATGTAAAGGGTATACTAAACCATACCAGTCGTTAGCAACAGTAGACGAGGAAGTAAATACAATGTAAGAGTTAAGTCTTATAATATTGATAAGAAAAAAAGATGGCAGTATACAATTCTGTATTGACTATAGGCAATTGAACAGGGTAACAGTGTTTGAGAAAGGTTTGATAGGTGAGTAACTGAGTATAAGAATACAGGAACTTGGTATTTAAAGTGTTAGTAGTGTAAGTTCAGTTCAGTATTTCAGAATTATATTATTTTAATTATACTGAATCAAGAATTATTTAGATGTATTAAATAAGGTCAGAAAAGTCTATGTTTTAGGAGCTGTGTAAATTATATATATATAATTAGGTAACTAGTAAATGTAAACTAGGAAAATGCTAAGTAACAGAGAGAACCTACTTTGTGTATTTATTTTGTTAGTTATAAAAAAGTGAAACCACTTTTCTCTTTAGGGTAAACGTGTTGTAACAAAATAGTTCGGTTGTTGTGGCCTAATTTAGTAGTATAAAGTCGATATTTGTTTTAAAAACCAAATAAATTCTATAGAAAAAAATGTTTATAACAATAAAAGGACCATCTCCGCGTTGTTCCTTCAATTCCTTGAGTATATTCATTAGGAGGCGATTCAAAATTTCCAGTTGGGGATTCGCCGTGAATTGCCAACTACCAACCAGCTGCCAGTTAGGGATTCTTTTTTTTTTTTCAAATCGATATTTGTTTTTAAAAACAAATCTGTTCTATAGAAAAAACAGTTTATAACAATAAATAAACTCCATTCCCGCTTTGTTCCTTCAATACCATGAGTTTATTCATCAGGAGACGATTCAAAATTTCCAGTTGGGGATTGGCCGCGTATCGCCAACTACCAACCAGCTACTAGTTAGGGATTCTTTTTTCAAATCGATACTTGTTTAAAAAACGAATTAATTCTATAGAAAAACTGTTTAAAACAACAAATAAACACCATTACCGCATTGTTCTTTCAATATCATGAGTATATTCATCAGGAGGCGATTTAAAATTTCCAGTTGAGGATTCGCAGCGAATCGTCAACTACCAACCAGCTGCCAGTTGGGGATTCAGATTTTATATTAATTTATACATTTTTCATTGATTATATTTTTAAACATATTAACACGAGTAAAATATGTAAATAAAATAGCAATTATAATAACAAATCCGAATCCCAAACTGGCAGCTGGTTGGTAGTTGGTTATTCGAATTCCCAACTACCAACTGCGAACTACGTTCTAACTTTACAGTCATTAAACAGGTTTATTATTTATAAAATTAATTTAAATTTACATTGGGCCTAATAGCGTAAAAGCCGCATCGTACCATATCGTACGATATTGAAAGTTGGTGATTCATAAATTGCACGAAATTCACTTTGGTATGTGGAGTGTTTTACTATATGTATATATATATCTGACTGTATTATGGAAACTCCGTCCAGCCTAGCAGAAAAAACATCTTTCGGAATCGTTGTGACGAGGAGGATTCAGTATGTTACTGTTCCATTACATAACGTAGATGGTAAGTAATAGACGCCATGTCATTATGTATTGAGTAACAAATAAATCTGAGTTTATATATAATTATATATAAAGACATATGGTCTTTTGTGGGGTCTTTGAATGACACCTTGGTGTGGGGTTTCTTCAAGGGCCCACATTTTCTATATATAACGGATATATAAAGCCCTTATAAGCTAGTATTGTACATGAATGCTGATGCCCCACAGGATATACATATTTCCTTGTATATATAGACCACATAAATGCTTATATGGCTCCTGTTACAAATATCAACAGTTATATAGCGATTAATGACTCAGATTGTGCTCAAATTTTAACATTTTTTATGTTGCAAATGAACCGTTAACTTCATAGCTTGTATGTTCCACATAAACAAAATGTATTTGCATTACAGTTTGCGCAAACACTAATGTATGTCCACTCATATCCAGGTAACCATGTATATAAATGTTTTTGTCATGATTGAAAACATTCTTAACAGCATTTTTGTGGAAAGTTAACTTAATTGGAAGGTTTTAAATCATTTGGCATTTTATAGTAAATGTAGATGTTAATAGCTATGTAAATAGTTATATATTTTTAATCTAGTCTCTTATAATTTAAACTGAATCACATTGTATTTTAAGGTCACCTGAGACTTTGTCTCAAAGAACCTTTTGCGATCGTCTTTATCTGTCGAATTCTCAAAAACGTAAATTCAATTGTAATAAAAGGTTATTTTGGTACCAAAGGGTGAATCAAAATTGTGAATTGCATGGTCCTCACTCCACAGGGGCCTTGGGGGCGGGGCCAAAACTGTCAAATTCAATGTAAACTTTGAAAATCTTCTTACTATAGGAAGCACTGGGAAACAAATGGTGAGCACGATTATGGACGTATATGATACCTTTATAAGAATATCATGTCCCTGGGTTTCATGGTTTGGTCCTGGGGAGGGGCTTAAAATATTTAAGAGCATCTAAACAATTCACATTATCGAATCCTTCTCAAAAACCATAAACTCAGTCGTAATGAATTGTGTACAGCTTTTATACCTAGATAAGACTTGTGCGAATGCTTTTTGGTGTGATTTGTTGTTGCTGACATGACGGTTAGTACCTATGTGAAGTTCATTGTCCCTACCTCATGAGGTCTTGGTGGCAGGGCCAAAACAGTCGAATTCAAGGTAAATCTTATATCTTATTTTTATAGGAAGCACTCAGAAGAACAATTGTGAGCATGATTATTGACGACAAGGGTCCTTTATCAAAATTGTTAACTTTATGCTTCTCAGTCTCGCGGTTTGGCCCTAGGGCGAGGCACACTTTACTAAATCTATATAAGAGAAATTGACAAAAAACGTTATTTCTTATGACTGAATAGACTTCTGCGAAAGTTTTTTCGAGTGATTTGATGTTGCTGACACAACGGTTAATACCTGTGTGAACTTCATGATTCCCCCATCCCCCGAGGTCTTAGGGACAGTGCCAATGGAGTCAAATTTAAGGTAATTTTTAAAATAAAATGTTATAAGAAGCACTGTGAAACAATTTGCGCGTATGATTATTGACATTCTTTATGAAAATTGTGACTTTTATGTCCCCCAGTCTCATAGTTTTGCCCTGGGAGTGGGGCTACTTTATTAAATCTATACAAGAGAAACACACAAAAACTATAATTTCTGATGACTGAATAGTTTTTGAATGGTTTTTGGTGTGATTTAATGCTTGTTTTATTGAGTGTCCCACTCCCTCTGTAACCTTTGTCCAAAAACAGTCAAACTTAAGGCAAACTTTAAAAATCTTTTTATTATAGGAAGCACTAGAAAACAAATTGTAAGCATAGTTAATGAGGCCTAGGAGTCCGTCATAAAAAATGTGAATTTCATGCCCGCGGGTGTCATGATTTGACCCTTGCGGTAGGTACTACTTGACTAAATCTGTATAAGAATACATGATGTTATTTGTTGATGCAGATCGTGAGATGTTCAAAATCCGTTTTGATTTTTGCCGCTCCCCAAAAGACAAAATATGGAAAATAAGTATAGCTTTATGTCATCAAGGATAATCAGATGACCGTTAAGGCCCATGGGCCTCTTGTTATGAAAAGTGATGTCTTGCTATATGTATGTACAATGATAATATCAGCGTAAAAGAATAAACCTACACTTTTGCAGATTAATCTACAAATAATGCAGCTTGTTGGTGGCAAAATGTCACAAAAGGAATAGTGTACATGGCTGCAATATTAAAATCAAAGGTATGAAAGGCCTGAGGGAAGGCTCGCTGCTTGTGTTAATTCGAAAATGTAAGTTTGGAAATTGGAAAACTGAGTTAGATTTCTGAAATGTTAAGTAAGAAGACAATTCATTAGGATTTAGAAAAGTATGTGTTGTGTTTGATGTTTCTTTTGTGTATCTGTATAAATAATCTTCTGCATACAATACAGAGTCCATATCAATACTTTTCTAACAGTAGCTATCAAACGGTTTTAATAACCCATTTGCAAAAAATCTAAACAACATGGTACACACTGTCTTCCCTGTGAAAATTGACTGAATATTCGGTGACCCTGGTGAAAATTGCCATTTACAGGGAATTTTGTAAACTGGTAACGTGGTGGTCCAGAATTCCTTTCCACATCTTCACATAAAATCAACATAAAAGTTATCAACATGAACAACCTATATGAAAGCTTGACAAATAAACCTTCATATTCTGACTTTTTGATAGAGTACTTTGATTATTTTACATTTTTTATATAGTACTGATCATACTCATGAAAGATCAGTATGGCTCTATGATAAAATTAACTTTGAGTTGTTAAAAAATAAAATAGAAAATTTTGATTGGCAGTGTCTGTCAAACTGTAATTTAAATACAGCATGTGAACTGTTTACAGAATCTTTTATGAAAATTATAAAGGAATGTATACCATCTAAAATAATAACTGTACGTCCTGATGATCAACCATGGTTTGATTCAAAATTAAGGAAACTTTGTCGTATAAGAGATAGACTTAAATCTATTGCAGCAAAATCGGGCAAATCAAAAGACTGGAATAAATATAAAAATACTCGAAATAAAGTTAATAACCATAAAAAATATGGCAAACAACATTTCTTTAATAATTTAGAGTAAACACTGAACGATTTACAAACAAATGACAAAGTAAGGTTTTTGGAAAATTATTCGCTATTTTGTCAAAGGAAGTAATTCGTCATCAAGTATACCTCCTTTAAATGATTTTATTAATGATAATATTTTACATATAACAAATCAGAATAAAGCTGACTGCCTTAATGATTATTTTGCTTCAATATCCACTGTGAACGATACTGGTGTTGTTTTACCTGATATTTTATACAAAACTAATAATTCCCTTTATAATAACTGAGAATGATATATCTGAACTTAAAAGTATTTTACCAGTAAATAAGGCCTGTGGTCATAATATGATCAGTCACAGAATGTTGAAATCTGTGTCGAAAGCAATTTCAAAACCACTTTCAATTTTATTTAACCGTTATTTAAGTGAAGGTATATATCCCGATTTGTGGAAGATTGCAAATGTAACTCCTATTTTTAAAAAGGGAGACAAGTCATTGGTGTCAAATTACAGACCTGTATCTTTACTTAGTTGTGTTGGAAAACTTTTTGAAAGGCTTGTTTTTAAGAATTTGCATAATTTTTTTTCTTGAAAATAATTTGATTTATAAATACCAGTCAGGCTTTTTGCCAGATTTGTCTAATATCTATCAACTTATAGACATATATCATCACATCTGTCAAATCTTTGATAACAAACAGTATTCATGTATGGTATTTTGTGACATATCGAAGACGACAGAATCTGGCATAAGGGTTTACTATTCAAACTACAGGAAAACGGTATTAATGGTCAACTTTTATAATGGATTTCTGGTTACTTAACAAATCGATCCCAACGGGTAGTTTTTCAGGGTACATATTCCAATTTAAAATCTCTTAATGCAGGAGTGCCTCAAAGATCCGTTCTTGGACTTTTATTATTCTTAATTTATGTTAATGATATAGCTAACAATTTACTCAGTTTGACACGTTTGTATGCTGACGACAGTTCATTATATTATTCAGCCTCATCAGTAAGTGATATTGAAGGTTTAATTAATCATGCTCTTTTAATAATATCCCAGTTAGCTAAACAATGGCTAGTAAATTTCAACCCTAACAAAACCGAAGCTATGTGTTTTTCTTTAAAAGATAATAATTACTGACCTTATATAACATTTAATGACGTAGAAATTCAATTTGTAGAATCTCATAAACATCTAGGTGTAACTTTAAGTAAAGACAGAAAATGGATCGATCATATTGATAATATTTTAAAATCTGCTTCAAAAACTATAGGTATAATGCGTCGCCTTAAATACTCACTCGGTCGTGAATCTACATTTCGTATGTTCGACCAATTCTTGAATATTCCTCTTTAGTCTGGAACAATTGCACTGATAAAACATCGAATTCACTCGATAAATTACAAAATGAAGCTGCACGTATAGGCACTGGCATAACCAGATCAGTATCTATTGAACATTTATATATAGAATGTGGATGGGGAACTCTTTCCTTTCGCAGAACCTTACAGCAATATTACTTTATGTATAAGGTTAGCAAACATATGGTTCCATCTTACATAGTTGATTTGTTCCCACCAAATGTTAATGAAAGAACAACGTACAATATAAGAAATAGCAGAGACATCACTATATCGTTTTCGAGAACTGAACTCATGAGAAAGTCATGTATACCTTCCTCAGTTATATTATGGAATCACTTAGATAACAACTTTAAGTCTGCCGCTTCTTTAACTGCGTTTAAACACTCCATGAGAAAACAAAATAATATTACAATACCTCAACACTTGATTATGGAAATAGAAAAATTCCAGTTATATTAGCAAGATTAAGAAATAATTGCAGTCATTTAAATAATGACTTGTTCCGTAACTGATTCTTGTTGTCCACATTGTGGTAATATTGAAGATGCTGAGCATTATTTTTTCAAATACACAACATACAGAACCCAAAGATTAATATTATTCAACTCGACAAGATCATTTCACCCTCTAAGTACGATGTGCCTTCTATACGGAGATGACAGACTATCTCATGTTAGCAATATTAGTATAGTCAAAGCGGTACAATACTATGTCAAAGAAACTAAACGCTTTGCATAATCTCATTTATGTTTTACTGTCTTGTTTTTAACTGTACTATATTACTTCGATCTTGTGAATTATTTAACTATTTTGCCCATTTTATATAAATGTTAAGTTGCATAGCTTTGTTTTTATTTTTGTGCTTTCTTATTTACTAATCTGATTTTCTCACTAGGGTGCTACCGAAATGTGGACACAGGACGCATGCGTATGGATGACATAAAGAAGAAATGATATTTGTTTGTTTTACTATGTATTACTTTCTTTCCTTTCCTACCTTTTTCTATTCTCAAATTTTTGGTTAAGAAAACATTGTTAAAATATGTCATTTTGATATTTAATGTAAACATTGTAAAAAAAGTAGGGGACGGGCCGAACTAAATGTTGAAATAAAAAATATGTTTAAACTAAACTATCAGAAAAAGGTAATTTTGACGGGGTTTTTTTTGGAGAAAGTCCGAATGTTTTCTCGCCGGGCATTGTTTGAACGGCTCGCCAGAAGTAAGTAACTCGACCTTGAACTTTAACTCTCTTTCTGTATATGGTAAAAATGAAGCGGTTGGTGTAAAATAAATAATTCTAAACCATATACCAAGTGATTTAGGATCATTTTAAATTAAGAAAAAACAGGGGTTTTGGCCACTTTCGAAAAATGTACAGAATAATGAGCACTACAATATATAAATTTTACACGCTTAATCCCGCCACCAGAAGCACGTGCCGACAAATGCACTATCGTTAACAATTAACCCTATAGGGGATTCGATAATGGAAAACGACCGGTTTGACGTCCCCTTTCCAATGATACTACTTAAAGAGGAATATACCTTATAAATTATTTTCGAAATCAGTGGTATAATTAGTATATTATGAAACTAGAAATAATTTCCAATGTTAATATGTATTTTTTTTCTGCGGTAATTATAACATATATGTATATGTGACGTCATAAACATGGCCATGTTCAGCCTTTTTGACGTCTCAATTTATAGCAGCAAAATTGCGTATTTTTCTACCTCAGTTGAGTTATACCAAATGTACAGAATCAAAACATATATCCCCATGTACACATCTGACGGATGAATAGATTTACAAATGCAAAATTTACGACGAACGCCAAATTCTGAAAATACTATCGAAAAACGGGAATAGTTTTTTCTCAATTTTAAAAAAAAAACGGATACAAATCAAAATTACCAAAAAACAAATCGAACGATTTTTGCATAATTTTTATATGATTTTATATTACATATTGTACAATTATTGTAAGATTGTTAGAAAAAATGACGAACTAGATTTTTTATAATATTCAATTGTTTAACCCTACCCTACGTCAAAATAAAACGTTTTAAAGTAAATGTCAACGTCGGTATAGCGCATTAAGCATACGGTTTGTGATAATTAAACAAGTTAAATTAATGTTAACATTATATTGATATTTTGTGCATCTTGTTATATATACTCTTGCTGTTTAGTGGCAACTAATTGTATATAGCATTTATAATAGCGTGACTGTTTGGTACACGTACAAAACCGTAATTTTTATTTCACTGATTCCAAAACAATATTCTCAGTTCTGACTACCTCCACGACTGCTAGTGAACTGTGGATATCATGGTTGTCAATTATTATAACAAGTCTGACTTTTTCTGAAGGTCGGATCAAACAGTAACATATTCATAAAATGAGCTTGAATCAATACCCACTATGATTAGCAGTGAAAAGCCACGATCCAGGTATATCGTCATTGAACGTACAGTGGAGCACCCTTCCACCCAGCCCCATTAAATAATATTACTGTTGTTTATGAAAATGTTTCATTTGCAGAAACACGCAAGTGGGCAGTCACGTGATCAGCGGTTACTACTTCCGATTAAATACACTTCCAAGCGGTTTTGGTAAAGTTACCCTTTCGCAGATGTATTCCTTTCCAAAACATTAAGTTGTATCAATACTAAATTCAATATTTAAAAGAAGTATGATGAAATGGCACTTTAAGCTTTTTTTTTCGAAACAGCAATTAGAATAATAAATATACATTTCAGAGACACAAATTGGTTATGTTGTAAGGCTCATTGACTCTTTTGATGATGAATGAACAGACGAGGACAGGCAAATCTGTATGTCCATTAAGACGATTAAACTCGCGACCTTTGGAGTAAGCGGTCAACACTCTTTCAACTGCGCTACCACTCTTCTTAGAACGTATTGTGCTCTTTAATAAGAGACTCGCATCAATGTTAAATTCCATTTTACTTACGTTTCCGCATCAAACGAATTATTGCATTATGAATGATTAATATCATCATATAGTAATACATTCATAATGCAATAATTCGTATATATATGAATATATATTTTTATAAAACTAGTTTGTTTATTTGAATATTAGCGTCATTTTTGTGCCATCGAAGGCTAATAGACGATCAGTTAATCAAACCAGTCTTTCCTGCGATCTTTGAAGGTTAACCAATACTCGAGCACGATCATCTCCGCAAGAATCAGTTAATTTTTCGCTTGGAATCGGCAGTGAGAGACGAATTACAATGAGATGCAATGTAGTACATGTATATAAATCATCACGGAGATTTTGGCCGAGCGGGGATTCGAAGATTGTAATTTTAACAAGTGCAGTCATGTTATTTTTGAATGGACGTATCCGGGAAATGTTTGAACATATGAAATATTATTTTCTTTGGATTTGTTTTTTTTTACTGAGGTGTTTAATTTCATATTTGATAAGGTAAAAAAACCCCACCAGTTTCGGTTGGTTGACCGTCCTTAATCTTTACTGCCGACCCTATTTTTTCCACAAATTAAAAAAACAACATCACTTTCTTATTGTTATTTATTTTTCATCTAAATCATTTCCGTTACACATATACTGCATTATACTAAACAAAATGTGGATTTTGAATATTCTAATGTGTGTGCTGTACGATATTAAACATGGCCGCACAGTGAGACAGCGAATACTGCCCTGAACAAATGGTTATTTTGTTATTCAATACAGTACAGTGAATCTGTAATGTACCTACCTCAATAATATAACTTGGTTAACATAAAACTACAACCAATGATAGGCTTGCTCTGAACATTACTAGAACCTCGAGAGTGGAAAAAAAAGCATACGTGGTATACACTATTTTTTACGGGCTAACCATATATGAATATAATTAGTTTGGCTATTATAGTTATAGTTTTTAGAAATAATTTTAATTGAAAATTAGTTAAAATAGCGATGTGTCCCTTTAAAATATATATTTTTTTAATTTACTAATATTTTATATTTACAGTGAAGTGATCGAAGATAAGTGGTCAGTGACCGATTTTCTATCGATTTTTGAGATACATGTACATTACTTCCATAATTTTTTGGAGGAAAGAAAAAAAACTTAAAACACAGAAACGCCCGTGTATGCAGGCTCTTTTTGTCTGCTTCACGTATTTTGTTCGCAGAAAAAAAAGAAATACTTCATATTTTGTCAATACGACGTAATTCTATGGATAAAAAGCGTTGCCAACAAAAAGTGCCAAGCCGACAAAAAAAGTCACAGGCGTGCAAATAGCCGACGTCTATTTAGACATTATTGAAAACGCAGGTTTTCTCCTAACTGATTTTTACATAATACTGGTGATATTTCATAGAGAATAGAAATACATGTATATGAAAATTAAAACATTGTTGATTGAAGGAAAGACGAAGTATTGGATCTAAAGCGACTTTTATATAGAATAAAAACAAAAAAAACAAGGGATATTAAGAACGTCTAAGCAAATGACGATAACCATGTTGAAAACAATGATGATGATTACGATGATGATTATAATGATGATGATGACGGTGATGATGATGATGATAATTTTTAAAATATAGCGATTATGTGGTGCATCAATTGTGGGGTCCTGTATACAACCCGCTTTCCCAAAGACATAGTAGGAACATAGACGTATGGGGGTGGGGGTAGGGGGGGGGGGGGGCGCCACCCCCAATATTCAGATTCAGCATATACTTTTGGCCTGGAAATACATCATTATACACTCTCTCCTGAGGTTGGCCCCCACCCCCAATAACTGAAACGCTCCAACGTCCTTGAGGAATGAACAAAAAGTGGAACACACGAAATTCACGAAAATTTCCTGAAATTCATTCGTGAACTCGAACCCCCTCCCAAAAAGAAATTCACACGCAAACTTGCGTCGCTCTATCCAAGCCCCAGAAGACCTAGTCATTCCCCCTTTTGGACAATGTACAGTTCATCTGGTGATTTTAATTGATGACCTTAAATAAATTAAAATATTTGTTGAATATATATATATACTGGTTAGTGATGATAGTGTCCCTCAATTTGATGATTGTGTCCCTCGAGTTTTGATGATATTGTCCCTGATGGATGATTGTGTCCCTGAAAATCGTCTATTGTGTCCCTCTGAGTGATGATTGTGTCCCTGGGTTGATGATTGTGTCCCTCCATATACTTTTCATTTCTAACTTAGAATTTATAGGTCAAGGTCATTTGGGGTCAACTTTAATGATGTTTATACTGAATTTTGGTGAGTTAAGGTTGGCAAAGTGTGTGTATGTGGGGGGGGGGGGGGGGGGTCGGTAAAAGTTACCATGAGTGGCAGAATGGTTGACTTACCTGTTGGCCACAAGTGTATTTATTGTTTCTTAAGGTCAAACTAAGGTCATATTGATAGTCCACGAATTATGAAAAAAGGGTCAAACCTTGACCTCATTAATAAGTTAGGTCCAACTTGAAAACTTCCCACTTTTTTGATGATCGTGTTCCCGGCGGCAATTTTGTGCCCCTATTAAGGGTTTAGGGGCTGGTTTTCATTCATTTGGACTGGATCTGGGGTTAAATTGTCATCAATGGAAAGGGGACGTCGATCCGGTCATTTCCACATCATCGAAACCCCTATAGGGTTAATTATGATCGAAAGTGCACGTGTGAGCACGTGCTTCTGGTGGCGGGGTTAAGCGCGTAACTTATGTATATTGAAGAGCTTAATATGATTAACATTATTTGTTCTTTGACCTATAAGCTAGGACTTATAGTTTAGTCAGAAAAAATATTAACCTAATTAATTAATATTTTTTGGTCAAAGTTCAAAAGGTCAATTTTATTATATTTTTTAACTTTTTTGTACGGATTGTGTAGTAACAATTTCTTAGAATGTGGTGTGTTTACCATGCGTGCACGTGGCGCACGGGTCAAGAACAAATGTTTGAAAAGCATTGGTTGTAATATCCAGAAAATAGACATGTTTCTCTAAATAATTATACCAAAATCAGCCGTTTATGTGAATTAATAAAGGTTTGGAAACGGATTAAAATTGATGAAAAACAGCTATTTTTGGTCCGAAAGTGGCCAAAACCCCAGTTTTTCCTTAATTTCAAATGACCCTAAATCATTAAGTATATGGTTTAGATTTTTTTTTCTGTCCACCAATTGCTTTATCTGACCATATACCTTGCAGAAAACCCGAGTTAAATATTGATATTTAAATGATTTGTTTCATAATACCTAAACTTCAAATTAGTAAAGGTTAGAAGAAATATTTCGTCCAATAAAATGTTAAAAATCGCATTTAAAATAGATTAATATTGACAAAATGTGCGGTTTTATCGTCAATGAGTTCTCTTTGAAACCTTAATTCTCGAAAGATACTCAAGAAAGAAACATGAAAACCTGAAATAACTCATTTGATATAATACATTTCAATCGATCATATTCTCAGTGACCAATATAATTTTTACCCGAAAAGAAATCATCAAAAATTTACTAATTTCCGAGCAATGTATATTTTTCGGCGTCAAATGGTTCTTTTCAAAACCTGAATTCTAGAAAGATATAAAAAATACCAATATGAATTCTTTACAATAACCATTTGGTATACTATATTTTCAATCACCGATACTTTTAAAGTTATCTTAATAAGCTTAATTTGACAAATGTTCCTCCAAAATGTATCCATTTCCGAAAATAAACATTTCGCCGCATTTGTTTCTACGTATGCACCGTTCAGAAAGATCTGGACCCTAAATAAACAATGTTCATTATTTTATTTTATGACCTTTAAGAGTGGCAAGTTTAATATATAATTCAACAATAAACATATGAAAATATATTTTTCATTGTGTTTTGAGGGAAATATAAGAGAGTATTCAGTGAGAAAATGTAGTGTACCGTATGAAAATACAGTGTCATATAAGGAAATTAAATGCTGTGTAAGGATGTTGAGTATATATAGATTAGGAAATCTAGTGCCCAGTATTAAACTCTATAGTCCAGTAGAGATGTTGTGTATCGGGTGAGAAAATCTAGTGTTGTGTATGAAAATATAGTGAAAAATAAGGTAATCGAATGTTGTGTAAGGATGAATAAAGATTAAAAAATCTAGTGCCCAGTAAGAAAAATCTAATGTCGAATAAGGATGTAGTGTATCGAGTGAGAAAATCTAGTGTCGTGTATGACAATATAGTGTCATATAAGGAAATTGAATGTCATGTGCGGATGTTGAGTATTGAGCGAGACAATCTGGCGTCGCATATGAAAATATAGTGTCATATAAGGAAATGAATGTCATGTAAGGATGTTGAGTAATTAGTGAGAAAATGTACCAAACAAACGTGTGCTTATCATGCAGTTGGTGCTTGTCTTGCGTAATTTAAATACCAAACACGTGTAATGTGCTTATCATGAAAGTAACACTTGTCTTGTATAATTTAGGTACAAACGTGTGCTTATCATGCATTTGGTGCTTGTCTTGTGTAATTTAGGTACCTACCGTGTGGTTTCCATGCCGTTGGTGCTTTTCTTATGTAATTTAAATACCAAACGTGTGGTTCTCATGTTGTTAGTTCTTTAATTGTGTAATTTAGGTACCAATCGTGTGCATATCATAAAGTTGGTGCTTGTCTTGTGTAATACAGGTACCAAGCGTGTGCATATCATAAAGTTGGTGCATGTCTTGGGTATTTTAGGCATCAAATATATGGTTCTCTTATGCGGTTGTTGACTGTCTTGTGTATTTTAAGTACCATACACGTGCTTATCATGCAGGTAAGGCTTGTCGTGTGCCATTCAAACGTGTGCTTATCATGCAGTTAATGGTTACCTTGTGTTATTTAGGCATCAAACGTGTGCTTATCATGCAGTTAGTGCTTGCCTTGTGTTATTTAGGCACTAAACGTGTGCTTTTCATGCAGTAAGTGCTTGCCTTGTGTTATTTAGGCATCAAACGTGTGCTTATCATGCAGTTAATGCTTGCCTTGTGTTATTTAGGCACCAAACGTGTGCTTATCATGCAGTTAGTGATTGCCTTGTGTAATTTAGGTACCAAACGTGTGGACCTGACTCCGTTGGTGCTTGTCTTGTCTATTTTAGGTACCAAACGTTTGTTTTTCATTTCGTTGATGCTTCTACTATGTAACTTAGGTACCAAACACGTGCTTATCATGTAAGTAGCGCTTGTCTTATGTAATTAAGGTACCAAAAGTGTTATTCTAATGGCCTTGATGATTTATGTTATTTAGGTACCAAACGTGTGCTTATCATGAAGTTAGTGCTTGTCTAGTGTAATTTAGGTACCAAACGCGTAAGTACTCATACAGTTGGTACTTGTCGTTTTTAATTTACCTACTTAACGTGTGTTTCTTATTCCGTTTATGCTTTAGTTGTATACTAGGGACCAAACGTGTGCTTAGCATGCAGTTTGTGTTTGTCATATGTATTGTAGGTACCAAACGTGTGGTTCTCATTCCGTTGGTGATTTAATTGTGTAATTTAGGTAACAAATGTATGGTTCTCAAGTAGTTGGTTCTTTTCTTGTGTTATTTAAGTACCAAACACGTGCTTATCATGCAGGTAGAGCTTGTCTTATGTAAAAAAGGTACCAAACGTGTGATTATCATGTCATTGATGCATGTGCATATCATACAGTTGGTGATTGTCTCGTGTAGTTTAGGTACTAAACGTGTGGATTTCACGTCGTTGGTGCCTGTCTTGTGTCTTTTAGGTATCAAACGCGCGCTTATCATGCAGTTTTTGCTTGTCTAGATACATACATAACGTGTGGTTCTCATGCCGCTTATGCTTATTTGTGTAAGTTAGGTACCGAACGTGTGCTTATCATGCAGTTTGTACTTGTGTAGGTACCAAAACGAATGGTCTCTTGGAGTTGGTGCTTGTCTTATGTAATGTAGGCACCAAAACGGATGATATCATGGAGTTGGTGCTTGTAACAAAATAGTTAGGTTGTTGTGGCCTAATTTAAAAGTGTCAGCTAGTACGTGTACATTGTAGTGACATAGGCTATATTTAGGTCAGGTAGCGTGGAATTGTTCAAACGTATTGATAGATCGATAGAAGCAACGTTTTTAAGATAGTTTTACATTTTCATTCTTTGATTAAATAATAATTCATTTTGAAGTTTAGTTCATCAAATTCAATTAAGTATTAAGAAAGTTAGAATTATTAAACGGCTTCCGTTTCCGCTTACAGAACACTATGTAAACATAAGAGCGCGTTAAAACAATAAATATACTCTGTTTGTGATCTGGATATTCATATTAAAACGGACTAAATATTATGGGAAATATCGGTAAATATATTCTGCACTTCAAAATTGATCATAAGGCAACTGTTTAATAGTAATTAGATGAAAATATAAACCAACCAAGGAAGGGCCATAACCATTGATGTATAACTGCACTAACTGTACCACTGTGCTAACATAGATAAAACTCTAATGCATTGAAGATATAAACTTTATTACCATACTAGTAAAACGGGTCACGCTGAATTTTTCAAAAAGTACAGGGTGCGACTAAAGTATGTGCGACAATAAAAAGAGTACTTTTGAGAGTGATAGTAAACGCAAGCGTAATGAAGTGTCAAGTGTAAGTGATCTGGATACAAGTACGGATAATCCTGGTAGTAAGAAAGACAAAAGGAAGAAAGCTAAGAAGGCAAAACAGGTTAAAGCCATATATGAAAACACTACTTTAGAAAACAAAGAAGATACTTTGAACATGGACGGCATAAGTAAGCAACTAAAGGAAATACAAACACAAATGTTGACAAAAGATGACGAAAGCTTAAAAAGCATGATAAAGGATACATTGAAAGAAATGAAACAAGATCTTCTGCAGTCGGTTTTCAAAAGGATTGAAATTTTAGAAGGGAAGCTTTTTGAAAAAGATAAAGAAAATGACGACCTTAAAGTAAAGATTACAGACTTAGAAAGGAAAGTAAAAGATCAACTTCATGAAAATGAGAAAATGAGAAACGAAACTGACAAAGTCAACACAAAGGCACAAAAACAAATAAATGAATTAGAACAGTACGGCCGACGAAATAATATTAGAATAAAGGGGATTGTTGAAAAGGGCAACGAAACCACCGAAGACACCACAAACAATGTTATACAAATTTTGAATGACCAAATAGATGGCTTAAAAATAAAAAGAGAAGACATTGACATAGCACATAGATTAGGAAAAAAGAAGACAGACACAAAAAGACAGATAATAGTGAAATTTACTTCTCGCACTACGAAAGAGAATGTTATTAAAGAAAAAAACAATTAAAAGGCACGGGCTTTTTTATTAATGAAGACTTGACATACATAAACCATCTTGTACTTGCCTGTCTAAGGAAGAAAATGCCGGATGAGATAGAACATGCATGGTCACACAATGGTAGACTGTTCTATGTGAACAAAATGAACAACAAGCACATGCTGCCATACGAGGAATACCGCTATTGGATAAATATGGACTGGCCGTAAATTGCTAATTGAGATTAATTTTAATCAAAAATAGTTAATCTGAAACAATAAAAACAACAATTTCTTCAGTGAAAATATTCGTTTATACATGACGCGAAACTTAATTTTTGCTCTTGGATTTCACCCCTCTCTTTTAGCAATATTAAAATAAATGTAAACACTTTTGAATCAACCTGTACATAAACGTACTCAACGTTCAATCAGCCAATCAAAACCATGTGATATTTATCGCTAGACACGACACACCTTTCAGATGAAGCACGCAAATCAACAAAGATGGTCTAATAAGCCGATGTCTTAACAACTTACCATACAAAGAAACTGTTTGTGTTAAAGACAGACACTTGTGTACCAGTCTACATCGGTATAAACTGAATCAGCTATTTTGAAACTACGTCATTCTATTTTTAGATGGAACCTTCCGTATTAGGGGTGTTTGTAGTATGATAGCATATTTATATGTTACATAAACTATAAAATAAACTAGATATCAATATTTAGTGTGGTTTTCTAACTGTCTGTTTTGATAGCGTAGTGCTAACGGTCTGAACTGTCAATCCAAATGTCGCGAGTTCGAGCCTTGTTTATGGTGATTTTTTTTCAATTTATTTTCTATAAAAGTGTCCCAGTGTACTGTTTTAATTTGTTTTGTTTTATTTTGTAAGTGTTGGTAGCAACCTCTTCTCTATATACATTGCCTGTATACAGGTCTCACTTAAGAATCAACCCCCTTACATGACGGTAGCAAGGTTTTCACGCCAAAGAAATAAGAGCTGTGTAAAGCGGTTTGGCATTTTGTTTGTTTAAATACATAAAACGTCATTTCTTTGTGCATATGGGAACATTTTCATTATTTCTGCCAAGTTTGGATGACATCTGGAACTGTTTGGTAAAACCATCAAAATTGTGAAAAAGCAAACTGGTCAACGTCAAGTTTTTTCCCCGCATAATTAACCCAACAGAGGACAATCTATGGGAACAATGCACTTTTAGA
The DNA here is from genome assembly GCA_029582155.1 of Panopea generosa. Lineage (NCBI taxonomy): Eukaryota > Metazoa > Mollusca > Bivalvia > Adapedonta > Hiatellidae > Panopea > Panopea generosa. The sequence continues at coordinate 65,863,751 of CM055897.1, forward strand.
ACCAGTGATAATGTATCCAGTGTTCAAGAAGTTCAAGTCTCTATATGTAGAACAGTACAAAATTAATTGTTGTGTGACACGTATAGCGTTTCACCAAACTAAGTCAAAATCATCTAAAACAATTCTGTCTGATCGTGGCTTCCGAGGAGCCTCCCATGCCGGTGCCGACTTGCTGCTGCGGATTACAGCTGACGTAATATGTATGTGTGCATATGAATAAAACATTGTAAGTAAATTTCCTCCGCGAACGTCGATTTAAACAAAAAATCGTTGCATTTTATTAATTATGGAGTTGTTTTAACGGACAATAGAATAACATAGTTATAAAGTTGATATTATATATCAAGGCACTCTGATACTTTTATGGCAAATAAAAATGCAAATAAAGATTCAACATAGATACCGCTCGAACTCGCGACATTTGGGTTGTCAGTTAAAACCGTTACCACTACGCTATCGGAATAGACAGTAGTACAACACACCTAATATTGATATATAGTTTATTTTATAGTTTATGTAACAGATAAATCTGCTATCATACTACAAACACCTCTTATACGGAAGGTTCCATTTAAAAATAGACTGACTAGTTTCAAAATAGCTGATTTGGTTTATATGTGTCGTACAATAAATAAGTCGAATATATTATATAAGCCAAAACAAAAGCAAAGAATTCACAAAAGTATATCGGTATTCAACATCTTTTAACATTTTATCCTCGTCTTTTTTATATTTGATGGATATATATTGGCATGTGGAATAGAATATTGACTGTCTGTCCGTCTTGATATCAAAATATCTTACGGTTGCCTTAAACTTATTGATTTTTTTATGGATGAACATAAAAGTGCGGTAGATGTCCGTTTATTCATCGTTGCTGTAATATCTACTCACGGATGAGTAAGCTTTATCCGCATATCTGTGCAGTCGTTATACTGAAGTAGTGAATTTTGCTAGGTGCAATCAGTATCTGAAGCATGAATTAGAGGATAGGTTTTGATTGACGTGCGATTGTGAGGGTTATTCGTTTACCAGTATTACAATCAACTTACTCCGGGATATATTTGTTTCACTAATTCAAAAACAAATATATTATACTGTGAAATGAAATGCATTGTTTTAATGAAATGTTGTAATCAGGATTAATTACTAGAATTTTTTAATCTTTGAACAAAGACATACTGTTACAAACAATATCGTTTTGACAATTTGTGTTGGCCGTCTCAAAATTAAACATGTTATAATCTTGTTTTTGAATTAATAACTCAAATATTATGTATTCCGGACTATATCAAATGTCATTTTTTATTTTTTTAAGGTTTACTTTAAAGAATGAACTTTATTAATTGTCTAATTTTGTAGATTAACACAAGCATATAAAGAATGAACTATATTAAATTTCAATATTTGGTAAATTGACACAGGCATACTCTAATGCTTGACTAGATTTTTTGAATATTACTTATTTTGTTTTTGAAGGGAGTTTTGATACTAAATATTTACGAGCTTTACACCTATACAGTTGATATTAAATGCACTTATCTAAAGTAAGAAATATATAGATCAAAATTAGTTAAAGAATAAAAGTATTATATAGATTAATCTTGACATTGAAAAAAAATGTTAAGGAAATAAGTGTTATACACGTGTAAGATGAGATAAATGAAAACGATATGGAAATAAGAAAATAAAATTGTGTAATATCTATAAATTTAACACAATTTGTAAAACTGCAATGCATATCTGTTTAATTTATCAGAGAGTTATGACCCTTATTATACTCTACATATTTATTTCGAAAATGCTCTGTCATTCTGTAAGCTTCTTTTTCTCTTTTCTCCAATTCTTCTTCTTCCTCCTCCTCCTCCTCCTCTTCTTCTTCTTCTTCTTCTTCTTCTTCTTCTTCTTCTTCTTCTTCTTCTTCTTCTCTGGTATGCATTATATGTACAAAACTATATTACATAACCATTTAATTTCAATGCTTGCGAAACTACCTCCCCTTTTTCATAAATGAGTGTTAAAATATGTACTTTTAATGTTAAAGGTCTCGGAGAATATAATAAAAGAATACTGTACGAATATTTAAAGTCAAACCAATATGCAGTTTGTTTTTTACAAGAACTCCGCTGTGAATGTACAACATATAATTTATGGGAAAAACAATGGGGAAACAAAGCATTCTTCTCAGGTAATAGTAAGAACAGTGTGGGTGTTGGAATCCTTCTTAATTCAAATTTTTCATATAAGGTTGTAGAAAACAAAAATATAGTTGAAGGTAGACTACAGCCATTAAAACTTGTAATAAATGAAAATGAATACCACTTTTTAAACGTTTATGGACCAAATAATGATAATGAAGATTTTTTAAATACATTAGAAAAATATATTATAGATAATGATAGAGACACATTTATTATAGGTGGTGACTTCAATACTATTATTGACGTAAAAAGGATAAAAAGAACGGAAATCCTAACAATGGCAAAAATAAAATAAAAAAGATCAATTCAATTATTGAAAATAACGATATCCATGATATATGGAGAATATTAAACCCTGATTCGTGTCATTATATTTGGCATTCTAATCATAAACCACCAATTTATAGCAGACTTGACTACTTTCTAGTTTCATCAAATATTTTAAACTCAATAACTAAATGTAAAATATATGTCGGTATCAGGTCAGATTACTCAATTGTCTATTTCAATATCAATACAGAACACGAAGTGCGTGGACCAGGATATTTAAAATAAATAACAGCATTATTTTAAAAATAAATATCAAGAAATAATAAGAAAATCTATCAAGGACATAACAGAAATAAATATAAATTCGAATCTAAATACCATCTGGGAATTAATAAAAGGTACAGTGCGAAATAAAACTATAAAATACACTTCAAAGAAAAGAAAAAAATCAAAGTTTAGAAAATAGTCTTAAAGAAAACATAGATAAATAAGATGAAGAATTGTCAAATGATCCAAACAACCAAAATTTGTTAAATGTATTAAACAATAAAAAAAATGAATTAGCAAATAGTATAGATATAAAAACAAACGGTATTATTGTACGAGCTAAGGCTGAATGGATTGAAGGTGAAGAAAAATATACAACATATTTTTCCAACTTAGAAAAAAAAGAGGGCAGAATCGAAAAAAATAAATAGACTTACACGTGATAATCGGAAGATAACAAAATCAAAAGACATTTTACAAGAAACTAAAGTATTTATAAAAGAGTGATACAGTAAGGTTCAAACAAGTGACGGCAATTTTAATTTTTTTAATAATCATAATATTAAGGAATTAAATGATAATCAACAAGAATTATGTAATGATATTTTAACTGAATATGAATATAAACTAGCTTTAAAGGATATGAAAAATAATAAGAGTCCAGGGTCCGATGGGTTATCAACAGAATTTTATAAAATATTTTGGAATGAAATAAAACCATTTTATATTGAATCCATAAACTACTCATATATGCATGGCACCTTAACACCATTGCAGAAGCAGGGATTTATAACGCTTCTACCTAAAAAAGACAAAGACCGTTCACTATTGACAAACTGGAGACCAATAAGCCTATTAAATGTAGACTATAAAATTGCAACAAAATCTATAGCTAACAGAATGACAAAAAGTATTACCAGACATTATCAACAACAGTCAGACAGGATTTTTAAAAGGACGTTACATTGGCGAAAATATAAGGACAATTTTTGAATGCATTGACTACTTGAATAATGACAATAGACCGGGACTGATATTCATTGCTGATTTTGAAAAAACGTTCGATAGTGTTGACCGTAATTTTATTTTTAAAACATTACACTATTTTAAGTTTGGTAACGAATTTATTAACTGGATAAAATTATTTTATAACGACGCACAAAGTTGTGTGTCAAATTATGTTTATGCCTCATATTTTTTAAATATAAATAGAGGAGTTAGGCAAGAATGTCCACTGTCGCCATATTTGTTTATATTAGCTATTGAAATCTTATATAAATCTGTAAATAACGACAACACAATTGCGTAATGGTACGCAAAAGCATCATTAAATATACTGCTTTTGCAGACGATGCAACTTTTTTTTATTAAATGGAAATCAATCTTCTTTTGAATCTTTAATACTATTTATTGATAGGTTCAGCTCCATTTCCGGTTTAAAGTTAAATTCAAAGAAATGTATAATTCTCTGTGTAGGATCTTTAAAGAAATCCATAGAAACGTTTTGTAACAATAAAAAAATTGTTTGGACAAATGAAAAAGCTACAACATTGGGAATTGTTTTCACAAACGATAAAAATAAAAATAAAGATTTAAACTACAATCCAAAAATAGAACAATTTCAAAACTGCCTTAATAACTGGAAAAACATAAATAGTCGATTTTAGGTAAAATCACAGTAATAAAAACATTTGCCTTACCGAAACTAATTTTTCCACTTACTGTGCTTGAATCACCTAACAATTACACTAGCCAAATAAAAAATAAAATGTTAGAATTTCTTAGGGAGGGAAAACCACACAAAACAAAGCGTAAAACTATTATACAAAATATTGAAAACGGTGGAATGAAAATGATAGATATAGAACTTTTTATAAATTCAATAAAAGCAAGTTGGGTTAAACGACTAACAGATAGATGTAAATAATAATGGCGAATGGAAGTATATATACAGGTCTTTACTGGAAAAATATGGTGGAAACTTGATCTTTGAGGGTAATTTTAATTTCGGAGATAGTTGTTCTATGTTTAGTGAAACGCCGTTTTTATGCTACATAATAGAATCATGGTCCAAAATTAATTTTAACTTTAATATTGAAGATGGTTATCTCGTTAAACAGTACATATGGAACAATTCCTTCATAAAAAATAATGGCAGTTTATTATTTTACAAATCATGGTTACAGTTAGGAATTAAAACATTAAATGATATATATGATTCTAGACACAAGACATTTTATTCTTTTGAAAGATTAAAACACTTATACAATATAAATAATTCAGAATTTTTAAACTATTACACTTTAATTCGAAGCATACCAAAAAGATGGAAACAAATTATTAAAACAGAGAATATACTAGAAATTGGAAAAACACCTTTATTACACCAATTGAGAAAATGTAATTCTCCAAATAAAACGTTATATAACATGCAAATTAAATTAATTAATTGTGACAATACTATAAAACCTCATCTTCAATGGGAAGAAATATTTAACAACCTTAATTGGAAAATTATCCATTGTCTACCATTCGAAAGTACCATTGACACAAAACTAAGATCATTTCAATACAAATAGATTATGAGAATTTTACCTACTAACCAGTTTTATATAAATGTAAAATAGTTAATTCAAGTCTATGTGAGTTTTGCGATAGACATACGGAAACTATAAAACATTTGTTTTGGGAATGTCATTTTGTAAGAGCCTTTTGGACTGAAATCCATAACTTTTGTATTGTAAACAATCAAGCTTTTAATATCTGTTATTAAATTATATCTTTTGGGTTACTTAACTCATCAAGATTTAACTTACTTAATTGTATAATTTTTCTTGCTAAATATTTTATTTTTAAAAGTAAATATACGAAAACAATTCCCAGTATTACAGCATTCATACCTTATATAAAAAACAAAGCAAATAGAAAGATTTATTGCAATAAACAGAAACAAACTCGGGTCACATGAAATTAAATGGGGAAACATGTAAACTAAAATTACGAAAATATAATGCAAACAGCTTCTCGCAAAACTCCACTTCTCATCTTCTACACTTTTTTTTTTACTTTCTTTAACCCATCTTAAGTACTTTATCTCTTTATATTCATCCTAAAAATGTTACTTGTAAGATATTATATTAATGTTTTATTATACTCAGTTATCATATTATATGTTATGATTCAATATATTGCTAGTATTTGTGTACAACATTGTATTATGTCTTACATGTAATAAAAGATATTCATAAAAAAAATAATTAAAAGGGTTTATTTGTCATAAAAACTAATTTAGGTTTACATTGGCCTAATAGCGTAAAATGCGCTTCGTACGATGTTTGAGAGTTTGTTGTTTCATGATTTACACGGAATTCACTAAGGTATGTGGACTGTTTTGCTATATATGCTGACTGTGTAAGGAAATCAATGTACAGTTAGCAGAATCATCTTTGGGTGTAGTTGTGACGAGAAAGATTAAACATGTTACTGTTCCGGTACATAACGGCATATGGGTATGTGAATTTTATATTATGTTGTATTTAAATGTCTGATATATATATATTTTTGACATAATCAGATCTAAGTAAAGTTGTATAAATTGTTCATATCCATTCCGACGGTAATGTCTATAATTTAATACACATCCACGGTATTGAGAAGCGTTTTGTTAGAATATAGGCCGAGGAATCTGAGAACGTATTTTGAGCTGTTGATATTGTGTTTACGATGAAGTATTGAGATTCACCATGTTAGAAATAATTGATATGTTTAATTAAATTTTATTGATGCTTATTCTAATAATGACAAAGTGCATAGATACAGAATTGGTCTGTAATTGTTCATATTATAAATGCGAAGTTATGTAGAGATATAATTGTTATGTTGAGATTGACGGAGGGTCGTATATGAGGTGTTGTTTAAACTGCCATGAAACTGCAGATAGTAAAAATTAAATGATAAATTGGTAAGATAAATGTTATTGTGTTGTTTTATAAACAGCCATTGAAAATATAGACATTTACTGTTGTAAGAAATAAACCTAGAAGACCACTACGCAACCATGACTTTATAAGAACTTTGATTAAAGATCGCATTGTATTTTTATTGTATTGATGTATTTATAGTTTAAACTATTGATAACATGCTAAAAAGCAACATATATAAATTTCATGTATTCATAATATATGTTAACATTGTAAGGATGCCAAGCCTTTATTATAAGATAGAATGTTGTTTATTATATTTCAGTGCCCAGTGACATGGAACCACTAAGCGATGACAGCACCAGTATTTTAAACTAGATGACTGTGTATTTTAATGATTACATGATAAACTGCTGTACTATATAAATACCAAAGAACCTACCATATAGTTGTTATTTATTAGTGTGAAAATATAAATAACCACCAGACTGTAACACTTCTACTCTTACTACTACTGCTGCTACTACTATTGTTACTGTTACTGCTACTGCTACTTCTACTGCTCCTACTAATGCTACTACTACTTGTACCACTACTCCTATTACTAATACTACTACTCTTACTACTACTACTTCTTCTACCACTACCATAGCTACTCCTTCTACTACTACTACTACTACTACTACTACTACACCTACTGCTACTATTACTGCTACTTCTACTGCTCCCAGTACTACTACTACTCCCCTACTACTACTACTACTACTACTACTGCTGCTATTACTTCTACTACTATTATTCGTACTACTACTACTGCTACTACTATTGCCACTGCCACTCCTGGTACTACTCCTACTCCACCTCCTCCTACTACTTCTACTTCTACTACTACTACTTCAACTACTACTATTACTGCTACAATTACTGGTACTTCTCCTACTACTACTTCTCCTACCACTATTATTACTACTCCTACTACTACTACTACTACTATAACTATTACATGTACTTCTAATCCTACTACTAATACTACTGCTACTACTACTACTACTACTACTACTACTACTACTGCTGCTGCTGCTACTACTACTACTACTACTACTACTACTACTACTACTACTGTTACAACAACTACTGCTACTACTGGTACTGCTACTACTATTACTACTCCTCTCACTACTCCTTCTACTTCTACTACTCCTACTACTTCTACTACTACTACTACTACTACTACTCCTACTACTACTCCTATTTTTAGTACTTCTCCTTCTCCTACTCGTTCTACTACCACTACTGCTACTTCTACTCCTCCTCCTACAGTTTCTGCTACTTCTACTACCACTGTCACTACTGCTACTATTACTTCTCCTTCTACTACTACTTCTCCTTCTACTACTACTTTTACTACTGCTACTACTACTACTACTACTACTACTACTTCTACTACTACTACTACTACTACTACTACTACTCCTAATACTCCTACTACTACTCCTACTTTTAGTACTTCTCCTTCTCCTACTCGTTCTACTACCACTACTGCTACTTCTACTCCTCCTCCTACTGCTTCTGCTACTTCTACTACCACTGTCACTACTGCTACTATTACTAATCCTTCTACTACTACTTCTCCTTCTACTACTACTTTTACTACTGCTACTACTACTACTATTGATACTACTACTACTTCTACTACTACTACTACTCCTACTGCTACTACTACTACTACTACAACTACTACTACTACTACTCCTAATACTCCTACTACTACTACTTCTCCTTCTACTACTACTTTTACTACTGCTACTACTACTACTACTACTACTACTACTACTACTTCTTCTACTTCTACTACTCCTACTGCTACTACTACTACTACTACTACTACAACTACTAGTACTATTACTCCTAATACTCCTACTACTACTCCTACTTTTAGTACTTTTCCTTCTCCTACTCGTTCTACTAACACTACTGCTACTTCTACTCCTCCTCCTACTGCTTCTGCTACTTCTACTACCACTGCCACTACTGCTACTATTACTACTCCTTTTACTACTTCTTTTCCTTCTACTACTACTACTTTTACTACTGCTACTACTACTACTACTACTACTACTACTTCTATTACTACTACTACTACCCGTACTAAGTTATTTAGTGATTTTTCTGAATTATTTGTCTCATTGTTACCCTTGTTACAACATTACTAAGTTAATTCATGCAGAGTCCATATTATTTAAACATTTACTTGTTATCAATCGATAGATCCGACACGCAATAATATCATTTGAATAATGACAATAATAAGAGTCGCAATGGGTTTCTCTATAACTGGATGTAAGCAAAACAGCTTTAACGGGTAGATGTTTGAATAGTCAGCTTGGACAATAAAACTTGTTTTCTGCGCGAGACATTGCCAATAAGGCATGTGACGTATCATGTTTCTACTAAAATGTATCATATATCGGTAATAAATTGACAAATTTAAAGCTATTATGAATTGACTTGGCAAGCAACATATTAACATGGCTACACACCTTCTCATGGGATCAGAATACAGGGACCGATCCAGAATTTCATATTGAGGGTAGGCGTTATGTAAGTGAGACTCCGGGAATTTATCAAAACAAGACCGCGAAGCGGTGAAATCCAACGAGTATTTGAGTATATGTTTTTGATATTTTAGAACTGACAATTTTGTAGTAACCATACATTATTTTGTTGTTCAACGTCATGCATTACACGTGACATGTTTCCAGGTTTATTGATTTATTGGTGGAAAAAGACCTCAATGAATCTGTCAGATTGAGCAAAAAGTCCTCCCACAAATAACTGGAAATCTTTTACACATAAGGCCACACCAAACTGATGTCTTGGTTTGGATTTTTGTTTTGAAAAAAGGGGGCGAGCGAGCGAATTTTTATTTTATTTTTTTGTTCAGTTCGATCTTCGGATCGTTGATTTGAAAAACAGAGGCGAACTTTTTTTTTATTTGTTATAAAAATGATACTTTTTTAATCAGTCTTTATAACTGTCTATTTCTATTTCCATCAGTTTAATCTTTTTTAAACCATCCATTTAATTCATTAAATAACCCTAAAACTGTAGCACTCATTTTTAGGTATTGATGTAAGCAACATGAGAATGAAAGATTCATCATTCATAGTTTCAAGTATTAACTAACTTAAATGTATGTCAGCTATTGTTGAAAGACAGACGGACGCCATCAATCAATAGACCAGAATTTTAGTTCACAATCTGGCTTAATATAATGTACAAGTAGTGGTAATGGTCTCTGAAGTTATCACAAATCCTATGGTTAAATTCCAGGACAGAATAACAGATGGCAAATTGCTACCGAAGTGTCAATTAAGTTAACCCTTAAAGCACTGAGAACAACACAACAACTAGTGTAGACCTGTATCAGACTGCATATAAAATGAAATTAAAATTTTCGTTTCTTCATTAAAGCATATAAAAGTTGAAGGATCCCGGCGTTTTCCTGTTCAATAAAAAAAAACACAGCAAATACCGGAAAATAGCCCGATGTTTAAACCGAGATTAGAAAGTCGCGCATGCGCGTCTCGATACCTTACACAAGAAAATGGTGAACGATTCGCGACAAATAAATTCCTTGGAGATTCAACAAGAATTTCCTCGTGTTATAATTTATTGCTTAGGAACATTCAATGTCTAGTTTGCAAAGGATTTAATAATTATAATTGAATTGATATGTATAAAGAATAAATACTGTAACTATTTCAGAAACGATTTTGTGTCATTTCTATTTCACAGTTTTTCAGATTGTTTATTTTTGGTCTTATTGCACAGTTGTGCTTGATTTTTTATTGATTTTCTTTATCGTAATCTATATGAAAACGATAAGACTACGAGATATATGCCAATTAGTTGTGCTGTGTCGAATTTGATTGTAACACCTCTCGTGTGTAACCAATGCGACATTTTGAAAAAAAAATATCAACGTGAGACATAAAATTAATCGAGTAAATATCGAGTCTTTGTTAGGAAAAATTTTCCACATACATGTATTTATGTATCGATGGTTTTTGTGGCGAAAGTTTTGATTTCTCTATATTTAATAATTAAAATTACGCAAGAATTTATAAAGTAACGATATACTTTTAGTGTCTTTATTTTTATTTAGAACATATTCTCATCTTCGACAGACGACTTGAAGTTAAAATTGAGCAAGTACGCACATTTACTCCACGTCAATCAAACGATTATGGCAACAAACGCTTGAAAGGAAGGTCATAACCAAAATACACGACTGTTTACGGAAAATACACGTTTATTTTTTTTTAAATTCTTTCTCAAATAGGTGCGGGATTTTTATTAATTTTTTTTTTCTTTTTTTTTCAAAATCTTTTTGAAATGATGCGGCATTTGTTTTCTTTTTCAAAACCAATTTAACAGGGGCGGGAAATCCGAAGACCAAGACATCAATTTTGTATGGCTTAATGCTTTTCGACTGAACTAGGTGGCTCGTGGCTCGAATCGATGACAACAGTTGTTTTTGGAGTTAAGAGTCAAGTGGTCACAAGACGACAGTGTATTGGACCTTCTCACTAAACTAAGAATGACTGGCCGCTCAAGGGATAGGACCCATTACTGGATACGCTTTTGGAAAAGCTCCGATATACACAATATACTTCCTCGTATATCGAAATTACATTTAGTGCTAGTAAACTAAAACTAGAAGCTTCCCCGCTTGGCGCTCAGCATTAAGAGGACAGTTCTAGGTCTGGTCGGCCCCGTGTCAGTAAAATGTGACTGGGTGGGGTATCACGTGTCTGCGGCATGATACTCCAGTGTGACAGCGCTCAGAATACTGTCTCAAGTAGACACCGTCTAATTGTTGAAAGCGACGCTAAACACCATACAACAACTATAGGAATGACAATGCTAGAATCACATTGAATTACAGTCACTTTTGTTATTATCAAAAAATGTGTATTTCGAAAGTTAAACGAGACTTTGACTTAAACATACTAAATATAGTAAAAAATAATAAATTTGCTCCACAATAATAATTTAAAAAATTACCTTCTGACAAGAGCTGCATACTGTCTCGATCTATTCCATAATAAGTAAAGTTTACATCCACACTGATTGATTAGTTGTGTAATCCTGGATTAACATTAGTCCCGGCAGAGCTAAATTAGATGACGTGATGTGGTCGAAACCATTATTATTTTGTTAAGGGGTGTTAACAGTATATATTTCTCTTAGTCTAATCATTAAACAAAATATATTAAAGTGAAACAAACTACGGATTAATTTTATAATAATAACAATAATGATACAGCAATAGGTTAATAAACATGCAATGTATATAATACAAACAGTGACAGAAGCACATTGACTAGTTATAAACATTAACATTAAACTCAAGGAGCTGACTTGTATGCATTGACTAGATATCATACATTAAACATATGAAGTTACATGTCACTAATCTTATATCAGTATTATAATTTTGTATTTGAAAACACATAGAGTATAATATAAGGAAGGTGATATTGTTACCAAAGAACTTTCATTTTTTTCTTTAGAAAAAAAAATGCTCTTTATCAGAAAGTCTGTATCACTACCATGTGTCCTTTTAACACCAATATGTTTTATAAAGTTAGCTCCCCTTTTGTATAAATTATATAAAAAATGGTTTTGTTGATTAAGGGGATGTGATTGCCTATTTATTCGTATTTTATATTACTGAAGTTCAGTTTTTCCCGAACGATCAAGAAAACGGCTACAGTCTGCACTGATTCGGTTGCTGTCGAGTGATCAGAAATGATACGACATCATCTTGCTCGACTGAGTTTTTCCAAAAATTATCAACAATAGTTAAAAAAGAGTTTTCTTACCGCTGATCGCGAATTCCACCGTCATTCAACGTTACCCCATTCAACGTTACCCCACCGTCATCCAACGTTACCTCCACCGCCTCCTCGGGACACGGTGTTAGTGCTGATTCTTCCCAGAGAGACTTAGAGCGCGATTTGCCTAAGTTGTAATAACTTGTTTCCAAGTCGACGTAAAATGAATAAGTTTAAACAACAGTTTTACTATAGTAGTCATCTGAGATAGAAAAAGGGCATGTCCTGTACTTGAATTGATAATTTTTCAGCTTCACCGTTATCAATAGCTGCAAAAACTTACAGACGCACGTACATGTACGTGTACAATAGAACATATTTTCTACTAAGGTAAATTTCGCTGGACTGTGGAAAGGTAGGTGTGACTGTTGTTTAAGGGTGCGTATTTGCACAAATATGAAATAGACACATTTTAGTAAATCGGAACACAAGTCAGTGCATTCTAGTTAACCGTTATCCGCATGCCTAAAGACCTTTTCAATATCATGATGAAATACCAGGTGATTTAATAGATTGAATCATTAAGATGCGCAAGTAATATTAAAATATTTGTCATAGCTACATTACATCATTCATACGCTTGACACGCATTTATTCAACAATAACGATACAAATACATCAGACATTTTACATACATATTAAACACAATATTGATAAACTGAATTAGACATTAAACCTTGAGGTAAAACATCCTGCATACCCTTTACATTGGCAGTTTGTTTTCCCATGTGATGCGATGAATACGGTGTTCCGTTAGGGCCATCGTGCTATCGCTTTGTCAACAAGCATACGCGATGCCACGATAGCACGATGACACGATAGTGATGGCACGATAGTACGATAGTACGATAGCACGATGGTGATGGTACGATGACACGATGGTGATGACACGATAGCACGATGGCGATGACACGATGGTGATGGAGCGATGCCACGACAGCACGATGACGATGACGCGATATTACATCACGTCATCGTAATCATGCCATCGTGCCATCACCATTGTGTCATCGTACTATCACTATCGTGCTATCGTACTATCGTGCCATCACCATCGTGTCATCGTAGCATCGCCTTCCTGTATTTAAGTGGGATTCTTATAATAGTATCGGAAGGTATAGTTATGTCTTTATATTAAAGTATGTACATGTTAGTCATTCAACTCGTTTTGTGGTTATGTGTTTAAATATGCATATTACTGCAACATTGTAGTTTGATGAGAAACTGTGTATAGTCTTCTTTTCCTCCTCCTTTTTCTTCTTATTATACTTCTTCTTCTTCTATAACTAGAAATGGAAAATCAAGAGGAACGCTTACTCGTGTACTTTATTTTAACACGACAATGGATATATAATAAAATAATTAATGTATTTAAACGAATTCCAAAGTCTTCGCAGTGAATTACTAGTCTAGTTATCTAGAAGGTATTGGTTTCGGCATGATACTCATGTGTGCCAGCACTAAACAGTTGTTGAAAACGACAATAAACACCCAACAATACAACACCATGTACATTCAGTCATATCTCTCTTGAACAATGAACTTGTTCACTCTTCTCTTACCATTTGATTGTTGAGTTGAGTGTTTAGCGTAATTGTTATGCCATCGAGAGCTAACGATCAGAGGGTCGTGGGTTTGATCCTCCGCCACGGTTATGTGAGAGACGGACACTTTATTCGTATATGCTTAGTACTGTTTCTACCGAGGAATACACCGAACGTGATTTATGATAATAACTATGATAATGTCACAATCAAAGTGAAATAAATACATTTTAAGTAAGTGTTAACAGACGATCAGTTAAACTCATTTGCGCAACTACTGATATCTTTCCCGTTTGAAATGGTACAGGAAATAATTAATTGGGACGACTTGTCTTTTGATGGGACAAGTTGTCTCGAAACTTGGGACGAGTTGTCTCAAAATGTGGGACGAGTTGTTTTTGGGACGACTTGTCCATAACTCTTTTGAAAGAGTGGTTAGAGACGAATGACAATGAGACTGATAGTCGTGTATCAGTCATCACGGAGAATGTTTTGTAGACTACTGGCGGGTATTCAAACTCATGACCCCTGAATTGACAGTCAGACACGCTACCAACTGATCGAACAGGGCCCGTCTTTACCATGTATGACCAATCCACTTTGAACAGTGCTCACTAATTCCTAATTGGGTGTTTAACTACCAAAAATATTTTCTTACTCGACACTCGACTTTCTTGCTCAATACTCAGTTTTATTACTAGACACTCGTCTTTCTCACTCGACACTGAACTTTGTCACTCGACACTCGACATTCTTATGCGATACTTGACTTTCTTACTTAAAACTCGACATTCTTACTCGACACTCGGATTTCTTTTTTTCGACACTCAAAACTCTACCAAAGGTGACATATCGCCCAGCCATAGTCTATGTGATGATTGACTGATATACGGCATTGCGCCTTATTGTCATTTGTGTCACATCGCTGATTCAAATGAAAAAGTCATCAGTTACTTGCAGAGATAGGCGTGTTCGAGTACTGGTTTGCCTCCCAGGATCCCAGGAAAAAGTGTTTTGGTAAACCGGTCGCCTGTTAGCCCTCGATGGTGTAAACATGCTGCTAAAATAGTCAAACAAACGAACGAACGAACGGACAAAGGATCCAACGAACGAACGAACACATAAACAACAGACTGACAGGCAGGCAGGCAGGCAGGCAGGCAGGCAGGCAGGCAGACAGACAGACCGACAGACAGACAGACAGACCACTACGTATCGGTATTATACACCAACTATTTTATCATTTAAGATTTTGTCTGTTGTTTACCGGATCTTATATGAATTTCTCTTTTCAGCAGCATTTGTATCTCCGGGTATGTATAATCTGATACAAAATAAACCCGAACACTTGAATCCATGATGTCTTCCTTTATTATGTTTTTTCGCATGTCTTACAGGAAGGCAATGCCACGATAGCACGATGACACGATGGTGATGGCACGATAACACGATGGTGATGGTACGATGGTGATGGCACGATGGTGATGGTACGATAACACGATGGTGATGACACGATGGCATGATGACGATGACGAGATGTAATATCGCGTTATCGTCATCGTGCTGTCGTGGCATCGCTCCATCACCATCGTGTCATCGCGTCATCGTCATCATGCTATCGTGTCATCACCATCGTGTCATCGTACCATCACCATCGTGCTAACGTACTATCGTGCCATCACCATCGTGTCATCGTGCTATCGTGGCATCGCGTATGCTTGTTGACAAAGTGATAGCACGATGGCCCTAACGGAACACCGTAGATAAGTGTGCAGCGTTGTGACAAAACGATAACAAACGATAGCGTGTCCTAACAAGGAAGTCATTTTATTTTTTAAAAATACATATGTTCTAGATATTGCTATTTTTGGAAAACGACCAAGGTTAAAAATTAGAACATACTAAGTTAATAGTTTATGTCTCGATGTATTGAGATAGAGCACGATGTATGAATCAGCTTTAGATTTTAAACCACCGACGGCTAACAGATACCAGTTAACTTGACCACTCATTCCTAGGATCGTGGAAGGTTAACCATTACTCGAACACACCTTTCTCCGCAAGTAACTGATAATTCCCGCTTGAGAGTCAACAGTGCAGAGAGATGAATACATTAAGACATAATGTCATATATCAATAATCATACAAACAGTGATCGGGCGGGGATTCTAACTTACTACCCCTGGATTGATATTTAGACGCACTACCAACTGCGCTAACCGGTCCCGGCATACTTAATCAGACTGAGTATTATCAATGACATTCGAAACATATGCTTATTTAACAAGAGCTGTTGATAGGACAGCGCGCTCGATTATTCGAATATTTGGCCACAAATGTACACATTTAATTGAGATTGATGACAAATCCAAGCAAACAAGAGTTAGCTAACTTACTAAATTGAGTAGGCCTTACTGCAATACCTTGTATGAAGTTTCAATCCAATACATGCAGTGGCTGCTGAGTTATAGAACTTCTAAGTCAAACAAAGACCATAATTTGCCAAAAATATGGCAAGAGTTATCCAACTTTATTAACTTAGTTGGGTTCATGACAACAAAGCCATACGTAAAGTTTCAATCAAATATATTTAGTGGTTGGTAATGGGATGTACATGCAAAACTTTAACCAAACTTTATAAGTCAAAGATGGGCCATAATTTTTCATTAAATCCACGTAAGAGTTATCTCGCTAAGTTATTTTAGTAGGTTTGATAACTGGGAGGTGTTGTGAGAAGTTTTAATAAAAAACATTTAGTGGTTGATGAGATATGGACTTGTTGGTACTAGCATGCAAAACTTTAACCAAAATTTCAAAGTTAAACAAGGACACTAGTTTTCATTATATTCATGCAAGAGTTATCTAACTTAGTTATTTAAGTAAGTTTGATGACTGGAACGTCTTGTGTGAAGTTTCAATCCAATACATGAAATATTTACTGAGATAGGGACATGATGGTAATAGCACGCAAAGCTTTAACCCGAATTCAAACAAGAGCAATACTTTGCATTATATTCATGCAAAAGTTACCTAACTTCATTAGTTTAGTAGGTTTGACGACTGGGGCGTCTTATGTGAAGTTTTAGTCAAATACATTGAGTGGTTTGTGAGATATGGACTAGTTGGTACTTGTACGTAGAACTTTACCAGAATTTCTAAGTAAAAAAGGGCAATAATCTGCATTATATTTATGCAGAAGTTATCTAACTTCATTATTGTAGTATGTTTGATGACTGGGAAATATTGTATGTAGTTTCAATCAAATAAACTGATGGTTGGTGAGATATGGACTTGATGGTCCTTGCACGCAAAACTTTAACAATAATTTGTAAGTCAAACAAGGGCAATAATTTGAATTATATTCATGCAAGAGTTATCTTACTTAGTTATTTTAGTACGTCTGATAACTGGGAAGTATCGTCTGAAGTTCCAATCAAATACATTGAGTGGTTTGTAAGATACGGTGCTGATGGTATTTGCAAGCAAAGGCTTTTAAACCAGAATTAATGACAAATCCGTGAATTTTGAAACAATGGACTAATTATGCTTATGCAATGCGTTTATAGAATAAACTAAAGAGGCAAACGCTTTAAAAATATTTGCTATTGAATATCGTATCATTGTATAGCGGGGATATTGAATTGATGCATACTATGATTAAACTCTGACGATATATGTTGAACACATACAAAAGATATGCATACGAATGACGCAAATTTAAACAAATACAGATATTTTCAAACACGTTCTGTACCTGTATGACTTTAAATATCTTTTTCAGTATATCAAATGTGTTGTTAACTATTCTATAAATAGACTTGAACTTATGCCAAAGTTAAAGATAAAATAAATATATATACATAAACGTCGCATTGTATACATAAGAATCGCTTGCATTTTCTCTGTCTGTGTGTCTGTCTGTCTGTCTGTCTGTCTGCGACGTCAAGGTGAGTACAGTAGCTCCTAATTTCTAAAAGAACAACAACGTTGAGCTTAAAATAAACAAGAGGCCCAAGAGCTCTGCTGGCAACAAATGGACCGATGAACATGTCAGAAGAAATGTTTTTCTTAGCTCCTCTTCAACAAGTTTTTTAGGAGACAACCATGCAATGCTACACGTAAACTACCTAAGGTATATGCCTTCGACTTTCAGAGCTGATGTTTCGCTTAAAATGTGCTTATAAGCCCTGTGGCGGGGGCATTTGTTGTCGAATCACGTTGGTTCAAGAACTTGTCCGTGATCTTGTGGTTACATAACTGTTTGGTTAAAATCTGAATATATTTCGTCAGAAAGTTCATTTCCCTTCTTCGAAGGAGCCCTTTTCGCCACAAAAATAATTAATAAAACCTCCCTTAATAGTCTGGTAGTCTGGTCTGTACATTTATGTCTTGGTTATTCACAAATAATTATCTCCATACTAAGACATACTAGCATTTACGGGGTATCGGTCTATCTTAGACTTTTCTTGTGGGGTCCTTATGGATTGCGAGGTCTATATAGGACCTCGCAAAATAAAGCTCCTTAAGATTAATCATTTATCTTACTAGAGGTGAAATATGTGTAAAGTGCGCAATTAGGTTTTATATCAAATTTGAAATTGAGTTGTCTCCCTTACACCATTGCCGCAACCGCCTATGCTCGACAGGCCAAGAATGCCATCAACTCGGAGATGTTCCGCATGAATATCAATGTATGTGGAATATCGGCGTTTTTCATTTCCCGCTAAATATTTGTCATTTTGGTCAAGTATACCATCAAAGGTTTTATTTGGTACAATCAAATATGGAAAAAGATATAAAAAGACACATTATAGTTGTCTTTAAACTTTTGATGTAATATTACAAAAAAACTTTGGGGTATGAGCTATTGGGATTCAAATGTAAATTCTGCATTAGATTAATTGTAAATTTATTCAACGTCGAAATTGCTAGTCCCTAATTGATTGATTTGAGGCGATAAACTAATCTAGACTCGTAGCTTTTCATTACTCTAACAGAGTGACGTGTGTGAATTTTATTTAAGCGAGTGAAATCTTTATTTCGCACTTAAATACTAAGACACATTAGCATTTACGGGGTTTTGGTCTACAGAGCTTTTTTTATGGAAATTGGGAAGATGCCCAAGACTTCAAGATTGGGGAAAAAACAGCGCCATGTTCTAACCAATAATTATCAGATATTACAATAATACTTAATATCCAAGTGGGTTTTTATACCCTATCAATGTAATGATTTTTTTTTAAAAAATCAGGCCAAGTGGGGAAAAAATCATGATTTTTGAATTGGGAAGCCACCGAATGTCGGCCTCTGTATAATAAGGTAAAAAGGCCCTGACCTATATAAAATCCTTGTTGCTGGGCGCTCATAAAAGGCGGGGTGTATATAGGACCCAACAATTGCTGCAACACCTACGCCTATGTTGTCGTATGTACCAAACATCCAAAAGGCAGTCTCAGAAGGAAATAGTATATAAGTTGAGTTACGAGGCATATATATACATATATATATATATATATATATGAAAGCACGCTATGGGTTATATATTTACGAGTATCTATATAGTAACTAAATATTGGGCGTTCGACAAAACTCCGAAACAGGGTTTGAAATTTTAACCTCATAACTAACCAGTTGTCTTCATATATATTTTTTTATATTCAACATGGATTTTAATTTAGTTGTAGATCATCAAATAAAATCAACAGAGGGACTGTGCATTGTCCAAAAAGGAGAATGACAAGGTCCTCTGGGGCTTGGATAGAGTGACGCAAGTTTGCGTGTCAATTTCTGTTTAGGAGGGGTTTCGTGTTCACGAGTGAATTTGAGGATTGTTTTCATGATTTCGTGTGTTTTACTTTTTGTCCGTTCCTACTGTGTCTTCGGGAAAGCAGGTTATATACAGGACCCCACAATTACTGCACTATCTTATCGCTATATTAACGCCTACGTTGTCGTATGTACCAAACATCCACAAGTCGGTCTCAGAAGGAAAAGATATACAATAGTATATAAGTTGAGTTACGAGGCATATATATGCGTATATATATAAAAGCACTTTATGGGTTATATGTATATCTATATAGTAACTAAGTATGGGGTGTTCGGCAAAAGCCCGGAACCAGGTTTGAAATTTTGACCCTTAATAATAGTTGTAGGGACACTATCATCAATTTAATTTTATAGAAGGGCATACCTATGGGTGTATTGTTGGGTTAAGGGGTTTGACCTAGGGATGGTATAGGGGGCAATTAGGGGTCATTTATTCTGATACCTAAACCCAAGCTTAACTAAAAATTTGTTATCTTTGACAAAACATGATGTTATGGGTCCTGGGTTAAGGTCTTTAAGGACTTCCTATGCCAGGATAGTAAAAGTTACAGAAAGTTATCGGGTTTTCTATGTCCCCAGGGATGGACAACCTAAACCCAGGAAAAAAAATAAATTACCAAAAATATGGGTATATGGGGATATCCCAACCTCAAAACACAAAGTTCCTAAAACTCGATTTAACCACGTAATTAGATGACATATATATTTCTATATGACTTGGGTTAAATCTGAAGGTACTATTAGAAAGATAAATGGATAAGGACCACGACGGTGATTTTCCCCTATTTTCCCCTATTTTTTTGACAGAGTTACGGTTCTTGAAAGTTGGGGGGGAAATCTTTTTTTTTTTTGATAATTGTGTCCCTCAATTAGGGAGTAATGGTAATTATCTCAATAATTAGAAGGGTCCGAGATCCTTAATTAAGGACAACCCTTAGTGTTTAGGTAGGGGACATTTCGTTATAAAAATATTCGTCAAGCAAAAAATGTTATTTTTTTTAGGTGGTCATGTTCAAAATTTCATATCTCAACATTGCCATGCTTGATGTTTATAAACTCTTTACCAATGAATGTAGCTCATCCTACTTAACAATTCTAGACCTTGACCTTTGTTCCCCACGGTCAAGGTCAATCTTCAATTTTTGTTCCAAACCAAGGGTAAAAAAAGGGTTCAAATAAAGGTGGGTCTATTTAAACTTCAGATCTTGCCCTATCAATCTATAAAAATACATATAACATGAATAAAGGAACATCTATGGAACATTTCAGAGACATATGTTCATAAATGGCAAAGATATGAACGATTTTCCGATTTTTTATGACATTTTTAGGGACAAAATCACCAAAATAGCTGTTTTATATCAATTTCAACATGTTCCCAAATCTTTGTTAATTCACATAAACGGCTGATTTTGGTATCATTATTTAGAGAAACATGTCTATTTTCTGGATATTACAACCAATACTTTTCAAACATTTGTTCTTGACCAGTACTCCTCGTGCACGCATGGTAAACACACCACATTCTAAGAAATTGTTTCTACGGCCACGGGGCTGATTTTTTCTACATTATTTAACATATTTTTTATCTACACAATCCACACAAAAAAGTTAAAAAATATAAAAGAGTTGACCTTTTAAACTTTGACCAAAAAAATATTAATTAATTAGGTTAACACTTTTTTCTGACTAAACTATAAGTCCTAGCTTATAGATCAAAGAACAAATAATGTTTAGAATATTAAGCTCTACAATATACATCATATGCACGCTTAACCCCGCCACCAGAAGCACGTGCTCACACGTGCACTATCGATCATAATTAACCCTATAGGAGTTTCGATGATGTGGAAATGACCGGCTCAACGTCCCCTTTCCATTGATGACAATTAATACCCAGACCCAGTCCGAATGAATAAAACCCAGCCCCTAAACCCTTAATAGGGGCACAAAATGGCCGCCGGGAACACGATCATAAAAAAGTGGGAAATTTTTAAGTTGGACCTAACTTATTAATTAGGTCAAGGTTTGACCCTTTTTCATACCCAAGTTGTTTGGTAATTATTGGGCTATCAATATGACCTTAGTTCGACTTAAGAAACAATAAATACACTTGTGGTCAACAAGTCCCCCCCCCCCCCATTCCAACCTTAACTCACCTTAAAATTCAGTATAAACATTATTAAAGTTGACCCCAAATGACCTTGACCTGTAAATTCTAAGTTAGAAATCAAAAGTCTATGTAGGGACACACTCATCAACCCAGGGACACAATTATCACTCAGAGGGACACAATCGACGATTTTCAGGGACACAATCATCCATCAGGGACAATATCATCAAAAGTCGAGGGACACCATCGACACTATCATCACTATCCAGTGATATATGTATTCAACAAGTATTTTAATTTATTTCAGATCATCAAAAAAAATCCCCAGAGGGATTGTACATTCTCCAAAAAGGGGAATGACTAGGTCTTTTGGGGCTTGGATAGAGTGACGCGAGTTCGCATGTGAATTTCTTTTTGGGAGAGGGTTCGAGTTCACGAATGAATTTCAGGATATTTTCGTGAATTTCGTGTGTTCCACTTTTTGTTCATTCCTCAAGGGCGTAGGAGCGTTTCAATTATTGGGGGTGGGGGCCAACCTCAAGTTAGAGTGTATAATGATGTATTTCCAGGCCAAAAAGTATATGCTGAACCTGAATATCCTGAATATTGGTGGTTGCGCCCCCTAGTCCCCCCCCTCCCCCACGGTCAAACCATGAGACCCAGGGACATGCAATTCTGATAAAGGACCCATATACGTCCATAATCATGCTGACCATTTGTTTCCCAGTGCTTCCTATGGTAAGAAGATCTTCAAAGTTTACATTGAATTTGACAGTATTGGCCACGCCCCCAAGAACCCTGTGGAGTGGGGACCATGCAATTCACAATTTTGATTCACCCTTTGGTACCAAAGCTGCATACAACATTTTATTACGATTGAACTTACGTTTTTTGAGAAGTCGTCAGACAAAAGGCGATCGCAAAAGGTTCCTTGAGACAAAGTCTCAAGTGAGCTTAAAATACAATGTGATTCAGTTTAAATTATAAGAGACTATATTGAAAATGTATAACTATTTACATAGCTATTAACATCTACATTTACTATAAATTGCCAATTGATGTAAAAACATTTATATACAGGGTTACATGTACCTGGGTATGATTGAACATACAATAGTGTTTGCGCAAACTGTAATGCAAATACATTTGGTTTATGTGGAACATACAAGCTATGAAGTTAACGGTTCTTTTGCAACATACAAATGTTAAAACTTGAGCAAAATCTGAGTCATTAATCACTATCTAACTGTTGAAATTTGTAACAGGAGCCATATAAGCATTTATGTGGTCTATATATATAAGGAAACATGTATATCCTGTGGGGCATCAGCATTCATGTACGATACTAGCTTATAAGGGCTATATATATCCGTTATATTAAGAAAATGTGGGCCCTTGAAGAAACCCCACACCAAGGTATATATATTTTAGTGGTGATGGTGATAATGGTTGTTGTAGTGGTTGTGGTAGTTATGGTTAATTTAGTGGTGGTGGTAATAACGATTGTTGTAGTGGTGGTGGTTGTTATGGTTGTTTTAGTGATGGTGGTAGTTATTATTGTTGCAGTGGTGGTGGTAGTTATGGTTGTTGTGTTAGTTGTAGTTATGGTTATTTTAGTGGTGGTGGTAACAGTGGTTGTTGTATTGATGGTGGTAGTTATGGTTGTTGAGTTAGTTGTAGTTATGGTTATTTTAGTGGTGGTGGTAATAGTGGTTGTTGTAGTGGTGGTGATAGGTATGGTTGTTTAAGTGGAAGTGGTTATAATGGTTGTTGTTGTTGTGGTAGTAGTTATGTTTGTTGTGGTGGTGGATGTTATGGTTTGTTTAGTGGTGGTGATAATGTTTGTTATAGTGGTGGTAGTTAAGGTGGTTATTGGTTGTCGTGGTAAAGGTGGTTATGATGGTTGTTATAGCGGTTGTGGTAGATAAGGTGATTGTCATGGTAATGGTGGTTATGGTTGTTGTGGTAATGCTGGTTATGATTGTTGTTATAGTTGTTGTGGAAGATAAGGTGGTTGTCATGGTAATGGTGGTTATGGTTGTTGTTATGGTAATGGTGGTTATGATTGTTGTTATATTGGTTGTGGTAGATATGGTGGTTGTCATGGTAATGGTGGTTATGGTTGTTGTGGTAATGGTGGTTATGATTGTTGTTATAGTTGTTGTGGTAGATACGGTGGTTGTAATGGTACTGGTGGTTATGGTTGTTGTGGTAATGCTGGTTATGATTGTTGTTGTAGTGGTTGTGGTAGATATGGTGGTTATGGTTGTTGTGGTAATGCTGGTTATGATTGTTGTTATAGTGGTTGTGATAGATAAAGTGGTTGTCATGATTTTGGTTGTTGTTATAGTTGTTGTGGCAGACATGGTAGTTGTCATAGAAATGGTGGTTATGATTTATGTTGTGGTAATGGTGGTTATGATTGTTGTTATAGTTGTTGTGGCAGACATGGTGGTTGTCATGGTAATGGTGGTTATGATTGATGTTGTGGTAATGGTGGTTATGATTGCTGTTATAGTGGTTTTGGTAGATATAGTGGTTGTCATGAAAATGGTGGTTATGGTTGTGATTATTGTTATAGTGGTTGTGGCAGATATGGTGGTTGTCATGGTAATGGTGGTTATGGTTGTCGTTGTGGTAATGGTGGTGGCAGTTATGGTTGTTGTGGCGGTGGTAGTTATAGTTATATTAGTGGTGGTTGTAATAATGGTTGTTTTAGTGGTAGTGGTAGTAATGGTTGTTGTGGTGGTAGTAGTTATGATTGTTGCTGTGGTGGTAGTCGTGGTTATTTTAGTGGTGGTGGTAATAATGGTTGTTGAAGTGGTGTTGGTAGTTATGATTGGTGTAGTGGTGTTGGTAGTTATGATTATTGTAGTGGTCGGGGTAGTTATTGTTATTGTAGTGGTCGTGGTAGTTATGATTGGTGTTGTGGTGGTGGTAGTTATGGTTGTTTTAGTGGCGGTGGTAGTAATGGTTGTTGTGGTGGTGGTAGTTATGACTGTTGTGGTGGTGGTAGTTATGTTTTTTTTAGTGGTGTTGGAAGTTATGGTTGTTTTAGTGGTGGTGATTGTTATAATGATTGTTATAGTGGTGGTAGTTAAGGTGGTTGTAATGGTAATGGTGGTAATAATTGTTGTGGTAATAGTGGTTATGATTGTTCTTATAGTGGTTGAGGTAGATAAGGTGGTTGTCATGGTAATGGTGGTTACGGTTGTTGTTGTGGTAATGGTGGTTATGATTGTTGTTATAGTGGTTGTGGTAGATAAGGTGATTGTCATGGTAATGGTGGTAATGCTGGTTATGATTGTTGTTATAGTTGTTGTGGAAGATAAGGTGGTTGTCATGGTAATGGTGGTTATGGTTGTTGTAATGGTGGTTATGATTGTTATTATATTGGTTGTGGTAGATATGGTGGTTGTCATGGTAATGGTGGTTATGATAGTTGTTATAGCTGTTGTGGTAGATATGGTGGTTGTCATGGTAATGGTGGTTATGGTAATGCTGGTTATGATTGTTGTTGTAGTGGTTGTGGTAGATATGGTGGTTGTAATGGTAATGGTGGTTCTGGTTGTTGTGGGTATGCTGGTTATGATTGTTGTTATAGTGGTTGTGATAAATAAGGTGGTTGTCATGATAATGGTGGTTATGGTTGTTGTTGTGGTAATGGTGGTTATGATTGTTGTTATAGTTGTTGTGGCAGACATGGTGGTTGTCATGGTAATGGTGGTTATGATTGATGTTGTGGTAATGGTGGTTATGATTGTTGTTATAGTGGTTGTCATGATAATGGTGGTTATGGTAAAAGTGGTTGTGCTTTTTGTTATAGTGGTTGTGGCAGATATGGTGGTTGTCATGGTAATGGTTGTCGTTGTGGTAATGGTGGTGGTAGTTATCGCTGTTGTGGTGGTGGTAGTTATGGTTATATTAGTGGTGGTGGTAATAATGGTTGTTTTAATGGTAGTGGTAGTTATGGTTGTTGTGGTGGTAGAAGTTATGATTGTTGCTGTGGTGGTAGTCGTGGTTATTTTAGTGGTGGTGGTAATAATGGTTGTTGTAGTGGTGTTGGTAGTTATGATTGGTGTAGTGTTATTGGTAGTTATGATTATTGTAGTGGTGGTGGTAGTTATTGTTATTGTAGTGGTCGTGGTAGTTATGGTTGGTGTTGTGGTGGTGGTAGTTATGGTTGTTGTTGTGGTGGTAGTTATGGTTGTTTTAGTGGTGGTGGTAGTAATGGTTGTTGTTGTGGTGGTAGTTATGGTTGTTGTGGTGGTGGTAGTTATGTTTTTTAGTCGTGTTGGAAGTTAAGGTTGTTTTAGTGGTGGTGGTGGTTATAATGATTGTTATAGTGGTGGTAGTTAAGGTGGTTGTCATGGTTATGGTGGTTATGGTTGTTGTGGTTATGATTGTTCTTATAGTGGTTGTGGTAAATAAGGTGGTTGTCATGGTTATGGTGGCTACGGTTGTTGTTGTGGTAATGGTGGTTATGATTGTTGTTATAGTGGTTGTGGCAGATATGGTGGTTGTCATGGTAATGGTGGTTATGGTTGTCGCTGTGGTAATGCTGGTTATGATTGTTGTTATAGTGGTTGATATGGTGGTTGTGATGATGATGGTAATGGTTGTCATTGTGGTTGTTGTAATGGTAGTTATTATTATGGTTTTTGTAGTGGTAGTTGTTGTGGTTGTTGTAGTGCTGATGGTTTTTGTTGTTGTTGTTGAGGTGTTGATGGCATCTATGGTGGGTGTTGTAATGGTAGTTATTATGGTGGTTGTTGTGGTAGTAGCGGAATCGGTTGTAATTATAGTGGTGTTAGTAGTAGTGATGGTGTCAGTTGTTGTGGTGGTGGTAGTTATGGTGACTGTTGTAATGGTGGTGTTGGTGGTTATGGTAATGACGGTAGTTATGGTGATTGTTGTGGTGGTGGTTATTGTAGTGGTATTGTTGCTGATGGTAGTTGATGCGTAGGTGGTGGGGATGGTTGTTATGATGGTGATGGTGGTAGTTATTGTTATGATATTTGTAGTGATGCTGATAGCAGAGGTGACTGCTGTTATAGTATCTGTAGTATTTTACGGGTTGGTAGTAGAGCTATTGGTGGTTCTGACACAGCCTCAATATCCCACCTCCTCCCTAAACAGCAGACACCTTTCACCCCCAACATCCTCACCATGATCAAATATAATTGGTAGGTTAAAAGTAAAACAACAAATAGATATAAAATTGGTGTATCTTATAGTAAATATAAAAAATATTGTGATGAATTAAAATCAAGAAAAATTGAAGTTCAAATATACAAATATAAAATGACAACCTAGGGTTAATCCATTTATCTGCAAGTATAAAATTAAGTATATTAACTGGAATGTAGTAAGAGTGTCGACATAGAAATAAAAGTAAAACAAATGTTTCATATATATGTACATAATATATAATTTATGCTTGGTATAACTGTCCCAGTAAGGCACATATACACGGCGTACCAACACATTGTAGGTTATTCGACACCAACAGGAAGGGAGATTCCTGGTTCACTCTACATGTACAATAACAACAAACTAACATACAGATTATAAAAACCACATCAACAAATGAAGTATCAGTTATATAAGGTTCATACAGTCCAAATGTAACACAATATTTACATTCCTACTGCAATTGGAAGAAATGAACATCATCTTATCATTGGAGTGGTGATACCTAAACACTGTTTATAACACAGTCATTTTGTGTTTCTAACCATTGAAGTGGTGATACCTTAACACCGTTTATAACACAGTCATTTTGTGTTTCTAATCATTGGAGTGGTGATACCTAAAAAACAAATTTGATTTTGATTTAGAATCTTTAAAATTTATTTTTGCACTAAATTTTGATTTTGTTATGATTTGTTTTTTCATTATCAGGTTAATGTTATTTTCTATAAATGACAGGTTCTTTATCATTGCAGGAAGACCTAAAACTCATCAAGAATGAATTCAAGTAGAACCACCACCTTTCGTAAAATAGCTGCCAAACTTTCTGTTTAACAGTCAAACCTGTGTATGCGGTCACCTCTATTAAGCAGCCACGTGTGCTAAGCAGCCACATTTACTATTTCCCATTTCTATGCTTTTAGAGCATATTAATCTCTATTAAGCAAAAACCTGTCTTAAAAGGTCACTTTTTGCTCATTCCCTTGACTGGCTGCTTAAGACAGGTTGGACTGTAGTTTCAAGCCCAGAAGTGTAAATACCTAATTAAAATCTACGTTTAATGATGTCTCCAAAAATTGAAAATATATCAAACTTCTGTTCTCCAAATAAAACTAATCCATTCAATTCAAACCATATCTTACACCAAGAGCAAAAATAATATTTTTTCATAAAAAACAATAAAAAGAATGGTTTAGAAGTGTAATAATCGCTAGTATTTAAAAACCAATACCATGCCAGGAATTTTAGTGGTGAAAACTATATTTACAATTAATAACATTATAAACAATAAATTATAAAAAATGTATAATTGATATGTAGTAGCTGTTTTAAAAACAATATGCACAATACGTCAGTAAAGTACTCAAAGAACAAATTAGATTTTAGTAGCAGGTAAAATCACAGTTAAATGTATCCTATATAAACTGAGTAAAAGCATTAAATTTACAGTTGTAAATTTTTTTTATAAAACATATATCTCAATGTATAATTTTTATGGTATACATATCTAAAAATATGAACACTGCAACTGTGGCTTTAAATTACAGCGGCACCTTCAGGATTTCTCTTAATAGTTCTTTGAATGTTTGTCTGAATTAGATTATTTTTGTATCTAAAGTAAAGCTAACAAAATGGTGATAATTTCTATTAATCAATCATTTAATATTTATCTAATTATAATAATAATATCAAGTTTTAGAAGTGGGGGAAGAGCTTACAGTGAATTCGGGTAAAACCACTGTCTTTCTGTAAGTAACTGGTGGTCTTTCCAGTTTTTTACAGTTTTCTGACCAAGCAAGGTTTGAACTCACTGTTGAGGGCCAAGTGATCTCGAGACAGTGCCTTAGACCACTCGGCCATGAAGGTTCCTCATATGTAGTTAGATGGAAGAGATGGCAGCCCCTTTATTCAAGTAATATACAAAACTAAATATTTTATGACAAAATATACCTTGTATAACATATATGTTGCACACTATATATACACATCTGTTCTGGACAACAATGGAAATGAACAGTAATTATTGATAAAATAATTTGCTTATTGCACACTTGTATTTACAAAACAATTATGCGAAATGTGTGTTTGTGCTATGGATGTGTATAGAAGTACACTATGATAAATTATAAAATAGAATTACTATAATTAAACAGGCGCTCAATACAAGATATGGTATTATTTCACACATTATTTCAGACACTTAAAGATTAACATGTATTTATTTTCTCAGGAAGATTAATTGATTGATTGAATATTTAGCGTCATTTTTATGCCATCGAGGGCTAACAGATGATCAGTAAACCTAACCACTGTTTCCTGGGATCCTGGAAGTTTAACCAGTACTTCAGCTCACCCCATCTTGGCAAGTAACTGATAATTTTTCCATTTGAATCAGCAGTGAGAGATAAATGATAACAAGACATAATGTTGTACTCATAATGTTGGGATCTGAACTCACGACCCCCTGACTGATAGTCAGACCTGCTACTGACTGAGCTTTTAGGGCCCAGCTTCTGAGAAAGAAAGTTGAAAACTGAAGTATCATGGCATTCAATATTCTAATGTACATCAATTCACATTATAGCATACCATGTCAAAGTTACGAAACAAATGCAAACAAAGTCATTCAAGAGGAAAACAAATGTTAGACCATTTTAAAACTGAATTTTTCATTGAAGTATCTTTTTCATATTTTTCTTAAATACTAAATTTACAGAATTATCTAAAAATATAAAACATAAAATTGGGCGGAGTTCCAGAGGTGCTGTAAAGCGAGTCCTATTTAGTTTACAAATACAAAGAATTACATTTTTTCTTCTTTTTATTGCATCTATAAATGACATTTTTTGTTTCCTGAGTAGTAAAATAGAGAAACTGCATCAAATTGGCAACCATTTTATGGTTTGTAAGCAATTAAGCATTTGACTGGTAAACTTAACAATACTGTAAAAAATACCTGTATCAATATTTCATAATGTCTTCGACATTACAAATCTAATTTTACAAATTCGTCCAAAACCTTGATGTAATGAATGTGTGATCATACATAATCAAAAATATATATTTTTATGTCAATTTGCTAAAGGATTAAAGCATGTTAAAAATATAATTTTACAATTCAGTTTTTTAACTGTTAAAACTACAAAATCCAAATAATTGCATCCACTTAATTATCCGCTTAAATTTCAGTTTCAATGGATTTACTCTGCCCAGGTTTTGAGACATCCATTGAATTTTCCATTATTTCTCTATCGTATGCCCTCTCACCCATTGCCGGGGACAAATCATTATTACTTCTGAGATGCTCCCTTGACCTGCCTAAATTCTCCCGAGACCGAGAAAGATTTTCTTGTGGCCGAGAAAGATTTTCACGTGACCTTGACATACTTTCTTTTGGCCTTGAAGAATTGCCGTAGTTATTCGCGTTTCTTGGTAGGTAGTCCACCCCAATATCACATGGCACATTTTTTATATCACTTATCCCACCATAGTAACTAGGACTTTGTTGCTGTGGTGGATTGTAATTTGGCTGGTATCGGCCTTGATAGTCATTATAACTGGGCTGGTGACCAGCTGGATTTGGACTATAATTAGCACTAGGTTGGTACCCAGTTGATTGTGGTTGTGGTTTGGATGGATATGTTGGACCATATCTATCAGTAGGGGTACCAACCTTTCTTGGTAAGTAATCAACACCTGTACCATCATTATAGTCAGTATTCTGTGGTGTCTCTCTGCCCATGTAGTCATTCCCTGGAGCTGTACCCCTGTACGGGTAAAGTTTCTCTCTGCTGCTATTTACATTAGGTTCATTCAAATCTGGTTTGTAGATATCATCTCTGCTGCGCTTGAAAGAATCATTTCTCAGTTTATTATTGTCACTTGGATTTGTTTCTGGCGGTATCAACTTCTCACGACTTTGGTGGATGGGAGAGTCGCGTCCACTGTCACCATAACTAAGCTTATTACTGCGAGGAAGAAAATCAATCCCTACCGCGACACCAGCCATGTTCTCTTTACTACTATGCAACTTTTCACGGCTTCTGCTCAACTCATATTTATATGGACTGAACTCATTTAGGTTTTCTCTGCTAGGTGCTTTATTTCTTTCATACATATCATTACCAGCGACATAATCCAGTTTGTCTCTACTTCCATGGGTGCCACACTCATCCTGACTTAGATTATTCAGTCTAAATTCCTGACTGCCCATGATGTTTTCCCTGCTTCCATATGACTGTGTCGAAGGTAGGGGTCTTACTCTTGGAACAGGAACTGGCCGAGGCTGTGGTTTCACGGGGGAATTTAATGCAATGTTTAATGGCAGAGGAGGCGTGGGTGCATTTCTCATTTCATAATTCATGCCACTGTTCTGGCTCCCGGACTCTGTTGTGCTATCTGGTTGGCTATCATGTTGACTGAAACTGGACACTGATCGCGACAGTTGACGGGCATTGTTACTCATGTCAATACTGCCACTTTCATCTTGTCGCATAAACTGAACGGAGCCATTGGCATTCATCTGAATTGAATCTAACTCCTTCTCGACACGTGGATCTCTGCGTGGATTAAACTTGACTGGAGTAAAGCTGTTTCTCCTGTCATCCGCATCCTCTTCATCGTCCGTATACCTCTTCGTCATATCTTCTTCGCTATCATAGTCCTTATCTGACTCCATGTGACTTTCATCAGAAAATTTATACCCACCATTGTTGTGATGGTTTGGTTCCCTTCTCCTGTCATCATTGCCGTAGTCTTCATTACGATCACGTCCGCGAATTATTCCACCGGTTTTTCCATTCCTGTTCTCATAACGATCATACCTGGGGGAGTCGTCATCTTCACGTCTGCCCCGTGATATTTCTGCACGTTGGCGAAGTTTTCTGCGAGCTTCTTGTGGGTCAGTGTTAGTCTCATCCTCCGTGACACCACTAAGACTTATCTGAAACAAACAATTTCATGACTGGATGCTAATCTGTCAAGCATTTTATATTTTTTACCAATAAATTTAATAAATTTGATAAATTTAATAAATGAACGTGAATGTAGGATATATTTAATTACTCATAAAAAATGATACCTTTACCATTTATATTCCACATCATCCCTATAAGGAATGAGAAAGTTGTCATTTTACAAAAATGAAATTAAAGTCATTATACATATATAAGTTTCTGTCAGTCATCATATGATGTCAATGTCACACAACATAAATTCCTTGAATATTGTCCTTCAGATGAATAGATATACATTAAGTCAGAAAATAGCTTGGCATTTTACATTATGAGAGCCTGAAGTTGAAAGGATATCACCTTGCGATATAATAAAAGTCGTCAGTTCACAATATTCACGAGTAAAAAAATAACGAATATTGATTGGATGTTATTCCCTTCCAAGCTGTTGGATATGTAATTGATCTGATGTGAGCTGTCAATCAAACAAGTTGATAATCCAATCAGCGATTGATATTGGCTGTTATGGTGCCATTTTCCTTAGACAAAGTAAACACTACATTTTATTGCATTGTATTAACTTTGACAATGCCACATGTGCTAGTGGGCAGAGCGATAGTTTCTGTCACATCAGGGCTATTATCTTCAAGGGAGGCTGTTCGGTTTTAAACCTCACCATTGTGTAAAAGTAGAAGATGGCATTCCCAACTTTTGGAGATACTACTATTTTACTATCTAAGACAGTTTTCTAAACTGAACAAACATTCATGTAAGTATTGCTTAACAATATGTACCAGTAATGCCCCAGCTTCAGTTTTGCTTAGACTTTGAAAACAGAAGTTAGTTTTGAGTCTATGACTAACTAATATACCTGATGTTTTTCTCTCTCCTTGTAGAGGTGACATAAAAATCTTACATTCATGCTCATTTATTGTTGAAGTTATTTAACTTGTTGCATGATAAAATGCATGGCAGAGTCTCATACAACTCATTTAATAAATTCAATAACTAGATGCCCAAGGACTACAATGTCGAGTCCGCCAGCACAGACCCGAGATTAAACATTGTCTCATTATAGTGAACATTTGTGGCACATTATTTCAAAATTTGTCATGTGATTTACAAGATATGGAGCAGACATGAAAATTTTGTAACTATTTCAGACCTATAACCTCTAAGTGCAATCTAAATCTTTGAGTTGTGAACCTGGATCTTATGTGCGACATATTGTCTGATTATGGTGAACATTTGTGCCATGTTATTTCAAAATCTATCAAGTGATTTACAAGATATGGAGCAGACACAAAATTTTGTACCTATTTCTCACCTTTAATCTCCAAGTGTGACCTTGACCTTTGAGCTATGGAACTGGGTCTTGCGCATAACAAATTGTCTAATTATGGTGAATATTAGTGCAATGTTGTTTCAGAATCTGTCAAGTGGATTACAAGATATGGAACAGACTCAAAATTTTGTACCTATTTCTGACCTAAAACCTCTAAGTGCGACCTTGACCTTTCAGTTAAGGATCTGGGTCTTATGCGCCACACTTTGTCTCATTATAATGAACAATTGTGCTAGGTTATTTAACAATCCCTCTTTGTATGAGAAAGTAATAGTCAGAATAAGATCGGACGCATGCACATACGCTGGAGCGCCATTGTGAAGACTATGTCAAGGTCAACGCAAGCGGGATCAACAATAAACAAGCGTTCATGTAAGATCCTTTATATATAACATATTTCAAAAGCAAATAACTGCCTATATCAGTAAGTGTTAAAATGAACATGTTTTCTAACTCAAGTCTTATGGTTATAAATAACAAATCCATGTTTGTTTAACCCTTTACTCCATAGATATGCGTTTTCCCCCACCAATCACAGAAGGCTTATGAAAACAGTGCAGGAAGAGTTCAGATTGCTCATAACGAGCAATCTGAACACTTCCTGCACTGTTTTCCACTCTGTCAGTTAATATAAACATATTTCTCCCAAAAATTCAAAAGCCGTCTATATTAGGTGTCCAAAGGCGTCTATATTAGAGGTGTCCGAAGGCGTCTATTTTAGGATTGTCTGAAGGCGTCTATATTAGAGGTGTCCAAAGGCGTCTATATTAGAGGTGTCCAAAGGCGTCTATATGAAGTAAAAGTGGTATTTTTATGATTTCAGGACAGACAATTCAATGCTTTAATAAAACTTTTTCAACTCCATTACTTACTTGTGATGCTCCCAGTGATTTCTGGTCATACATATATTTTGACGAGGATAAGGAGAGCTGGTCAAGCCTTCGTTTCGAATGCCCCTCGGACAACATGCTCATCGTGGACCGTGTTCGAATAGTTGAACCTCTCATGGATGACCTCATAGAGGAGCGTCGTTCAAATTTCTCCTTACTTCGTCGCTTTGATTTCACCCACCACAGAACGGCCAGGATAATGATAATAATGACGGCAAATCCAAACACACCTGCGGCAATTCCTATGACTAAAGCATAAATAGACGAGTCTGGTGGCGATATGTAAGGATCTGAAAAATAAAAAATAAATATAATCATTCGTTAGTTGTTAAAAACAATTTTACAAGGAAAGCTCATGTCTTCTCAGAAAGAACTTAGTCTATCTCAGTACATGGCATCCTAATGTTAAAGCAACAAGATATGGTATACACAAAAGAGATAACAAGATTTGGCATACACAAAAGAGATAACAAGATATGACATACACAAAAGAGATAACAAGATATGACATATACAAAAGAGATTTTAAACAAGATATGGCATACACAAAAGAAATAACAATATATAAGCATACATATGGGGGCGGGGGGAAGTATATGCTGGCCCCTCCAACCTCAACATTGCCCCCCTACCAGCTCCTATATATAACAATATATGGCATACACTTAGAATGAAAATGGTGTTTAACTAAAACAAATGATCATTGTGAACTGTTTTTTTTTTAAAATTTTGAATAAAAAGCAATCTCACCCTTCTCACAAATAAATGGATGCATGACATAGTAGCAATCATATTCTTCCACCACATAATTCTCCTGAAAGGCGCTACATCTACCCGCTGTCACTTGGGAGTAGACCCAGACTCTCTTCTTAATGTCGTACACATTCATCGTGAGACGCAGCAGGTAGGCAAAAAACTCCTGACGACCCTTCACCTCTGCCATGAAGCCGTGGTTATCCTGCAGGCAAACAGCATGAAAAATGGTAGTTTACAAAGGTGGATCTACTTTTTAAAAATCCTGGGGCAAGGTACCAAGGTACCATAATTGTTTGACAGTCATGTTATTCTGTACACCTCGGTTTTCAAGGACCAAATGTATATTGATGGTTCAGCACAACACTTCTCTATTTCCTTATTCGTTTAAATGTATAATTATACAGTCTATCCGTTACGCTACCATCCCGCTTTATAATATACAGTCTATCCATTACGCTACCATCCCATTTTATAATTATACAGTCTATCCATTACGCTACCATCCCGCTTTATAATTATACAGTCTATCCATTACGCTACCATCCCGCTTTATAATTATACAGTCAAACTTGTATTAAGCAGTAAATCAAGTGAAGGAGCAGAAGTAGCTTTTAAGGCAGGTTGTTGCTTTAGACAGGTTAAGCATAGAAATAACAAATGTGGCTGCTTAAGACAAGTGGCTGTTCAATAGAGGTGATCGCTAACACAGGTTTGTCTGTACATTGTGCTCTTGTAATCATAACAATCAATTCCAAATAAAACCCAGATGGAACGCAGTGGTGGTCAAGTGGCAGAGTTTATTCCACAAATGTGGAAAGTTGCAAGTTTGATCCCATGACAGGTCATGTGAAAGACATGAACAAAAGGCCCAAGAGGGCCTGAGGACGTTCTACTGACTCATAGTGGCCATAGCACTTTTTGAAATTCTCCTATGCAATAGAAACATCGGGGCGGAATCATTTTTAACCCTAGGGACACCATTTGAATAAATCTAACAAAACTATAGTTGGTCATCATTACTACATTTTGAAAATCTGTTGCGCCGGTCATGAGAAGAAGATTTTTGACGTTTTGGACTATTTTTCGTAGCAGTGGCCATCTTGAATTTCAGATCGAAAAAATAAATCTTCTGTATAGTCTCCTGTGCAATAAAAACATCCATGTGAAGTTTCAGTTTAATGGGCCTAGTGATTTTAGAGAAAGTGCTGCTAACAGACGACGGACAACGCGCCACTGCATAAGCACTTCTGGCCTTTGGCCAGTAGAGCTAAAAATGAAATTATTCTAGGTCTGGTGTCAGAAAATGCTACAAAGCATGGTATCATGCTATGTTTATGTGCTTGGAATACTGTCTCAAGCAGATATCACTGTGAAATGACTGAAACATTATTAAAAACGAAGCTAAACACCATACAATACAACATATGAGTAAAACCCCAATATTTAGTCTAAAAATCATCACCTGCAATGAAACAATATGATTGATTGATTGATTGAATATTTAGCGTCATTTTTATGCCGAGGGCTAACAGACGATCAGTTAACCTAACCACTGTTTCCTGGGATCCTGAAAGGTTAACCAGTACTCGAGCATACCCCACCTCCGCAAGTAACTCATAACTTTCCCACTTGAATCAGCGGTGAAAGACAACGAGACACAATGTTGTATACATATCAATCATCATGGAGACTGTATGAAACTAGCAATTAATATTATAGATCAATACAAGAATCTGACATACCTGGCAATACTTTATTGCATCATAATAAGGAAGTGCTGCCCCCATAAACTTGTAACACCGTTCATTGTTCTTGATCCAACCAGGAGCACACTTGCCTAAGTTATAAATACACATATAGCTATTAAAGGGAGCATATCAGGTTGAAACACTATAAATGTCTTAAAAAATAAATAATTATTAAAATCTAAAAAACATCTTGTTATCATTACTAAATAAAATCAGAAATATCTGGTATGTCAAATCGACAAAATGTGACGAAATTGATATTAAAATTAGAGAGGGAAACTTGAAATGATATCACCATTCTAAAAATAGACAGTAAGTAAATACTGTTTGACGAACTTCAGACTTTCTAAGATGAAACATTTTTTACTATGTATAAACCTGTATAACAGATAAAACGGATACATAAATGAAATCACGCGACTCATTTAATACTTCATAAAATGAAAAGCCTAATCTGGGCGTGTAGCTCAAGTTAGGAAATTCCTTTTCAATATATTATTTTGGCATGTTTAAATACACGGAGTCACTATAAAAGGCATTAATCATTTGTGCCTGCCACAATTTTCTGAATTATATAGAGGTTTTATATTTAGAGTGTAAATAAT
The DNA here is from genome assembly GCA_029582155.1 of Panopea generosa. Taxonomy (NCBI): domain Eukaryota; kingdom Metazoa; phylum Mollusca; class Bivalvia; order Adapedonta; family Hiatellidae; genus Panopea; species Panopea generosa. Next base: position 65,901,287 of record CM055897.1, read on the forward strand.
TTGATCTTTTTAGTTAAAACATTTATTTCTTTGGAATGATTCCAATGCAAATCCATGCAGTTTAAAATTCAAGGCATGCATGATCACAAGAGGAATATCCAAGTTCACAATAAGGACATCATGTGATCCACTAAGGCCTTCCTTAAAAAATAATATTTCCTGGCTGTGCTCCAATCCAGTATTTCTCATGTGGGTACATGTAAGTAGGTAGATAGGAGGTAGGTAGGTTGCTATTATTTTTTGCCAAATTTTGATTTTTTGGTGTCATTTTGAACACATAATGGTCAGAAATCATGAAGAAAATCAACACTTTGAAACTGTCAATTGAAATGTTTGGGTAGCTGCAATCTGAGAGGGTAGGTATCAAGAAAGCAAACAAACTTTTTTTTAGAACAACCCAAGTATCCTCAGACAAGACATTTGTCAAATAAGAGTATAATGATGTTACCCGTATACCTGGAGCAGCCAGAACAACTATGTCAGCAATGACAAGAATAAGATACAGGGCACAGGGCTTATATGAACCACCCTTGAGTCACTTCCTGGATAGAACCAGTACCGAGTGTTGTTTTTAGGGAGGCATTGCATCAAGCTGGGGATCGAGCTAGCAACACCTAGCATGAGCAGCTGCAACACCCTATCCACTAATTACAGACCTACTCGTCATACTGTTATATAAAGGTGGTTACAAATATATATATATACTGTACAGGTGAAAACTTATATCTGAATCCGTTAGAAGCACAGAAATAGCAGACTTGGTTTCAATGCAGTTGTTTATGAGGTGTAATGAAACATGCAACACTCCTCCTGCCCCCATCACCATATTAAGCGGCATTCTTTTATCAAGTAGCACTGAATGAGGTCTATGATTATAATTTATCAGAAATAATAAGATTTTTTTTTATAGATATCACGCAAGACTGTGCTGGTGTGATAATTTCTGACAAACAGATCCCTTGGAAGCAAATCATCCAAGACAAGAAAATAGCAGACTCAGGTTTTATGATTGATCGATTGATTAAATATTAAGCATCATTTTTATGCCATTGAGGGCTAACAGATAATCAGTTAACCTAACCACTGTTTCCTTGGATCCTGAAAGGTAAACCAGTATTCAAGCACACCCCATCTCTGCAAGTAACTGGTAACTTTCCCACTTGAATCAGCGGTGGGAGACAATGAGACACAATGTCGTATATCAATCATCACAGAGACTGTTGTTGGGCGGGGATTCGAACTCACAACTGGATTGATAGTCAGACGAGTAACCGACTGAGCTAATCGGGCTAATCAGGTTTTGATGGAGTCTGTTCTTGAGTCATTTAACAAAGACCCTCTTTGCTCACCATATATTAATGACTGGTTATTAAGTTTGATGGGCATGTTTCAACAAAGATCCTTTTTGCTCACCATATATTAATGACTGGTTATCAATTTTGAGGGGCTTGTACAAAGACCCTTTTTGCTCACTATATATTAATGACTGGTTATTAAGTTTAATGGGCATGTACAAAGACCCTTTTTGCTCACCATATATTAATGACTGGTTATTAATTTTGATGGGCATGTAGTCGATAGCTACAAGAGAAGAGTTGTCAAGTTTATCCCAGATCTTGCCGTTCACATATCCTGTACTCGCTGACCCCCACCAGTTGTTCTTCGCATCTATTGGACTGTTGTATCCAATAAGGCCATTGGCCGATCTGTAAAGTAAGTACAAAACACCTTGAATATATTCTATCTTTCTGTGTGTAAATATTCAAAAGTTGTTTTTTATTTCAGATATGGACTATTAAATTAAGAATTGAATTTGATTTTAAGAAAGATTTCAACTTGCAGTATTTATACTGTTTTTAAAGATTTTGAAATAAAAAACAGTTTTGGATTATAAAATCTGGCCAAAAATCAGAAAAACTGGTGATTTTAGAAGCTCTGATGCTTATAATTAAACCTTGTTAAATTCAAATTGACATTCCAAAAACACGTTTTTAAAGAATTGAATTAATACCTGACCCTGGGTCCGATATTCTACTATTGGACCATGCGCTCCACACATTGCAGAATAATCACATTTGTGTTCTACTTATTTATAGTTTGTATGATACATAAATAACACTATATAAACAGAAAAAAATAACAATACATATTTATAAAACTGAAATTGAGTTGTGTTAAAAACAAATTCTTACGTTAAAACTGGGTTAGACACAATTTCGAAGTCGCACTCTTCATTCACCATGTAATTGTGATTTATTTTGGGATTTCCACTACCAACGTGTATGAGTGAGCGATATAGGGCCGTTGCATTGTTCCCAACAAACAGGTTCTTTGTGTACTCCTGCGTGGCTTCAGTTTTCTCCGTGTTGTACAGCCGTACAATATAGTGCCCAGTATTGTTGGTAACCGTGTTGAATGTGAAGTTGACGACAACATTCTGCACATGTATGATGTCACGGTAGTCTCCGGCAGTGTTGTTGAAGAAGTAGTTCTCGTACAATCTGAACCTCTCGTAATGGTGGCCAGTGAGGTTCAGCACTTCTCCATGACTACCAAATGTAAACACATTATTTGTGACATTGGCTCGTAGTTTCGTTGCAGCTGATGGTGTGGTGGCGCTGATGTATGTCCCGCCTTTATTACGACTGATAAAGGTGTACTGAAGATTAAAGATCTTTGTGGACTGTAGTCCTATGTCTATGATTGGGGGCGATGTTAAATTAAGAATTCCAACACCATTCCCTTCTATCCAGCAGTTGTCGACAATGAGTGAGGGTGTTATTTCTCCAACGTTTTTATACAGCAGGGCGCCATCTTGGTTACCTTTCATGATCACGTTCTTGATATTGTGAAAGTAAGTGTCATCTGAATATGAAATCATAAATCATGAATTTCATCATAAAACATGAATCATAAAGCATGAATCATAAATCATATAGCATGAATCATAAAGCATGATAACATAGCATGAATAATAAATCATGAATCATATAGCATGAATCATAAAACATGAATAACATAGCATGAATAATAAAACATGAATAATAAAGCATGAATAATAAAGCATGAATTATATAGCATGAATAAGACATTAATAATAAAACATAATAATAAAGCATGAATAATAATAAAACATGAATAATAAAACATGAATGATAAAGCATGAATTATAAAGCATGAATAATAAAACATTAATAAAAAACATGAATTATAAAACATGTATAATAAAATGATAATAATAATACATGAATAATAAAGCATGAATAATAAAACATTAATAATAATACATGAATAATAAAGCATGAATACCAAATGAATACTTGAATACTAAAGCATGAATAAAGAATGAATAATACAGCATGAATAAAAAATGTGTATTAAAGCATGAATACTAAATAATGAATAATAAAACATGTATAAAGCATGTATAATAAATAATTAATAATAAAGAATAAAACAAGAGTTGTTAGAAGACAACAAAGCTCACAAATGGGATAAAATTCACCACCCATGCAAAGATTGAGATTGGAGGCAAACACCAAAACTTAAACACAACTGAACACAAAAGTTTAACATCTGGGTGTCTACAGATGAAAAATTAAGTCCAAAACGGCCATTACTCTGCCAAAATGCAACCCTGAGTTATGGTTCTTGTCTCTGTGTGTTTCAATGATGACGGTGAACACACATAAGAAGTTTCATTCATATCCAATGAGTAGTTAGCATAGATATCTTACCTGATAAATCACTTTAACCTGAAAAATTAAGTCAAAAAAGTGTCATAACTGTGCCAAAATGCAATCCAGAGTTATGGTTGTTGCCTTTGTGTGTTCCATTGATGATGGTGATCACACATGCGAAGTTTCATTCATATCCAATGAGTGGTTGCATAGATATTTTACCTGATAAAAAACTTTAACCTGAAAAATTAAGTCGAAAAAGGGCCATAACTGTGCCAAACGGAAGTTTCATTCACATCCAATGACAGGTTCCATAAATATCTTAAACTTAAATGCAACTAAATGCAAAAGTTTAACCTGGGTGTCTAAGTCCAAAAAGGACCATAACTGTGCCAAAATGCAATCCAGAGTTATTGTTCTTTTCTGTGTGTGTTCCATTGATGATGATGGACACACACACAAAGTTTCATTCACATCCAATGAGTGGTTGCATAGATATCTTAAATGCAAAAGTTTAACCTGGGTGTCTACAGACGCCGCCGGGGTCATGACAATAGCTTTCCTTGGACTTCGTCCCGGCGAGCTAAAAAAACATGAATACTAAAGAATGAATAATAAATCATAATTCATAAATAGTAAAGCAAGAATCATAAAGAATAATAGTAAATGAATAGTAAAGCATGAATAATAATAAAGAATGAATAATAAAACATGAATGGTAATGCATGAAAGCATGAATGATTAATCATGAAAAATTATGCATAAATATTTAAGAATAAATTATAGATCATGTATTATACACAACTTGATACTTTACCCTAACAAAGTGTTGATACATGAAAAACCACATGGGTCCAGCAGACAGATTTTACAGATAAAATGTCATTTCTTAACAAAATCAAAGAAACACTTAATTCATACCTCTTATATGGCACCCCAGGAAAATAACTGCTCAAGAGTATTCATTGGTATTTTCAAATTATGTACCAGTATATACAGAAAAATGAAATAATGAAATATTTATTAAAAATACTTTCAAGATCCATTCATGAAGTTGAAAAATAAAATATAAAAGGGCTAAAAATACGGACGACTATAATATGAATATTAAACATTTAAATATATATACAATATGGTTCACAATTATAAAGACAAAGTTGTTGATTTTTAAAAAAAATTATCTATTTGAATCAATGGTGAAACATGTTCTTACAATTTTAGACAAATCATTTTAGCTCTAAGTCTTCCTGGGAAGAACCAGTACTAGGCATTTAGTCAAATACACCACACATAGCTGTGGCATAGGATTGAATCCATGACCACAAAACTCGGATCAAATGTTCTACTACTGAGACACGGGCTCCACAATTAATGCAAAGTTACACAAACCTTGCTTGGATACTTTTTGAGTATTCTTTCCGGATGGCTGAACAGTTATATGCCAGACAGATGAAGGGTTAACATAATTATAGTCCTCTATGGTGAAACCGGTAGAGGACTTATTATTGATAAAAACAAAGATATAGGATTTGACAAACCTGGGTAGGTGAGGCCAGACAGGGGTACAGTCACAACTTCAGCAATGAAGCCATAGAAACCATAGGAAGGGGATGCATGAATGTGTATTGTCAGCGTATCTCCCGTGCTCAAGTACTTCTTTTTGATTTGCGACTGGCTGCTGTTTGCTTGCAGGACAGTCATCATGTTGTCCTCCGTTATTTCTTTACCGTCAAATATTTCTATCATGTTGCGGTAAAAGTCGTCGTTATATAAACTGAATTGCAGGAACCTCAGAGCGACGGTCTTTGGACCAACTGAACTAAGGCCCCTTACTATCTTCACGCAGTCAACGGCAGACTGGGAGTATTTGTAGAACAGGATTAGTCTGTTTTCAAGGATGATTTCCTTCTCCATGCGGCAGATGTCCACCAGACCATACAGATTGTATGGAACCGTGTTTGTCACTAAGGGTATGAACGAAGATTCCATAGATGTTGTTGAATCTCCATTTAATATCAGTATGTTGATCGCGTATCCCAGATTACCGGATATATTTTGTTTCAGAATGTCGACATTGTGACGGGGGGCAACAATGTCCATTCCGTTAGACACAGATCTTGTAATGTTGATGTTATTCATAATTGGACTAATATATGTCGTTTGAATTGCACCGACTTTCTCACCATGTAGCATTCCAGCGCCATCTACATCAATGTACTGCAACAGAGATCGATCTTGGTCTCTAATAAACGGAACAATTTCTTCCTCATATTTTGGATGTGCAAAACGAATATTTCCCCAGTAGTCAAGTGGTGATGGAAGGTTCCTTGCCCCGCAGCGAATAAATGTGTAATTTGATGCAAAAATGCACGATTTAATATTGTAATTTATTCTCTTCATGCACAAATCCATGGAGTCTTCGTCACCTTTGCAGTAGTAAGAGTACCCCCAGAATTCCTTAAGAAAGTACATAGCCTTTCCATAAACGAAATAGTCATACAGATATGTAAAACGGACATCCACATTAACAGTCTCTAAACCTAGTTCCCTACAAACAACTTCTGCAGTTTTCTCATTTAACTGAGTATCGCACATCAGGTTCCAAGATTTCGATGTGGAGTTGTAGAACTCCAAAAATCCTTCATTTTCACTCTTCCCGCCTATGAATCTTAAGTTTGGAGATGTCAATGCATTTGCAAATGGTTGTTGAAAATTTGTTTGTGGTACAAAAGGTCCAAACTTAATTCTGCTAGTGGAAAGTCCTGATGCAATCAGTTGACCGAGTACCAATATGCCGACATTTGGATAAAATTGCAACTCGGTTCCCGGCTGTATAGTAAATTTAACATTTGGCATGACTGTCAAATCTGAGAATACGACATAGGGTTCGCTCCTCCGTGGAATGGTCAAATCCTGCCAAATACGACCCCCTAGGTGATTTACATCTAAATCCACATTAACTTCTTGACCATGTGATAAATCACCATTTGTGTCTGGTATTGAAAGGAATGGGAAATACTCAGCAATTGCAAAATTATTCCAATCATCAAAATCAAATATTCTCTTTTTAATCATGTACTGGTCAGTTGTTCCCCAATAATTTTCCTTCACATTTAACTTGTTTTCTAAGCTGAGTGAAGTGATTCCAGCGACAAGCTCATACTGCAATTTCGTGTTTTTCACAACATTTCTACGAGCAATTATATTCTGTACACCTTTGATACCCAGAGCAAAAGTGGTTGGTGTGTTAGTAGTTCCTTGTCCATGTGCCACGAAGCTGTTCATATTATCAGTAAGGAAGTTGTAAGAAAACAAGCCCGTTACAGCTTCCGAGTATTCCGAGTGACTTCTCAGGTCCAAATCTACGACATATTTTCCATAATTATTTTGCAATCTGTTAAAATTAAACTCCAAATCTTTCTCCATTCCAGATATTGTTACCACCCCCTTTAAACAGTTATTGTCAGTGAATACATTGCTGGTGATGTTCACTTTTGCGTAATAACCGTGTACACCAAACGCAAACTTTTGATTGTTATGAAGAATTCCTTGTGTGAATGTGACCTCATGATACTGCCGTTCAATCAAATCATTCACACGCGGAAGTTCTATTTCAAACCCACCACTCTGGCATCCTACAATTTCGACATATGAAACATTCCATTTCCATACGTTATTTGCAAAGTCCACATGGTTGTGTTCTGCATGAATGCCTTTTTGATTATTTACAAACTTAGAATATATGATGGAGTATGTGATTGCTCCCACCTTCTCGGGTTGTGTCATTTCCTCAAAAGTTGGAATGAAGTTTTCGTGGTACTTTGTGAGGCTGGGAATAAACATGGCCTCCATTTTACTGTCCTCTATTAGTATGGAGTTGAAAGATATTTCCTCATCTTTGGCTCTATGGAAGATTTCCATTTTCTCATTTGATGGATTGTTGTAGTGCTTGGTGACAATGCCTCGCTCATTATGCTTGATTGTGGCATTAAAAACTTTTATTCTGGAATGATATTGCTTCCCATATCCGCCTGAAATAGGATGGAAAGAATAAATAATAAATCGGAAAATAATACACTTTTGTAGAAATTATTTCTTTGAAATTCATTTGTTTGAATATTTAGCATCATTTCCATGACATCGAGGGCATACAGATGATCAGTTAATCTAACCACTCTTTCCTGGGAACCTGGAAGGTTAATCATACTTGAGCACACCTATCTCCTCAAGTAATGATAACTTTCCTACTTGAATCAGCTGTGAGAGACTAATGAAAATGTGATGCAATGTTGTATATCAATCATCTGAGACTGTGACTGAGCCGGGATTCGAACTTAAGACCCCTGGATTGATAGTCAGACACACCAATGACTGAGCTTTTAAGTTCATGAAACCATGTTGACATGTATCTATAATGATAAAAAAAATAGAAATTTTGGTAAAACTGTCAATTATAAAAATTAACTTGACTGATCTGTAAACAACTATATTCAGGTATATTCATTGTTTGCTGTGTTCCTACCTACTCACTTAAAATGGCAGATACCCAATTTCTTTTATTGAATTTCAATGTGTTTTATTTTTTTAATGATTTCTGTCCATGTTCGTTTTAAATGATAATATAAAATCATTATGCCCCCTCACCCACACTAAAAAAAAATTACCTACCTAACCAAAAGAAAAATACCAGGCACGAGCACAACAAACAAACATCTTTTTAAGGATGGCTCCATAGGTATGAACAGATTCTTATAAAAATAGAAAAGAATTTAATGAGTGTTAAATACAACATACACTGCCCAGTTTATAAAAAAGTATGCTACTTGTATTCTGAAAAGGAATCTAGGAAAAGGACTTACTTGATATAACAGCAAGAGCCAGTCGCCCAGTCCTCACCCCTGTCACTGTGTATTTGATCGTCATGAATGTGCCGAGGGAGATTATTGGGAAATCCACCAAGTCTCCCTCAATTTCCCATGATTTTGCCCCAGCTACGTTAGACCTCGGCGAATCATAGAAGGTCACTTTCTCGATGTTTGTCAATGGATTGTAATCCAACACTTGCACAGTGACTCTAAAAAAAGTTGATGTCTGCACCTGCACCCAGTACGTGTTTTGTTCCACTCCCTCGCTTCGAGGGCAGGTGAGAAATATCATTTCCTGATCTCCTAGTTGGATCGACGGATGATTGGTGATGGACACTGTCCTGTTCCTGTAGATGAAGTTGCGTACACTTAGCGCCTCGTATTCCGTGAACATTGGATCATACATAAACCCTGCCTGGTCGTTATTTGTCAGAGTCATGTGGGCAAGTTCCAGGAATGGACTCCTCGTGATAATTCCATTTCCTAGATTATTTTCTACTGTGACATGTTCGATGAGATTTCTGCTATACGGGTGACTATATTTTATATTTATTCCATCAGACACGCAGTTTCTCACGGTGAGGAAAGATATTGAATAAAAATTGTAGTCGATACGCAAACCAGGTGTAAACGTCCTTTCCTGGAAATCCAGAAGGCCAGCTTTTTCTATTGAAAGGTGACGAATCTGTGTTTCAAACGTGGAGCCAAACCTTGGCATGGCAGGTATCGTAACTCCTGAAAATTTAAACGCCATGAACAATTAATCATGTTTGGTGACAAAAGATACTTTTAGAGATGTAATTTATGAATTAATAAATCTTAAAGGGTCAGTCAGTTCTCCTAACTGAAACTTTTTGTAAATATTGTTTAACAATGATAAAGATATGTACTTTTAATAATCATCAGTATCAACATTTCTGCTGCAATCAGTCTAAATGATTTAAATATAGATAAACTACATTTCATTGCCTAACAAGAGCAGGTCAAATTCAGTGATGTAAACATTTTTTAGTTTATTTTTAGTATTATTGAAAAAAAAAAACGAGTTAAAAAAACAACATAAAAAAAAAAAAGAGTTAAATAAAAAAACTTTAACCTAAGGTTTCTCTAAGGTATGGAAATTTAAGTAAGTTAGCTAAATACATAGTTTCTATAACATAATATGAATGTGTTTATGAAGTTTAGTCGCTATAGTAGTTTGTTCAGAAACAGAGAAAAAGCTGAGCTGAACATAAAATTTTAACCGGGGTTGACAATGACGATGCCAACTTAACACCAGGGTCATGACAATAGCTCTTTGTTTGTTTCAAAAAGACAAGCTTAACACCAGGGTCATGACAATAGCTCTTTGTTTGTTTCAAAAAGACAAGCTAAACACCAGGGTCATGACAATAGCTCTTTGTTTGTTTCAAAAAGACAAGCTTAACACCAGGGTCATGACAATAGCTCTTTGTTTGTTTCAAAAAGACAAGCTAAACACCAGGGTCATAACAATAGCTCTTTGTTTGTTTCAAAAAGACAAGCTTAATACCAGGGTCATGACAATAGCTCTTTGTTTGTTTCAAAAAGACAAGCTAAACACCAGGGTCATGACAATAGCTCTTTGTTTGTTTCAAAAAGACAAGCTAAACACCAGGGTCATGACAATAGCTCTTTGTTTGTTTCAAAAAGACAAGCTTAACACCAGGGTCATGACAATAGCTCTTTGTTTGTTTCAAAAAGACAAGCTTAACACCAGGGTCATGACAATAGCTCTTTGTTTGTTTCAAAAAGACAAGCTAAACACCAGGGTCATGACAATAGCTCTTTGTTTTTTTCTCAAAAAGACAAGCTAAAAAAAACCAGTTTACATTTCATTGGAGACATGATCTTGTTTTACTCGGGTGCGACGTCAGGTTGTCATGGGTTTCACACGATGTGCGTGTGCCATTTAAGTTGCTATAACAAGCGTGCACTGATTCAGTGTTACCACAATGCTGTTCCAATGATGACATTGGCTTTGTGCATTAATGCATTTAATCTACAAAATAGGAAAATAATGAAATAGTTTCATCTAAAACAGTTAGAAAAAAGTGTTGACATAAATATCAAAAGCACACTTTTGAGATCACAAACGTTAAACTAGTTTTCATCACCCGATGAAAGTTAAAAATTGTCTCTTTGATAACCATGAATCAATTTGTACCAACCTGACCATGTTGGAGATTGGCATCTGATAAACACATCCTTGCCATGATCACATACAAACTCTCCCATTTGTTCTGCTTGGCAGTGGAAGATGTCAGTGTCCAGCTTGTCACAGGAAACGCGACTCATCAAGATGTCTTGCGTCACTCCGAACATCATGCGTTGCGGTGTGCCATACATTGGATTGTAGGTAAGCCCCAGTTGCTGGCAGACAAGGGCCGAATTTTGATCTGTCCATCCCTATAACAGAATAATAAATCTTCTCAGTAAGTTTCAAAAGTGATTTGAAGTCCCTGACTTTAAGAGCCAAACCGTAATATTAGAATCAAATCTGAAATCTGATAAAAAAAAAAATTATTGGATAGTCATTGATCAATTTATCCATGAATTATTGGCACTAATAAATATCAAGATTCTGTAATTATCGTTAAATAATTAGGCATGTAATTAGGCACGTATCGTTAAATAATTAGGCATGTAATTAGGCACATATCGTTAAATAATTAGGCATGTAATTAGGCACATATAAGACATTTCCAGTATCTGGATTAGTTTTGAATAATGTCTAAGTTGCATATAATGATAATTTTCAAATGGTTCATAACATGGCACTAATAATCATTAGCATTTGCTTAATACTAAACAAATCAGCTTATGATTTTCCTAAATGAAGTTCATTTAAAAATAATTTATGTGGCCCCTATTTGCCCTAATATTTACGTTCCTTTAAAAGAACAAATCTATAATGACTAGACAATACTTCAAATCTGAAGATGATTAAAATCATTGCTGAAACAGATGTAAAAATCAAAGTCCCAATGGACCTTAGTCTCTTGGTTTGAACAAACTAAAAAAACCCTACTTTAAAGGAAGATGTGTACCAAATATGAACAAATATAAAACGTTGGTTTTCAAGAAGAGGACTTTTGAAAGTTCACTATTTAATATCTTTTTGGCCCCTCCTGGGTTTTTAAGACAATTTATCCTTATCATCTGGAACAAATCTGACTATCCTTAACCCAATAATGCTACTGTAGAAAATTCAGCTACAGAACAACTGTCTCCTGGAAAAGCTCATCTGAGCTAAAATAAATAATTCTTGTTCCTATACATGTCCGTAATTGTTACCTATAAGACAGAAAGATCAAATATATTATGCCAATAATAAGCCTCATCAGAAGAAATAATAGCTTACATCATTACAGACTGTGCCAAATTCTCCTGTCATGTTCAGTTCTAACCTTCCCTCTTTCTCGTCAATTCCGTCCACCAATCGAATCCTCTCGTAGATTGTTCGGTTCTCAATGGGAATCACACTCTGCTCATACAACTTAAACGTTATTGTTTGAGGTTGTCCTGTGTGACAGAAAATAATCATGAAAAACAGACCTTTGAGAGACCTATTACACAACCAATACTGGATTCATCTTCCCATCAGAACCATGCCTTGTAGTCACAAACCATCCCAACTTGAGTGTGACCACAATTAACATTATTATTTCTTAACAGTTCCAATATCAATGTCAATTATGAAGACAGGTTTTTTTTTACTTTATTAAACAAAGGTCAATATTCGGCTATTTTCTAATTCAAAAATCATGTTTTTTCCCCCATTGCAACCAAAAAAATCCCAAAATGGAGAGAAAAAAAAATATTATATACATTTTTTTTTGGTGGTGAATTTGTCTTTTAAAAGGGGATAAAACAACACTGGATATGAAACATTATTGTAATATCTGATAATCAATGGTTAAAATACCTTAACAGTGATACACTTTATTTTTCAGTTTGCTAAAGCTTTAAAAATCCCCATTTCCCCTCATTTGTGTTGTTTTTTCCCCAATCCTGTAGGCTAGAGCCTCTTTCCAATTTACAGGAAAAAAGCCCTTGATGATAAGCTAAGCTCATCTACCTTTAGAATATGCAAAAATGAATCAATTCTAATATTTCAGCTCGAATGCATACTAAAGGATAATTCTTTTTTATGTTTTGTCTGTAAATAATTGTTTCTACTATTTTACAGAATTTTCTGAATCTGATAATAAGTTTTTCTACCATCGATCTGCTATTTTTAAAAAAAATCTATAATCAAAAAGTAAGAAATGTTGGATGTAAAACATAATCATACCAAACTTTGCTCCATCTGCTATTAACCGCCCGTGTACCACCATGCCTATGGATGGTTCAAATTCCAGAGTCGTCCCAGGAAGAATCTCCAACGTTGAATCTTTTAGAATGAAAATATCTCTATCCACTTTATATTTTTTAATCCTTGAATTTGTCGTAAATAGCCCATCCAGGACACCCCCAATTTTGGTTCCTCTGGCGAAGGTCCATCTATATTCAGGATCCAAAGATGTGTCGAAATGGCCATAAAGCCAGCTGTCCTTCAGTACAGGATGGTATTTCAACTCTGCCAAATTGTAACGGTCATTCTGGTCAAACAGTCTCGGATAAATAATAGCATGTGACTCTGTGTTCCACCAGTTATAGTTGGCAAGAATGATGACTGACGGATCAATCAAGTGTGTTGCAATGTCTCGAACTGATTCTGGATTGTAGATAAAGTTTCTCTGAACTTCAATATTGCCTGAGGAAATGATAATTGGAGCATTTGCAGAGCTCCTCGGATTCAGGTATTCAAATGAATTATTGATCATGTTGTCATGCACCTTGTTGAACTTGAACTGCATCTTCTGGAAGGGGCTTGCTTGAGACAACCTCATGTTCACTACGTACTTCCCGCTATTATTTGTAAATTCGTTTTCATAAATTCTGTAATTGACATCAAAGTCATTGTACCAACGGTTTTCAATGAAATCATAGCCGTTATCAAATCGCAAAACGCCAAGGATGTGATCTCTGAATGTGTTGTTTGTGAAGATACCGACTGTATTAATCACGGGTGATATCAATACGGCATGCCGTTTGTTTCCTTCAAATAAGCTGAAAGCAATGCTGAAGTTTGTGTTCATTTTAGTTGATATGTTGCATGACAGGTACTCAATAGCCTCGTGCTCATTGTATCCAAAATAACTCTGATTGAACAAATACTCGCCTCCCAGACAGTAATTCCCAATTCTAAACGCTGTCCATTTATTTAAAGTAAAATGCGATTTTACCACTTCTATTTTCTGCATAATTTCAAACCTCGTCCGGTTAAGTCTCAAATATTCTGAAATGATTCCGTATCCAAAATTTTCATTGACTGTCGTTAAATTGAACAGTTGGTACCCGCCGGAATAGGTTATATTTATCCCACAATGCATATTACGCTCTACAATAGTGTTATTGACGGCTATTTCTGCCGCACCCTGGTAGATGCGCAATCCAGCTCCGTACCCATTGCTAGAAATCACAGAAGAGTTCACGGATACTTTCGATCGCACGTCCTGCACATTAACCCCATAGCCGTTGTTGTTTGACACAGATGCATTGTACAGACGAAGCTCGATATCAGGGCCTGAAATTCATAGCAAACAACCCTGAATCATATATTCACATCTCCACAAATAAATTTCATACAAATTTTATTTAATATTGCATATACCAGATATGCAAACAAATAACTCCATATGGGGCCATCCTTAAAAAGTTGTTTATTTGCCACTTCCGGCACATACCATTTGAGGATGGGTAGGTAGGATTATTTTTTTTATGTTTGTAATCAATCTTTTTACAGACATGTACCGATCAAGAAATGAATGTTTTGAATGAACAGCAATTTTGGTAGGCAGAAAGCAGAAAACAAACAATATTTTAATTTAGGCCTGGAAATAAATGTAGAAACTTGCATATGCAAAGTTTGCTATGTCCCTATTTTTGTGCAGTGGACTTATCAAATACACTATTATAGACCTTCTATTTATAAAATAAATGTATTGATCATTCATGCATGCAGTTTTCTCCATTGTTTGTTGAAAACAGAAATATAATGACATCAAAACAATTGACAATTTGTACTGATAATTTCTTTTGTAAAAAAACAACAAACATCTTGTGGTGAAAAGTCCATTACAACACAAATTTTAAATGAATCAATTACAAAAGTTGTGAAAAGCAAAAATCAAAACACACAGGTAAATAATTGGGACCTTTTATTTTGATGGTACTGATTTTTTTTCCCAAAATGGTGCAGTATGGTTCTGATTTGTGGACAAATTATCTGGAGTACTGAAACCCGAGTAGCAGGTATCAATTATACCCTGACTAATTACAATACACATTAGGCCCAAACTTATTTATTGACTTTCGAAGCGTTTCTTTTAGGTTTTCTTTCCATTTTGTGCTTAAAATGCCTATGCAAAATAAAATATTAGCTACCTACCCTTCCCATATGAAAAATACTGGGTCAGAGCAAAGCAAACAAACATTTTTTTAAGGATGGCCTTATGCTTTTCTAAATTAATTGCTAGATTATCTTCCAAATTTTTCAGAAAAAAGATAGAGGGTGGGGGGATTTTATTTATAAATAAAAAGTGTCGGGGCATGAAAATTAGTGGTTTTATTTCATGACAAAGCAGAATGTATAAGCCAGTGTAAGTCTTCTACCCTCTATTCTTTTGTTGATTCTGCAATAGACAGGTGTTGTTGGTATACTGAGTAAGGATGCAGGCATTTAACGAGTGTTGAAATAATTCTATCTCACTCCAGGGTCAATATAAAAATCACACACTCATGAAATGCACACAGCAAGTATGTCACAGAATTTTGTGTTAATTACATTTTTTAATCAACTTTTTCACAAGTTTCAATATGTTGATCGTTACACTAAGTTGGTTTAATGTAAATAAGCAGGATGGAATTTAAAGATTGACATCTGCAGTTTTCATCTCAAAATCTAAATGATTTTGGGGCCAGTCAGGGACCAAAATCTTAATGATTTTAGGGCCAGTCAGGGACCAAGCTAGGGGGTGATGTTGTCGAAAACTGCAACATAATAGTACTTCACTCTGAAGGTGTGGAAAAGCAAAGTTGACTTGGCCTTAAATTCGCTGAATAAAGTTTAGATAAAGTCAAACTATATAATTTTGTCCATTTGACTGTCCCCCTTTCCCCAATAAACAATTATTGAGCACAGCAATTATCCGATAAATTGGCGCCAAGCTGTGTTTTCCTTGCAGCCAAATCAACAGAGTATCACTTAATTTAAAACACAGCGACAAGCTCTACAGGATATGATGAAATTGACTAAGGGAAAATAACTTGATTTGTTTTCCTCCTAAGAATGTGGAGAGCCAGTCAATGTGTTTCTCCAGGTCCTGTTTGAGTAATTAAATATGCATCTCTATATAGATAAATTTCTGTTCAGTAAATGATAGAAAGTTTATTGAATCATAAAGAAGAAGGCTCCATTCGAAGATAATGGTTGATTCCGTTTTTATAGTTTTATCTTATTTATGAGAAATTTGTTAATACACAGGTCAGAATTTTCTGTTTTATTTGTCAATGTTTTAGTACAACCCGATAGTGACCAATGAGTGACTTTATCACAGGGTAAGTATTTGGTCAACAAAATTAACAAATTTTACACTACAGAGACAAAATACAATATAAGCTATTGAACAGATATCCGTAATGTATGATGTTTGATATAAATGTGCAGTTCTAGGTGAGGCCTCTTTTAACAACATGCACTCGGGTCCCGTTATACTGCATTCTGATATAACGTAAAAGTCGTTATAACACGTTTTTTCTATGTCTCCAAAATTTAAAATAGATGTTTTCAACCAGATTTATTAAAAACCTGCGGTATAATAATTGATCGAAAATCTCAACTCAATCATTAAGTGTTTGCGAAATCCATTACAATTAAACAATGGTTTGTCATATTTATCACACATTGTCATGTGTTTGTTTACGGAACTTTGACTGGATAAAGTAATGCCAAATAATGTAGCGCAGTGCACCTTGGGATATTTATAACGCGGTTCCGCGTATATCGAGGTTTCATTCTGTGGGTCCCAGCCACTACATTATAACGGGACCCAAGTGTACAACAAGTGAGTTACTGTACCTTTGTTGGTTGTAGCTTCCAGTAAGAACCTGATACAGCCTCTCATGCTTGTGCAACGTTTTACAGGATCTACGCCCTCTGGCGGTGTCCGCGGCACCGTGTAGTCAAAACGGATAGACATCTTACTAGTTTTTGTCGTCACGGACTGTGGAAACGAGCCATTGTTGATAGGCATTGACAAGAGCATTCTTCCACCAATATTACCGTCATAAACAGTCATGGTGCCTGACACCGCGGGATCTCGCTCCATTATGAGTACATGTAGTGTAATCATAAAACCATATCTTGTTGTTAGAGACTGTGTATGAATAAGAAAATAGAACCAAAATTACTTTTTATTTACATGGATTTTGAAAGAAGTAATTTCATTTAACTAAGACAAATCCTGCTCAAAGTCTTCCTGGGTAGAACCAGCGTATTACGTATATGCCGATAAAATACATCACACGTGACAATGATGAAGGATCAAACACATACATGTATCCTCAAACCCAAAATTAGCATCACTGTACAACAAACTGTGACATCATTAATTTTTTTCGTTTTTGGTTCATGGACATATTTGTGGGAACTTAATTTCAAAAACTAATTTAAAAAAAAAAAATTTCCATAATATTTTGACTAAACCAATTTTTCATTTTTTGTGCAAAGATTGAATAAAACTTTGACAGGCAATAGAGATGTTGACCAAATTAGAAGTGATGCTCCCCATTTTTATGTTTTTAAAATCAGGTGGAACTAGAAACCCAGCTAATCTAGAATAATGATGTGTACAGTGAGAATATTTAATATAGCTGCAAGCAGTTAACTTACAAAGTGAAATCCATGGAGCATTTTATAAAACATAATTACCTGTTCACAATACCCTCCGTTTGGTTTTTCTCCAACTTCGTTAACCAAATCTTCATGTAGAATCTTGGGGAAGGCAGTATCTGTTGATGATGATGTACGACAGAACGACTGACTCGACGGATAGTCGCGATTGAACTTGTGGATGGTGTAGTTAGTCAGGTACATCTTGATGCCGTCCCCCCAGTTGTACTGCACATCCGTCTTGTTGATCAATGTGCGACCTACTGCAGACTGGATGAAAACCCCATAACCTAAAATAAACAGTTCAATTAATTGATACTATAAAAATTTGATGTACATGACCAAACATGTTTTTGTTCTTGCAACTGATATAAATCAAATTTGGTTCCTTCCATTTACAAGCATTCATATACATTACACCCAGACAACACAACATAATTAAGAAAATATCACTTAATACTCAATATCAACTGTGGATGGGGGCCACTCATTTTATATCCTGGAACCATACAGGGGTTGATAAATTAAGCAGGGCAGTAGTGTAGTGGATAGAGTGTTGGTCACTCACTCCAGAGATTGCGGGTTTGATCTCCAACTCGACCTAATGTCTCTCAAAAAACAAGAGGTTGCCACTGATGTGGTCATATCCCCTTTCACCTCATTAACCCTTAAAGGCATTTCCAGAGAAGTGGATTTAGATTATGCAAAATGAAAAAGTAGCCGAGCACATAAATCTGCCGACTGTTATATGACACAGTCTTGTCCCAGTGAGCACTGGTGGGATGTTCTAAAACCTTGACCTTTGACGAACAGACCCAAGTCAGTCACATGACACATGGTCTTGTCAAAGTGAACATTTGTGCCAAGTTATTTAAAAATGCAATCACAACTAAAGAAGATACGGTCCGGACAGGACGAAACACAGTGTATACACTTGACCTTGAGCTATGAACTTGACTTTGAAGAACAGACCCAAGTCATTGGCATGACAAATTGTCTTGTCCTAGTGAATGTTTGTGTTGAGTTATTTAAAATTCGAATCACAACTAAAGAAGATAAGGTCAGGACAGCAGTGGACGGACAGAGCTATGACCTTGACCTTTGACGAACAGACCCTAGTCATTTGCATGACACATCGTATTTGAAATTAAAATCACAACTAAAGAAGATATGGTCCGGACAAGAGGAAACACAGTGTATACATTGGATTTCCAAACACTTGACCTTGAGCTATGACCTAGACCTTTGACGAACAGACCCAAGTCATTCGCATGACACATCGTCTTGTCCTAGTTAACATTTGTGCCAAGTAATTTAAAATTCCAATCACAACTGAAGGAGACATGTTGTGGATGCACTGACAGACACTGGACGACACACGGACGCAGCCTATTTCTATATCCCCCTGCTCCGCTCTACGAGCGGTGGCAGGGGGATAACAAACACTCAGTACTAGTTCTACCTAGGAAGTGGACAGTTAGACTCAACAGCTGTTCATATAAGTTGTAAGCTTTCTTCACAATCTAAAATTAAACTAAATTTAACAATTATTATGAACAAGACAAAAGATGATATAATGAAAATGACATCTCATTTAGAGTTTTTCCTTCCCTGACTCTGAAGAACAGCCAACAGTGATTCTATTCCTGCACAGAATCACACAAGCTACCATATATCAACTATCCTATATGTCACATACTCTACCAACAGAAGTTGAGCCTTGATCAACAATTAGCATTTTAGCTAGTATTAAAATCATTAGCAAGTCAGTTGTCCACATTGCTTTTAAAGAAGAAATTGCCTAATGCATATATTTTATTTATATACATGCCACAACTCTATTTAACAATATCAACAATATTTAATATTAGAACCAGTTCACACCCATGTTTTAATTCATACGAGGGGTTATCCAGAAGTTCGTGGACACATGCTATAAAATAAAAACTACATCTTATATATGTGTAATATTTTCAGTTTATAGTATTTTAATCTCAGTGTAAGTTATATACAAATTTTAAATAAAATACACAATATAACAAATAATTTACATACATTCAATATACATCATGTACAGTGATGTGCCGCAAGTCAATTTTGAAGGCGACGTCGCGACGTCAATTCTTCTCAAAGTAAGCACCGCTATTTTCTATACATTTGCGGTGGCGTTCTACCCACTGATGAAAAACTTGCTTGTACCAGTCCGATGGGTATGAATACAAAATGGAATTAGATTCCGTTTGAAGTTCTTTTAAGTTATTAAAACGTTTGCCCTTCAATTCGCACTTTAATTTCGGAAAGAGTGCGAAATCACACGGTGCGAGATCTGGGGAGTACGGCGGATGTGGAAGAACTTCTGCCTCCATTTGTATTTCAATTGTCGTCTGCACTTCTCTCGACGAGTGAGCTGGTGCGTTGTCCTGATGTATTATAAGTCCACCCTCATAACCAGTTGGGTGCTTCCTAGTTATTGCTCTAGCAAGATGCCGGCGAAGGACCTGAAATTCATACGAAAAAAAAAAAACAATAAGAAAATCGAGTATTTATTATTTAAATGTCACGTTCCATAATCTGCTAAAGCTGTAAATATATAAATTACATAGAGTTTTGTATTTTTATAGTACATGTAATACGTTGTTTATTTTATTTTTAAAACTATTGTTAAATTATAAGTAAAATATATGTTTGTTATAAAATCGGTACCTTTGAATAATACAATGCGTTGACAGACTGGCCTTTCGGAACGGCATGGCTCAGGATTATTCCGTTGATGTCGAAGAAGACGATGAACATATGTTTTCCTAACGATTTGGACATTCTGGCTTTTTTCGGTGGCGGTGAATCGTTTGATTTCCATTGACTTGACTGTTGTTTCGTTTCCGGATCATAATAAAACAACCATGTCTCGTCGGTAGTTATAATCCTATTTAGGAATGAGTCGCCCTCTTTTGCGTATCTCGCTAGAAACTTCCTAGATTCTGTTACCCGGCGTTCCATTTCATGATCTTTTAATAATCGGGGAACCTTAGCACTTATTCGGCTCATTTTTAATTCATCTTTGATGATTCTATGAACGGTGCCGTAGCCCATATCCAAATCCTGACATAGTTCATGTATTGTTACTCGGCGGTCCTTGTCTAGAAGATCTTTGACTAATTTAACATCACTTTGACGTGATTTTGACGTTGGGCGACCACACCTTTCATCGTCCATTATGGTTTCCCGGCCATCACTGTATCGCTTATGCCATTTGTAGACTAGAGAACGTGCGACAGCAGGTTTCTTTGAGGCTCTGTTTAGAAGTTCCATCGTCTGTATCGGTGTATGCCCGAGATTTACGCAGAATTGTATTGCCGCTCGTTGTTTTAACCGTTCTTCAGATGCTATTTTTACGCACTCTGGCGAAGACCTCCTCAATGAAATATACGCTGGATTCGAATGCGTTCGCGTAAAACAACAAATGATGTTAAATTTAAAGACGTTAATGACGTTGCGTCAAACATGTATGTTTTCCCGCGGAATTGAAGAAATATATTTTTAATAATTAACATGTATAAATTTGAGTTTATTAAAAAATTGAGCTGCGGCACTTCATGTGCATGTACGTTACTATGGTTACTATAACTTTATAATGGTTGCATGAAAAACAATAAATTACTTATTATAGATTTGTAATACATAAATGTTTAAGTTATGTAATTTACCCTTATGAAAGTGTGCACAATAATTTTTTATAACATTTGTCCACGAACTTCTGGATAACCCCTCGTACATAAGTTTATTACTGCCATATAATAACTGACATAAAGTATCATTCATTCCGACTCTTCAGACTCTGAAGATTTAGAGGTCAAGGTTCAAATGTCCTTCACCATTGTCACATAATACTACATCATATCCCCTCCTGAATGTATGTTATCTTGGAAGAGTTTAAAATAGTAGCAAAATAAAAACATAAACTGAGTTACATGGACTGAAATGGAAAAAGTAAAGTTTGGCATATTTATTAGTTTCAGTACAATTTACAGTTCAACCACAATGGAAGGAAACCCAAAGGAATGTTTGGTACATACGGTAAATCATGACCAACTTTCATTTGCCTCACTTTACAGCTGGAGATAAAAGAGAAACAAAAGAGGATCGAGAATTTCATAGTGGGGGTGGGATGGGGTAATTGTGTCCCGATGGTGAAAACCATGAGGAGTTATAACATTTTTTTCCATATTTTCTTGGAATAGGCAATACCCATTAATAGTAAAAAAAGGTATCATACAATAAAATATCAACATCTGTCATCTCTGGTAGTGGAATGGATTATGTTTTAACTGCTCAAGCCAGAAGTTGCACGTTCGATCCCCAGCTTGACCTGATGCCTCTCAAAGAACAACACTCAATACTGATTCCACTAAGAAGCTGACTGGAGAGCTGTTTAAATAACGAGCTTTCTTCACAATCAAGCAAAAATATTAGTATAAACTGACCTCTGTTATCCGATATTGTTGAATTTGCTATATGTATCCTTCCCCTTATTTCCGTCAAGTTTAAGCCATCGTAAGCTCCATTGGTCACCGTGATATTGTTCATAATTGGCACATATGGACTGGCGCTGATAGACGCATGGCCGTGGCGATGACCATCTCCACGGTATATATCCAACCCAGCATAAGATATGTCCAGATATTCGAGAAATGACAATGTTGCTTCATAGAAGACATTTTTCCCTTCACCCCTAATCTGATGGGTCGAATTAAAAAATTCCAACCCTCTCCAGTGGTCTTTAGCAAGGTCAGGTCGCAGGCCGACACATTGGAAACCTATCACCTGCTGACCATCTGGCATGGAAATAAAAAAACATGAATGAATTATCTAGGTATAAATATAAATTATAATAATTCTTTTATCCAAAAGATATAACATTACTATACTAAATCTGCTTTCCTGAAATGTGCAGAGAGCCAACTGCTATTTGCATATCAGACTTATTGTTAATTTTATGCTTCCCTTCAAAAATTATTTCAAAAACTGTTTCTGTTGAACTATTGTATTCTCCTGAATAAATACTATCGTAGGTGAAATATCTGGGAGTGGGGAGAGGGTGAGAGAGGTGGTGAGGGAGTGTGACTGGGGGTGGGGGATGATGGGAGTGTGGCTGTACACTATACACGAAGGAAATAGTAGAAGCACTTATTGAACTTGAGACAGGGGAGGGGGGAGTGATTTTGAGACAATAATAAAGAGAGAAAGTTTTTTGTTTGTTAAACACAGAAGTGTACTCTTCAAATATGTTATTTTATTTGCTCAACCAACAGTGCACGGTGTTTGTGGAGAACATGAATAATGCTTTAAGTTTTATAAGGATAGACAGATGCGAGTCTAGTCTTTTCTAAGGCTAAATTGGAGCACAATGCAAAAAGTGCAGTAAGAGCCATAAATGTCCTTGAGAAAGTGCCTTAAATCACTTGGTCATGTTAAACTGGAATAATAACATATTGTTTAGTATTTTACAATTGCCCGTTACTTACCACATATTCTAGGGCCGTATTTAATGTTAGCTTTCCCTGGACATTCAAACAAACTATTTTCATTTCCAGTGCATGCTGGTTTCTCATACAGCATGTAGTTGGTCTCGTTGCGTGCAAATGAATGGTACGTGAAATTTCCGTACACGAATCCCAGATGTCGACATGTCACATTCAAGTCAATAGCTGTGAAACTGGCAAGAAAAGTTATACAATTAAAATATAGGTATTAACAATTTTAATCTATATAGTTATATAATATTTATAGAATTACTGTTGACACATTAAGCTTGAAAAAAGCAGGGTTTCGTGCATTAGAAAGAGAGCTGGCCATTTACGTTAAAGCTTGTGGGTTTGATTCTCAGCTTGACCTGATGTTCTTTACAAAACACTCAATAATGGTTCTCCGAGGAAGCAGAATTAAGAGCATTCATATAAGCTCTGCCAGAGCTTTCTTTGCAAATGAACAAAATAAATTAAAACAAGAGGGCCATATCGGCCCTGAATCATTATCTAATATTACAAAATAAACAAAAGGGCCACAATGGTCCTGAATCATTATATGATATTACAAACTTACATGTTTATGTATTAAAGACGAGATCCTCAACTTTTATTTTAAATCATTTAAGCTAATTTTGGGATGTAACAAGCTCCTCAGGAATAATTCAAATATACTATGTTACTTATTTGTTTAAATATTAAGCTTCATTTTTCAAGGGCTAACAGACAATTATATACAGTAAAAATATTATTATAACCACTCTTTCCTGGAATAAAAGGTTAACTAACAAGCACTTGATCACACCTCAGCCAGTAACTGACAACTGTTCCACTTGAATCAGTGGTGCGAGACAAATGACAATGAGATGCAGTATTATATATCAACTAGCTATTACCCGTGCTGCGCACGGAGTTGAGGCAGGTGTTTGGTGGAGCATGGTTTGGTTGACTGTGGCAAAATTATTCTCAAGCAATGACCTGTGCTGCGCACGGTGTTGAGGATGTGGCTTTTTATGGGGGGTGAACCATTCACAGGGTGTTGGAGTGGAGAGGGTGTTTAGCGTGATGTTACCTTTGTAGCTTTTTTCCTGCTACTGTGTCTATAGGACCTCCTTGAAAGTGACATTTTGGGTGAGTGTCCTGTTGTGGAAAAATCCTTGTGACAAATTGTTGTCTACTTTGATGTAGATGTTGGAGTAACCTCTAGCTCGTGAAAATGCAACGTAAAGTTGTCCATGGGAGAATACAGGTGCTGAGAGATAAATTCCAAGTGTATCGAATGTCTGACCCTGGGATTTATTTATTGTCATTGAATAAGCCAGCCTCACTGGGAATTGAATCCTCTGTAATGTAAATGGCAGGTTGGCATCTGATGGAGCAAGTTTGATGCGTGGGATTAGGACTCGCTGTGAAATGTGGGTTCCTGTGAGAATTTCAGCATCAAGTATGTGGTCATGGAGGCGTCGAATGATAAGTCTTGTGCCATTGCATAGTCCTTTGGTGATATCAAGATTGTGCAGAAGCATGACTATTGCCCCTGGCTTTAAAATGAGGTTATGTGTTGGCATGCCAGTGGGGGTGATGGAGTGGAGGAATTCCATAGGGTAGTTGTTTGTTTCATTTTCATCATGTGAAATGGCCTTGTCTGCACTTGTGTAAGTCTTAGACACTACGGGAAGTTTGTTGATGACTGAATCATTTAGTGACAATGTTGTCTCATTGAGTGGTGTGAGAATGACGGTTTTGGAAAGTTCCCTTGGGTTGTTTACATGTGTGAAGAATTTTTTTTGTAATTTCTAGGGCCTATAAAATTATTTGGCTCTGTTTGGCAAGTGCCTATTAAGCTGTGAGCACCCCCATTTTACCGGTCACCCATTTGCGGATAAGCATACTTGGCATACTATTCAACATGCATTGTCATGCTTCCACTCGTCATTGGCACCTATTTCCAGACAGGGATTTGCACATTCAATCAAGCTTTAAAATTCTTAAAAATTGGCTCCGTTTGGTGCGGGCCTTATTAAGCTGTGAGCACACCTATTGTACCGATCACCTATTTCTGGACAGTCGTACTGATTCATGTATTTGTCATGCTTACGTTATACGTAGGCGGCACCTATTTTCGAACAGGGAATCGCACATTCAATCAAGCTTTATAAACCGCATAAACATATTGACGGTAGGGTGTAACTGTTATTGCGTTTCCCTAAATTGCGTTTCCCTAACCTTTTCCGCATTCCCCTTACCTAAATAAGTGATGTGAACTCTATAAAAAACATGAAAAACGTCGAAAACTGTCTGATAGAAATAATGATAGCGGCTGAATGTCGAAATGCTGGCGAGCGAGGGGAGCATTCATTGCATGGTACCGGGAGCATACAGTAGCAGGCGGGAGAAGCAAGTGCACTTTCATCACGTACCACTTCTGTCCCATAAAATACAAATATTCTTCCTAACATAGCTTTATTACTTAATCCTTACGCATCATACTTTTATCATCACAATTTTCATGTGTTATCATTCAGTTGAAGTGCAATGATTGCTCCCTTCGTTGTGTGGCAGCACATGATAGCGGCAGATTGTCGAACTACTGGCTTGCATGGGGAGCATGCATTGCATGGCACCGGGAGCATACGGTAGCAGGCGGGAGAAGCAAGAACATTTTCATCAGGTTCCAGTTCTGTTCAATAAAATACAAAATTCTTCCTAACTTAGCTTTATTATTTAATCTTTACGCATCACACTTATTATTATCACAATTTTTTTGTTGCAATGCAACGATTGCTCCCTACGTAGTGTGTTTCACCATTGACAGGTGGCAGCAAATACCGATTGCTCCCTACGTAGTGTGTTTCACCATTGACAGGTGGCAGCAAATACCGGCACCCTATTGGTGTGTTTCACCATTCACAGGTGGCAGCAAATACCGGCAAGTTCCATGGCGATAGTGACTGAATCTGCGATCGTGGTGATTGAAAATCTTTCCTGAAGCTACGTTGATACATTATCCACTTTGCCACATAGCTTATCTTCTTCGCCACATTTATAAAGCCCCACATACGAAAAATTAGCACGTTCCTTCAAGCGGTTTCGGAGGAGATACGTCAATTTACAGACGGCTGCTTACAGAAATAATATATAGACAAGCTATTACCCGTGCTGCGCACGGAGTTGAGGCAGGTGTTTATTTCCAGGGCCTATAAAATTATTTGGCTCTGTTTGGCAAGTGCCTATTAAGCTGTGAGCACCCCCATTTTACCGGTCACCCATTTGCGGATAAGCATACTTGGCATACTATTCAACATGCATTGTCATGCTTCCACTCGTCATTGGCACCTATTTCCAGACAGGGATTTGCACATTCAATCAAGCTTTAAAATTCTTAAAAATTGGCTCCGTTTGGTGCGGGCCTTATTAAGCTGTGAGCACACCTATTGTACCGATCACCTATTTCTGGACAGTCGTACTGATTCATGTATTTGTCATGCTTACGTTATACGTAGGCGGCACCTATTTTCGAACAGGGAATCGCACATTCAATCAAGCTTTATAAACCGCATAAACATATTGACGGTAGGGTGTAACTGTTATTGCGTTTCCCTAAATTGCGTTTCCCTAACCTTTTCCGCGTTCCCCTTACCTTAATAAGTGATGTGAACTCTATAAAAAACATGAAAAACGTCGAAAACTGTCTGATAGAAATAATGATAGCGGCTGAATGTCGAAATGCTGGCGAGCGAGGGGAGCATTCATTGCATGGTACCGGGAGCATACAGTAGCAGGCGGGAGAAGCAAGTGCACTTTCATCACGTACCACTTCTGTCCCATAAAATACAAATATTCTTCCTAACATAGCTTTATTACTTAATCCTTATGCATCATACTTTTTATCATCACAATTTTCATGTGTTATCATTCAGTTGTAGTGCAATGATTGCTCCCTTCGTTGTGTGGCAGCACGTGATAGCGGCAGATTGTCGAACTACTGGCTTGCATGGGGAGCATGCATTGCATGGCACCGGGAGCATACGGTAGCAGGCGGGAGAAGCAAGAACATTTTCATCAGGTTCCAGTTCTGTTCAATAAAATACAAAAATTCTTCCTAACTTAGCTTTATTACTTAATCTTTACGCATCACACTTATTATTATCACAATTTTTTTGTTGCAATGCAACGATTGCTCCCTACGTAGTGTGTTTCACCATTGACAGGTGGCAGCAAATACCGATTGCTCCCTACGTAGTGTGTTTCACCATTGACAGGTGGCAGCAAATACCGGCACCCTATTGGTGTGTTTCACCATTCACAGGTGGCAGCAAATACCGGCAAGTTCCATGGCGATAGTGACTGAATCTGCGATCGTGGTGATTGAAAATCTTTCCTGAAGCTACGTTGATACATTATCCACTTTGCCACATAGCTTATCTTCTTCGCCACATTTATAAAGCCCCACATACGAAAATTTAGCACGTTCCTTCAAGCGGTTTCGGAGGAGATACGTCAATTTACAGACGGCTGCTTACAGAAATAATATATAGATCATCATGGAGACAGTTGCCAGGCGGGGATTTGAACTCATGACCCCTGGATTGATAGTCAGATGCGCTACTGATCGAGTTACCAGGCCTGGGTAGGTAAATTCTTTTTCTTTCTTCTTTTTTTTTGTAATCAATCAGAGAATCTTTTGAAAGACATGTAATGACAGAGAATATTTTAAATGAACACAGGCGGGGCCAGATTATCTCAGTCGGTTACAGGTCTGACTATCAATCTAGGGGTCATGAGTTTGAATCCCCGCCTGGCAACAGTCTCCGTGATGATTGCTATACGACATTATGTCTCATTATCATTCGTCTCTCACCGCTGATTCAAGTGGGAAAGTTATCAGTTACTTGCGGAGATGGGGTGTGCTCGAATACTGGTTAATCCCAGGAAACAGTGGTTAGGTTAACTGATCATCTGTTAGCCCTCAATGGCATAAAAATGACGCTAAATATTCAATCAATCAATCAATTTAAATGAACACCAACAACAACAAAAAAAATTTTTTAACCCCCCCAAAACATTTTCCCAACAGGAGGGATTGTTTTGGGTCAGCCGGAAGTGGCAAACTAACAATATTTTATTTTAGGTCCTATACATACTTATGTATAGATACAAACTTACTTATGATAATTTGTACAGATTCCTCTCCATTTGCCCTTGTACAGAAGGTCGAGTCTGCCATCTCTTGTAGTATTCCCATCAACTAGCCGAGCATCATCTGGCCATGCACTACTTGCACCAATAGCCGCACTCGCATTTGGATTTTTAGTCATCAAGATTCGCTGATCTGGTAAGTAGCTCCCCTGCAATGCCACCAGCCAGAAACATTAACATTGATTGGATATTATGCAGGGCTTTTTTACCGTATTAAACAGAGGCCAATATTCAGTAACTGTCCATTTCAAAAGTCATGTTTTTTCCCCAAATGAGGCCACACAAAATCCCAAAATAGAAAAAAAAACACTTTAAAAAAACAACACATCCTTACATTAAGGGATAACAAACCCAATAGGACATGAAGTATTATTGTAATCATCTGATATTAATCCAACAGTTTACAACAACACGTCCCCCAGTTTATGACAACATGTCCCACAGTTTGAGACAACACATCCCCTAGTTTACAACATGTCCCACAGTTTACAACATGTCCCACAGTTTGAGACAACAAGTCCCACAGTTTATGACAACATGTCCCACAGTTTGAGACAACAAGTCCAACAGTTTACGACAACATGTCCCACAGTTTGAGACAAGTCCCACAGTTTATGACAACACGTCCCACAGTTTACAACATGTCCCACAGTTTGAGACAACAAGTCCAACAGTTTATGACAACATGTCCCACAGTTTGAGACAAGTCCCACTGTTTATGACAACATGTCCCACAGTTTACAACATGTCCTACAGTTTGAGACAACATGTCCCACAGTTTGAGATAACTTGTCCCACAGATTGAGACAATTCATCCCACAGTTTATGACAACTCGTCCCACAGATTGAGACAACTCATCCCACAGTTTACAACAACATGTCCCACAGATTGAGACAACTCGTCTGACAGTTTGAGACAACACGTCCCACAGTTTACAATAACTGGTTCCACAAATTGAGACAACTCGTCCCGCAGTTTACGACAACTCATTCCACAGATTGAGACAACTCGTCCCGCAGTTTACGACAACTCATTCCACAGATTGAGACAACTCGTCCCGCAGTTTACGACAACTCGTTCCACAGATTGTTACAACTCGTCCCAAAGTTTGAGACAATGAGTCCCACAGTTTACAACAACATGCCTATACATTAAGACAACTCATCCCATCAAAAGACAAGTCGTTCCAATTTACAGACGTTTCGGTAAATAGCCAGTTCGGTAAATTGGATTTTATAGTAAACCCATTGGACGTTTCGGTAAAAAAAGCAATTATTTAGTAATTATATGGTAAAGAATATCACACCTCTTACGAATACAATAAATGATAAAATTACTTTGTAAGTTTTTATCGACTATCACTCGCTACACTGTGCTTCATTAATATATATTTATGTAGGTTTTAGACTGACAGTTGTATCCCGTCATCAATACCAATTCTATATATTAACCGAAACGTCCGGCACCCGTCGTTCCAACCTCACGTAAAGTAGAAAAGTAATATATTAGTCATTTCGAGATAAAACATGGACGTTCTCAGTGTTGTGATAAATAATACAATATTGTTTTTCATATATGTTGAAGATATTCAATTTGAATAAGTACACATTATGAAATAGTTCCAAAATTGTATCATTTTTTAACCATCTTTATGGGACAAGTTATCCTGCAGTATGGGACAAGTTTTCTCAAAGTATGAGACGTCAGCTGACTCAAAAAGTTGGGATGAGTTGTCTTTTGGATTACTTACCCTTGCAATAAGTGTTCCATTCACAATGATACCATATCCTGGATTGTAGTAGAGTTCTGTTCCTGGCATTATGACGAGACATCCCGATGGTGCAATCTCGATATTTCCATCCACCAGGTAAGGACCGTATTTCTGCATCAGCACCCGGCTGTTCTTTATTACGATACCACCGCCACTGAACTCTTGGTGAACAAGGATAAACGGATCCTTACACTTCGATGGTAGATAGTTAACGTTATATAGTTTTCCATTGGCTTCAACTGGATGTCTACCCGGCGGGGGAGGTGTGAAATCCCTGATCTGGGTTACTACTTGAATAACACAACTTGCAAATGTTAAAACATAAATAAAATGTTTCAAACTTAACGACATCGTTCTAACATTTAAATTTAAACACAAAATCATTCATTTCCTGCTTTGCTCACCAGTTTCATATTCGCACCTTACACCTGGAACAGGTGTGTTAACAGGTGATACATTAAAATACCTTATTCCGACCGTATATATAAAGCAGTTGAATTTCTTACAATTATCGCGTTCCAAATAAAAACAACTTTACGAAAATCATACAAGGTATTGTCCTGATTTTGTTTTCAAAATGGTCGTCAGTTTGTCACCTGAATTTGAACCCTGCTATACGCTTAAAATATTTAGCGTTTGGCGCTAAAAGCCGGAAACCAAAATTGACCTACCTGGGAGTCCAATCTGAGGAGTCAGCCAATAAGGACGGCTGACTCATATATTTGTCTAAAAATAGACCCCCCTCAGTTTAAGTGTTTACTGTATGAATAGTTGTACTAGCCTAAAATAAATAAACGTTGTATTATGTCTTAGTCTGGTACCCTGCCCAACTTTATTCCGCTACCCTCAATAAAGCATAAGCATAAGCCGTGTCAGCAACAACAAATCACACCAACAAACGTTCATATGAGTCTATTCAGCCATCAGAAATGACGGTTTCTGTCATTTTCTTTATATAGATTTAGTAATGTAGGCCCCACCCTAGGGCCAAACCGTGAGACACAGGGACATGAAATTCACAATTTGTATAAAGAACAAATAGATGTCAATAATCATGCTCACCAATTGTTTCCAAGTGCATCTTATAATAAGAAGATTTTTTTAAAATCTACCTTGAATTTGACTGTTCAAGTTTGGCCCAACACCTACTACTTCATGGGGGTGGGGACAACGGAATTCACAAAGGTATCAACCGTCATGTCAGCAACAACAAATAACACCAAAAACTATTCAATGAAGTATATTCAGTCATAAGATATAACATTTTTTTGTCCATTTTTCTTATATAGATTTAGTAAAGTAGGCCCCACCCCCAGAGCAAAACCGTGTGACCAAGGGGCAGGAAAACAACAATATTTTAAAAGAACACATAGTCGTCAATAATCATATTACCATTGGCTTCTGAGTGCTCCCTATGGTAATAAGAAGATTTTTAAAGTTTCCCTTGAATTTGACTGTTTTGGCCCCGCCCCTAAGACCTCATGGGGGTGGAAACCGTGAAAGTCACATAGGTATTAACCGTCATGTCAGCAACAATAATTCACAACAACAAAAAACATTCACATAAGTCCACTCCAGGGCCAAATCCTGAGACCAAGGTGTATGAAATTCACAAATTTTATAAAGGATCGATAGCATATGCGTCAATAGTCATGCTCACTCTTTGATTCTGAGTGCTTTCTATAATAATGATAAGATTTTTAATGTTTACCTTTAATTTTTTAAGGACCCCACCCCCAGGGCCAAACCATGAGACCCAGGGACATGCAATTCCCATATAAGTCCATAATCATGCTTACCATTTGTTTCCCAGTGCTTCCTATAGTAAGAAAAAATATTTTCAAAGTTTATCTTTAATTTGACTTTTTTGAGACGAAGTCGAAAATGCCAATTATTTACGGAAGCACGACGCACGACGGACGACGGACGACGATGACAAAAGATCCCTTGTCAAGTTGAGACAAAGTCTAAGGTGACCTAAAAATGTTGTAATTGTTAGGATTTTTTAACAAAAAAGGTAGAAAGTAGTGTACTCATTTTAACAAAAACATTTTAATAACACATCATAGAAATAAAAAGTGTATGTGTAAAGATGAAGAATTTAGTTATCCACGTATAACAAAAAAAAATCCTATAATATCAAAATACGTTTTTTTACTACTTAATACAATTGTTCATACTCGGATGTTACATATAGAAGTCTTCTTTTTATTTGATTTTTATCCCCCTGTAGGGGGAAATGGGCCGATCCTGGTAATTGAATAAGCTAAAAATTGATACCACACATGATAGTATTCCATCATTAGATTTTCAGAAAATCAAAACTATAAATGTGCAACGCTTTCTTTTGCGTTTGAGTATATTTTAAAAACGACATCAGATAATTTGTTTTATTTTAGTCTTTTTGATGAATTATAGAGTTTTCTCAGTGGATTATTTATGGTAATCCGCTGTTTTGAACTGTGAAATTATAGAGAAAAAAATCCTTGTATATTAATCTTAAAAAAATATAATTAAAACAAAGTACATGTAATTTTTTTATTAATCCAATAATATCTAATGGCGAATTAAGGTCAAAAGAAACAAAACAATATGTAAATGCATGAAATAAAAAGAAAATTGGTTTGTTTTGGTGTAAGATCAAATGATATTTCATTTCGTGATCGTCAAGCCACTCGTGAGAACTCACTGGTCCGAATATAAATTACATCGATTTGTCATAATACGAAACTTACATTCAAGCTCATTTATTATTAAACTAGTTTGGAAAAAGGGTATAATACTCCACAGAGTCGCGCATAATATATATTTTCCAACTCGTTTAATGAATTAATAATAATTAAGCACCCGTGTAAGATCTTCTAGTTATCATTTCATTAATCTGCGTGTTTTGTTAATTTATATTTAAAAAGCAACAACAACCAGCAAACAAACACGTATTCATATATATAAGCTCTGAGCTTTCATCGCAATCACCTATAATAATTAGTATTAACTTGTTTATTAAAAATCAATTATTTGATTTATCTGTTTTTCTTTTAATTTTTATCCCCCTGGAGGGGGAAGTGGGCCGATCCTGGAAGTACTGCAATACCAGGCCAACCCGTGGCGAGAGCGGAGCAAGCCCCTGACATCTCACCTATGTCCAAAAATCAGTTTAATATCGAAGTCCCCCAATGGGGGACGTATCAGATATTAAGCTGATAAGAACAGATACTACACTTTGATCTTAGCCAAAAGGCCGAGAAGCGATAACGTGTTTAGAAGCTCTAAAAATTTATATACAATATACAATAAGATTTAAGTACGGTATGCAATATTTACATTCATCTACGTTGATATTATTTCATATATATTAATTCAATTAATTGATTACTTTACTCATTAAGACCTAAAGCAATATTCAAACACTAAATATAATCATTTTATAAACAAATAAGTACATAAAATGGTATGAATACTTTTTAAAACAAATATTCATTGTTTTTAAATAACTTTCATGTGTCAAGTAGGCCTACTAACCAATCGGAGCATCGCTCGTCCATTTCCGTAAATCGTATTTCGAACGTTTACGGAAAAGGCCGAGCGCTGTTCCGATTGCTGACAGCACAAAACGTCATTCGGAATATCTTTGTCAACCATGTGCCATACAGCGAGGTATAACAGTGTAGGCTAAAATATATAAAGTATATTACACAGTCCAATAATCTCTGTTACTAATTATGTATTATTTGTTTATGCTATTACATTTATTGGCACTTTTATAATTTTTAAGTAGAGTCAAGGACTTAGACCCTCAGCAGACGTAGTATAAACACATAGGCGTAGGAAGGGGGGGGGCAAGGGGGACGCCGCCCACGCCCCGCCCCGCCCCGCCCCGCCCCGCCCCGCCCCAATATTCAGGTTCAGCATAATTAAACTTTGGGACCTGTAAGTACATCCTAATACACTCTCTCCTCAGGTTGCCCACCCACCACACACCCCAATAATTGAAACGCTCCTACGCCCATGAAACAGCTTCCATATATATGCAGGACCGTAGACACAATGAGGCAAACGAAGATTGTAGTAGAGTTTGTGGAGAATTAGTATTTTATTAAAAAAAATATTTTCTCAAAATAGGAAAATTAATAGACAATAGTATGCACTTTCTGCACTTATCATATTTCCCGTATCAATATCTCATACATAATATTATATAGTTGCCCTCAATGGCCAACCGGTCTCGGATTCAAATAAACATAGGCCTACCGGTGGGAGTTTATAGCCCAACCGTACCGAGATTTTCAGAATGCTGTTAGTGGTAAGTGAGGATCATTACCCAGATAACTGTTTTGAAAAACACTAAATCAAGGATTTGAGAGCGTCTGCGAGTACTTTGCACGCGTATGCGTGCGTGTATGCGTGCGTGCGTGCGAGCGTGGTGCGTGTGTGCTTTACAATAATATCTGCCTTTTTTTCTATTATTTTTTTCATTTTACTGATGTCATGTAACTACTGTATCATATAACCTCATATTGCCATTACTGTAAATGGATTGAGTGTAATAAAACAAATACTAGTATAGAGAGCAGACCTTTGCTATATAGTGCAGTCATATAGTGAACAAATCGTGCATTTTGCGGGAAAAGCTTGAAAACTGGCAGTAAGTAAGTATACATGGTTCCCCGAACTACATATTGTTGAAAGAAAAGAAAAAAAGTCCTTTCCGGAATGTCATGTCTTCGCTAACCATTTAAAATATAAAAATTAGTATTGATCATAAAGTGTTGTTGAAATGTTCCCTACAAGATGGTTATTTTTTTATCATTTTGAATTTATTTAATTTTGGGTCCTTTTTAAAATTTGACCCAAATACCCAAATTCGCTATATCTTATTTACAAATTGATTAATACACAATTGCAGGTTTACTGTGAACACCTTAACAACGTGGGAGGAGCTATAACAGTGACCTGGATGGGTTGCTGGTTGGTTATTTTGTTTTAGAGAAGTTTAAACATTGTGGCTCTACTCCCACATCTTGTGTTGGATTTCAATAAAACTTTACAAGTGTATGGTTAGCACGAGGTGTAGTTTGTTATATGTTACATATCTTGTTATAGCATTGACCTTTACCATGCGGAGATTTTGCCCTTGAATTTTTGAATTTATATTTTCTGTCGATTTTCATATTTCAATTTGTGGCACGAAATACTTCCACATTTTTTGATGGATTTCAGTGACACTTTATATCCATGATCAACATAATAAATAGTTGTGCTTGACATCTTAAAGGGAATTTATCAGGATTTTCCCAATTTTTAAAATTTGCCCAAAAAATATTATACTCTTTGTCCCCATACTGCCAAAAGGATATCTAGTTAAACATGCCAAAATAATATATAAAAAGTGATTTCCTTACTTGGGCTACGCGCCTAGGTTAGAAATCTTAGAAAGAACCCGAATGACGCCAAGCAGCATAAAGTACTGTCTATTCTTAGAATGGGAATTTTGTTTCAAGTTTACAGGTTTACCACTCCTATTTAGATATCGATTTTCACGTTTTGGTGGAGTTGACATACCAAACCTTTTGGATTTTATTTATTAATGATAATGAGATGCTTTTTATCCATATAAATAATTATCATACTGGATTATTTTAGACATTTCCGAAGAGTTATCCGATAATTGCCTTTGCGCAATTTCTTGATATTGGAGATGACTCCAATTCAATCCCTTAGTTTAATTTTGTAAGACATCTATAGCGTTTTTTTTTTACTGATAAACTGCCTTTAACGGGTATATCCTAGGGCCTCTGTTGTTCCTGGTCTATATAAATGATAGTGTAGAAAATATATGTTCATCCATAAAATTATTTACTGATGGTACTAGTCTTTTTATTATAGTAGAATAACCGGATCTTGCCGCTTCTATTTTAAATTCTGATCTCAGAAAAATTCAGAACTGGGCTAATAAATGGCTTGTTAATTTTAATCAAAATAAAACAGAATCAATGGTTACCCGTAAAATCAACAGACCGATACATCGAAATATTTCTATGAATCATACTGTTATACAAGAAGTTATTACTTATAAACATATGGGCCTTACTTTTTCTAATAATGGGTCATGGCATGAACACATTCAATACATAAAAGATAAGACATGAAAAAGAACTAACATTATGCGACTTTTAAAATTTCAATTATATAAAAAATCATTTGAGATTATATAAAATTATACTACTTTTATACATCTGATTCTAGAATATGCTAACACTGTCTGTGAAAATATGTATGAAGTTAATGAAATAGAAAAGATTCAGTTGGAAGCAACATGAATAGTAACGGAAGCAACAACACGTGTTTCAATATCAGCTCTGTACAAAGAGACCTGTTGGGAATGCATAACAATTTGAAGACAAACACATAAATTAATCCTTAATTACAAAATGCATAATGGATTATCTGCTTCGTACCAATGTTCACTAATACCTGAAAATGTTGGGAATCTTATTGGCTATAACCTTCGAAATGCACAAGACCGTAGGGCGTTTTCATGCCATACTCAATTATAAATTAATTCATTCATACCTTCTTCTGTGCGTGAATGGAATAATCTTCCACACCACATAAGAGAGTCACCTTCCCTTAAAAATCAAATATTAACGCAAATAAACAAAAGGTACCAAATCACTATGAAACAGGGAAGCGAACTGCCCCACAAATTAATATATATCATACACGACTTCGTACAAACTGCAGTAATCTGAATCAACATTTTTCAATAAAAGCATAGTTGCAAGTCCAAATTGCCTTTGTGGTGAAATGGAGGGCACATATCATTATTTATTCAGGTGCAGACTATTTCACCAATATAGACAAAGAATGATGACTGAAATAAAATTAACTTACCCACATGATCCCTCCTTGAATGCCATTCTGTATGGTAATGAAGATCTTACACAAACTGACACCTCGATTTTTATAGCAGTTCAAAATTATATTATAAAAACCAAACGGTTTGAGTATCGCACACAATAAAATAGATAATGAATTGTCATTTTCGATGCTATCTCTTCTTATTTATTTATGACGATACGTCTCTATTTGATCTTAGACAGAAAGAAACAATGATTAATGGATGGACTGAATTGATAAACATACACTTGCAAAAAACACCTATCTCCTGTATAGGAATGAACAGATAGAAAAAGATAAAATTAGTGGAGTCTCTTTCTTTCTCTTCAACCAATACTCTCTCTTTTTTATTTTAAATATTCTGAATAAACCATTATTTGTTTTATTAATTTTTGCACATTTGGCCAAATTGAAATTATTACGGAACAGTATGATAAAGTCTAAATGAAATGTAAAATAGCGTAACGGTTATGGAAGCAGATTTCACAAGTTTCTAAAGCATATTTTTGTATCCTTTCCACATAACTCGTTAAACGTATGGCTTTATGCTTTATTGTTAAATGTATGCTAAATATATGTACGTATGTGAATAAAACATTGTTTAAACTAACGGCATTAACTCTTTGCCTACCTTTCAGTGTTATTATTTTTGAACTTTTATTTTTCTGTCGATTGAGTTTAATACTGAAACATGTGGAGCGACTACTTCCACCGTTTTAGCTGGATTTCAATGATATTTTGTATTTTACATGATTAGCAGGAGACTGATGTAGTAATAATAAAAATGGTTCCATTATTATTTTTCTTCTAATATCAGAGGAATCCGACGCGCGCCGGGAAACCGGATTTAACTTTGTGTAGAAGGAAACAATGTGGTTGATAGCTGCATCAGATGATCACCTCGAAAGAATACCCAACAATACCTTCCTTATTTCACACGCCATCACCTTTCCGGGCTAGAATTGAAACAAAGCAAGTGGCATCCTTTTAAATCACCATTGCCAAAGCCATTTGATCGCTATTACGCAATACATAGCCAAATATTAAGAAGCTGAAGTGCTCATCTAAATTTCAATCTGCTAAAATGAGTGTGGCTGACATCTTTACTAGGTTTATGCTATAAAATGATTAAATTTTACTATTGCATGAAAAAATAAAGGCGAATACTGAAAGCAGGTTCAATATATGTTAAAACACAGTAAAGACAAACTTAAACGCGATTCAGTACTTCAAGTTTCTGGAAGTGTGGTCGACATACGTCCTGGCCAACATCATTGGAAAAAATAAAGTGGCATTGTTTTAGTTTCAAGGTTGCTGTTTGTAAATTGCTTCATTAATAAAACAGTTATGAAAGATTGTTTACTGAAACCTCTCCATTTTCATCAGATATTAGGTGTGTGATCACGTGATAATTTCATTTCCCAACGTGAAAGTCACGTAAAGTGGTAAAAACGTAACAATGAATTATTATGAAATACATGTTACACTTGCACTGTCCAGAGAACAAGACTGGGCTATTTTCGTCGACGAGGCAAAAGCTAGCACACTCGTACACGTATCGAAGAGAGGCACTTTACGGCATGGCGACTGAAGAGCTTGGAGACAAGAGACAGGTAATGAAGAGGAGGCGTTTAAGGAACGTGTATTACTTATGTCAAACGTTATCAAATCATTGAAAGAATCTGGAAATCTGATGGAATAAAGGGCATTCAATAAACGTGTTTGTGGCAGAAAGAATCTTTAGACAACCTAGAATTTCTATTGTCTTGATGTTGTGAGATGTTATTTGTTGAATAAATCAACTACTTCCATGAGGTATGACGAAGAAAATAAATTATCCTGTAGTACAGGATTGAAACTTTTCCGATGCTGATTGTGTATATGCATGGTGTGGATGGGGCGTCCGCGTCGGACAGTTCAGTGAGTGGCATTGAAGGGCGAAACAACTTTGATGTACCCCAAACACGTAAAAATAGAATGGTTCTAAAGAAAACCTGGTATAATACACAACATCAGAGAGACGGTCTCACAAATGACGCAAATCATTTTTAAAGAACAAAATCTGCGTCGATGGTAAAAATTAATCCACGCTCAAGTTTATTTTACTTCGATTGTGGAACAAGTTCTTACAACTTAGACAAATCACGCTCGAATTCTTCGTGGGCAGAACCAGGACTAAGCGTAAACATTATGCGGAAAGGGTGTCTTGCTAAAGGACACCACACACAGTCGTGGCAGAGGATCGAACCTACGGCCTTCCGATCATGGGTTCGATGCTTTACCACTGGACCACGCGCTTCGCTACCCAGCTCCAGCTCAAGTGGAGAGGTGAATTAGTGGGGTTACGAGGATAGTCCTATATCTGCGATGAAAAGAATAGAATTTGATATGAAACTAGTCTTTTTGCAACAGATTTGAAACGAATTGAAAGGTAAATGAAATTAGGAGACTCAAAGACTATCAAGATGATTGATCGTGAAAGGACCAATGTAACTGAAAGTTGTCGAAATGCAACTACTGGAAATACTAAGTAACAGAATCAACGATGTAAGAATACGAAGAGTAGTAAAAGAGATAGCACGGTGATGGGAGAAACCGGAACTATGCAATGGTAATCAGTTCTTTGCGTACAAAAGTGTATCAAACTGATAATTGCATTGGAGACATGCTGAATAGGAATGAGAAGCAATTACTCAGCGACAAGTACCGCCGGAAGTTAGACAACCCTGAATTCTGGTTTTATGAAATAAACACGAGACCGATTGATATTTACTATAAGCTTAATTCGCAACTGAACTTAACTAAA
Source organism: Panopea generosa (assembly GCA_029582155.1). Taxonomy (NCBI): domain Eukaryota; kingdom Metazoa; phylum Mollusca; class Bivalvia; order Adapedonta; family Hiatellidae; genus Panopea; species Panopea generosa. The sequence goes on from CM055897.1 coordinate 65,941,047, forward strand.
TTGGCATGAAAGAATAATACTAGTATCGCAATAGTATACTCAAACGCAAAAGAAAGTGTGCACTTTTTATTATTTGATTATTTTAATTCTACAAAGTATAAAGTTGTCAAATTTGAAACATAAGAATATCGGTCGTTAAGGTTTATAACCACAACGAATAATCAGTCAAACTATGTCTAGTTATTACGTAATAGCCCGAGATTTTGCAGGATTTCCACGTGGAATATAGCGAATGTGCCACGACTATCAGAACGTCAGCGTAATGACGCCTTAATGATGCTGGGCAGAGGTGACTCAGTCGCTGCAGTTTCACTTGCACTTACTTAATTGCCATAGAAACACTATATAATCAAGTAACGTGGTAGGGTAATATAAACCGAATCAGCTATTTTGAAACTACGTCATTTATTTTTAGATGGAACCTTCCGTATGAGGGGTGTTTGTAGTATGATAGCAGATTTATCTGTTACATAAACTATAACATAAACTAGATATCAATATTAAGTGTGTGTCCTACTGTCTGTTCCGAAAGCGTAGTGCTAACGGTTTTAACTGTCGACCCAAAAGTCGCAAGTTCGATCCGTATCTATGTTGAATTTTTATTTGCATTTTTATTTGCCATAATAGTATCTGAGTGCCTTGGTAAATAATATTAACTGTGTTACACGTCTGTCCGTTAAAACAACTACATAATTAATAAAATGAAACGATGTTTTGTTAAAATCAACGTTCGTGGAGGAAAATTACTTACAATATTTTATTCATATGCACACGTACATATTACGTCAGCTGTAATTAGCAGCAGCAAGTCGGCACCGGCATCGGAGGCTCCTTGAAAGCCACGATCAGACAGAATTGTTTTAGATGATTTTGCCTTGGTGTAGTTAGACGCTATACGTCGCACACAGCAATTAATTTTGTACTGTTCTACATAAAGAGACATGCACTTCCTGAACACTGGATACATTATCAATGGTTCTAAAAGTGCATTGTTCCCATATATAGTCCTCTGTTGAGTTAATCATGTGGAAAAAAAAACTTGAGGTTGACCAGGTTGCTTTTTCACAATTTCGAGGGAGTAATTATTAAGTGAGGCCTGCATACAGGCAATGTATATAAAGAAGATGTTGCTACCAACACTTACAAAACTAAAAAACAAATTGAAACAGTACACTTGGATACTTTTATGGAAAATAAATTGAAAAAAAAATCAACATAAATAAGGCTCGAACTCGCGACATTTGGGTTGACAGTTCAAACCGTTAGCACTATGCTATCGAAACAGACAGTAGTACAACACACTTAATATTGATATCTAGTTTACTTTGTAGTTTATGTAACAGATAGACCTGCTAACATACTACAAACACCCCTAATACGGTAGGTTCCATCTAAAAATAGAATGACGTGGTTTCAAAATAGCTGATTTGTTTTTTTATATTGACATTCCATTGGCACAAATGCTATAATAAAAAAAAACGATTCAGCTATTTTGAAACTACGTCATTCTATTTTAGATGGAACCTTCCGTATTAGGGGTGTTTGTAGTATGATAGCAGATTTATCTGTTACATAAACTATAAAATAAACTAGATATCAATATTAAGAGTGTTGTCCTACTGTCTGTTCCGATAGCGTAGTGGTAATGGTTTGAACTGTCAATCCAAATGTCGCGAGTTCGAGCCTTATTTATGTTGATTTTTTAAAAAAATTATTTTCCATAAAAGTATCCCAGTGTACTGTTTCAATGTGTTTTTTTAATTTGGTAAGTGTTGGTAGCAACCTCTTCTATATATACATTGCCTGTATACAGGTCTCACTTAAGAATTACCCCACTTACATTATTACATGACGGTATCAAGGTTTTTACCCCAAAGAAATTAGAGCTGTGTAAAGCGGTTTGGCATTTTTTTTTGTTAAAATACATAAAATGTCATTTGTGCATATGGGAACATTTTTATTATTTCTGCCAAGTTTGGATGACATTGGGAACTGGTTGGTAAACCCATCAAAATTTTGAAAAAGCAACCTGGTCAACCTCAAGTTTTTTTGCGCATAATTAACCCAACAGAGGACAATCTTTAGGATCAACGCACTTTTAGAACCATTGATAATGTATCCAGTGTTCAAGAAACGCATGTCTCTACTGACCTCTTCGAAATCCCGAATTCTCGTCGCGTGCGAGAGCGAGATTTCGCGCGAGACTCTGAGCTCAGGGGAATTCGTTTCACTGCGGTCGCTGCTGAAACAATGTAGATTTCACGTACGTAAATTGAATTTTCATACATTAACAACACAAATATTTATTAAAGCAGTTTAACAAAGATTACTTTTAGAGAGTATGCTAACTATCAATGATGAACTAATGAAATGATGCTGTTGTTGACCATGATTACCTTTTTATTGTGACTTTTATTAGTGTTGTAAGTGGGTGGCGTTAGCATAATGTAAAATGGTGTACGTGTCTGGTAAATAAGTGTAAATTATTAAGAAAAGTTATTCTTGCAGAAGAAATTAATTAGTTTGTTTCAAGAACATAATTTATTATAGATTTATAAAGACGAGTTAGAAGTTTAAAACTCCGTCTCTGAGGCTGTTTTGTACCAGTTGTAGTAACCTAGTTTCAACACCGAAACGAACATTCCCGTGTAATTATACTGTACATGTTTCATAATACTTTTTTTTTATTTATTTTTACTCATCAACGATTTATTAGTGACTTAAGTTTATTGTTATATGAATTTTATTTCAGTTGAATTAAAATGCCGTCGGATGACTATTGTTGTGTGTCCTTGTGTGACCACAGGAAAAGTAAAGTTCCACCACGTTCTACATTTAACACTATTTCACAAGAGCCCAACAGTGGCATTCTATGATCAAACGGAGTTATAAGGATTAAAATGGCAAACTTAAGCCATGGATACCCGCTAACAACTGATGAAAAAAAACAAATATCCTCCATCTAAAATGTCGACAGTCCGGAAAAATTTGTACGGCCTTCCATATTTCCATACAGACGGAATATGCTTGTTTTTCATGTGTAAGTCTTAAAAAATAATAAATGTGTTCATCTAAGATATCTGAATTAATATATAAGCATCATTTTCAAAAATGTACCTTTATGGAATTTTTTGTTGAGTTGTATTTTTAATATTTGCATAATTTGCACTGTTTTGTTTTTGTTTTATCAAATTGTGTATTTTACCTATAACTAGCCCATATGACATAATTACCCAGTCTACTAGTTACCTGGACAAATATGATATTTAAACCTTTGATGGATAGTGTCATATGGAATATATTTGCCTACAGGCATATTGCACTAAATGTATGCTACTGTCCAGTTACTGGCATCCTGCTGAGCTTTCATAATTCACCAACACTACAGTCACACCATGTGGTAATGAGAAAAAACATGCATATTGTACCCCAAATTGCATAATTCACCACAGGTTTTATGAGTCCAGGGTTTAAGATAGGATGTATGTTATAGTGCATAGTATTATGGACAATTACTTAATAATTGAAACATTTTCAGTTATTTAGGGGGTCAATACCAATGGTAAGAAATTATGTAACGTTTGTCCCCTTTTTGTAACGTTCATCCCTTATATTAGAGTAACATTAAACAAAATCTCTAAATTTTTGTTCATTTTTTAGGGGATAAATTATTAATATATTAGTTGCACTCTGCAAACATAAAATACTTAATACATTGAAAAAAGTGAAATATATTCTATAAATTCAAAAAAATAGAATGTATATGCAGGTGGGGGAGGGGGAGGCGGACGTTACGGGGATGGACGTTCCATTTCCGTGTATATCTTTCCAAAAATGACCTTTTTTTTACATTTTATATAGTACCTCGGTATAACAGCAGGTGAATGTGTATCATTCTATTTATCTTCTTGGAAGAATATATACCAGGGATGCAGACGTTACAGTTTTTTGTCACGAACTGAATTTTTCTGATTTTATGTATTATTTCACAAATACACTATTATTAAAGCAAATATATCTCCTCGTGGTCATGCATTACAATGTGATACATGGTTTAAATTTATAATAAATATATAAAATTTATTCGTTAATACCATTAATGTATAAACAAAACAAAATGTATTTTAGTTACGTTTCAATCCCAAATAATAACAATCCAATACTATCACACACTTATTAAAAACAAATACCGTAAGTTTATGATTGTGACACCTAATCATGGTGTGAAACACTGTAAAGTTTATACATTAATCTATGTGTGATACGAAACCTCAGTTTGGTGGTACGAAACATCTGTAATTCATTCAAATCTCTCTTAAATAAAAGAAAATCATAGATTTTTGGCAAAAATTACATTAAGGTTATATTGATATGTTAAAGTAATAATGTTTTTTTTAAAAATCATTTACCTACGTTTTAAACAAAAAAGGTCCATTAACTGTGCAACATGCATGTCGTCAGCTTGGTTCGAAATTTGGTCGATAATACATCTGTAAAAAGACCGAATTATTGATAAAATCCGTCATGCCGCATGAACTATTTAACAAATAAAATATAACCATTCCCTATTTGTATATGATAAAAGGGATATTGATAATAAAACTAATACTAAACTTCACAAGTTTACAAATTACCCCACCCATCACCAGAAATCAAGCATTAATTAAAGTATACAGACACGCACAAAACGATAAAAGGTAATTTTATCATAAAGAAACTTATTTTTTTATTTTCTTTCAAACCTTGTATTGTTTTCTTTCTTTTCATGGCTGTTTTATGTAACTTTGTTGTAATTAACTACTGTCAGAAACACTACTGCGGTTTGTTATGGTGTGACGCGATTCCCCTGAGCTCAAGTCACGCACAGATCTCGTCGCGCACGAGAGTGATATTTCACCTTTTCGAATTGGAGAATATGTAGAACAGTACAAAATTAATTGTTGTGCGAGACTTATAGCGTAGCGTCTCACCACACCAAGTCAAAATCATCTAAAACAATTCTGTCTGATTGTGGCTTCTGAGGAGCCTCCGATGCCGGTGCCGACTTGCTGCTGCGGATTACAGCTGACGTAATATGTACGTGTGCATATGAATAAAACATTGTAAGTAAATTTTCTCCGCGAACGTTGATTTTAACAAAAAATCGTTGCATTTTATTAATTTTGTAGTTGTTTTAACGGACAATAGTATAACATAGTTAATATTATATATCAAAGCACTCTGATACTTTTATGTCAAATAAAATTTCAACATAGGTACGTCTCGAACTCGCGACATTTGAGTTGACAGTTTAAACCGTTACCACTACGCTATCGGAACAGACAGTGGCACAAACACATAATATTGATATCTAGTTTATTTTATAGTTTATGTAACAGATAAATCTGCTATCATACTACTAACACCCCTAATACGGAAGGTTCCATCTAAAAATAGAATAACGTAGTTTCAAAATAGCTGAATCGGTTTATACCAGATATTAATGCAACATTTACATAATTTTGCAACAAACTACAGTGAATCTACGCAAAAAAATCCCATCCCTTTGGCTATTTGTGTGTTTTATTTTTACCCCTAATCCACGTAGACACGTCGTACGTTTTATCCAGATTCAAAACAATAAAATAAGCATATTGATTAGAAAGGTAATTAAATAAGCTAAAAACTGATACCACACACGATAGTATTCCATCATCAGATTTTCAGAAAATCAAAACTATAAATGTGCACACTTTCGTTTGCGTTTGAGTATATTTTAAAACGACATTAGATAATTTGTTTTATTTTAGTCTTTTTGATGAATTATAGAGTTTTCTCAGTAGATTATTTATGGTAATCCGCTGTTTTAAACCGTGAAATTATAGAGAAAATAATCCTTGCATGTTAATTTTAAAAAAATATAATTAAAACAAAGTACATGTAATTTTTTTATTAACCCAATAATATCTAATGGCGAATTAAGGTCAAAAGAAACAAAACAATATGTAAATGCATGAAATAAAAAGAAAATTGGTTTGTTTTGGTGTAAGATCAAATGATATTTCATTTCGTGATCGTCAAGCCACTCGTGAGATCTCACTGGTCCGAATATATAAATTACATCGATTTGTCATAATACGAAACTTACATTCAAGCTCATTTATTATTGACTCGTTTGGAAAAAAGGTATAATACTCCGCAGAGACGCGCATAATATACTTTAGACTTTAGACTTAGTTTGTTCGAGTGTCACATATAAAAGTTACATCAAAGTAAGTTCAAGTATATGTACATTAAAACTTCTATATCCGGCCGTTTATTTCGACCTACGAGACACTAAAACATTATTATCACTTCATGTTACTATAAAAAAACCAACATACACAATATATTATTATACTTTTATCACTATGTCATATATATATTCAACAGCTAAAATATAAGAATATCACAGAAAATATTAATTTCAATCAAACATTAGCTATATAAATTAGAAACAAGAATTAAAATAAGCTCAGCCAATTTTAATCGCAAAAAACGTTGCATTGTCATTTAGAAAATAGCAATGCAACTTTTATCATAAAATCTCATTAAGATCATTATTATTACTTCTCTGATAATATGTATGTACAATGCAATAGGGCGTTGATAAGAAATGTCTTAACATATCGAGTATCACCACGAATCGGATTCGTAATGAACTGATTAACACTGGCCGCACTATGTTTTTTTTCTATAATTTTCAATAATATAGTATATATATTGTTACATTAAGAATAAAATACCTTAAAAATTATAATACAATATTGATAATGCTCACTTTACAAATACTGTTGATGATTAAAATATATTTACTCTATGTAGCATGTTCCCTTCTTTTGAACATGTGTACAGTGTACTGGATAGAGTGTTGGTCGCTCACGTCAGAGGTTCGGTCCCCAACTCGACCCGATGTCTCACATAAAACAACACTCAGCACTGGTTCTACCCTGGAAGTGGACTCGAGTGCGGTTCATATATACTGAGCCAAAAAAGAAAGTACCCACTTTTATTTTTTTAATTATTTCCTCAATATTAATAATTTGTCAAAATAAGCTATAAATAATGTACATGTATTCGTTGGAGTACCTGTCAAAGTTGGTTTTATCAATAATCAACCAAGCGCTTAGCTGAGAGGCCCGATTAACTTGTTTTGTACATGTGCTCCGTGCAGCGACGGTCGATATCCGGTGGTGGTATCTGACTGCACTTATTGACCAGAAATTAGGCACAATACAAAAAGATTACATAAAATCAAGTCAAACTGCAATGCCAAGACTAAATAACGAACAAAGAAATCAGGCGACCGGGATGCTGAATGCTGGCTCTACAGTAGTCGAAGTATCCCGGCTGTTCGGCTGCACGAGGAAGACAATTGAGCGTTTGCGAAGACGTTTCCGGATCAGGGGAAACGTTTGGGACCGTCCCCGAAGCGGTCGGCCACGTACGACGACTGCGGCCGATGATCGGTACATCACGGTTCAACACTTACGTAACCGACGTCTGTCGGCATCAGCAACAGGGCGACGGCATGGAATCAGTGAACAGACAGTTCGGAACCGATTGCGACAAAATGATGACCCGTTTCGTCCGTACAGACCGTACTTTGGCCAAATTTTAACCAGACGTCATCGGGCTGCGAGACTCGACTGGTGCCGACGTCGCCTGCGTTTCCGACGTGCTGATTGGAGATCAGTATTGTTTTCGGACGAGTCTCGATTCAGTTTGAGTCATGCCGACGGACTTGAGAGAATTTACCGTCGTCGGGGGGAGCGTTACGCTGATGCGTGCGTCATTGAGAGAGACCGCTTATGGGGAGGTTCAGTATTAGTCTGGGGTGGAATTATGGATTTACACAAGACCTGCATAATCGTTATTGAAGGAAACATTAATGCCCAGACCTACGTCAATAATGTTCTTGAACCAGAAGTTGTTCCTTTTATTCAGCGCCACGGACCGAACGTCACACTTATGCATGATAACGCCCACCCCATACAGCTGCACTTACTCGACGTTTTTTGGCGGATAATAACGTCAATGTTTTAGACTGGCCGGCGAATAGTCCTGACTTAAATCCCATCGAACACATATGGGTTGAGTTAGGACGCCGTGTTAGAACAAATTATGCAATCAACACGGTGTAGGACCTTTCAGCAGCCCTACAGGCTGAATGGGACAATTTTACGACGCCGTACGTACGTTAAGTCGACAGCATGCGACGGCGGATAATGACGTGCATTGGGCAACACGGCGGACACATGAGATCTTAAATCTTTTACTGCAACCCACATCACATTTTCACTGCAGAAAAATCCCATAAAATTGAGTTTTAAACTTTCCCGATTACAAGTGCAGATTGATCAAAACCGTTGTTACTTCGGAAATCGACCCCCACGTCATATCGGTCCATTTTTTTCGATGAAAGACATATTGCAGCTGCTTCAAATTTTCACAGGACTTCAAGAATAAATTGTTCTTTACTTCAATTAAAAAATTAAATCCGAATGTATACTCCTTTTCTTACAACTATGCAATCTCCTATCGCATATCTCGGACACAAATATTAGCGGGGCGCGCGACGTGACGTCATATTTAGAAAATGAAAGAGGCCTAATCAGGGATATATCTCAATAGCACCACTGAACCAGTACGGGCGGGGGTTGAGGGTTGGTAGATGAAGGACTTAGTGGTAGAGAGGGATGACGACGTGGTAGTGACAGAAAATGAAATTATGCATAAACAAACACGTTATTTGACTATAAAATGTGGTAATGGCGACGTAGGGTAAAATCAGTTGAACGTACGGTACAAGCATTATGGCCTACTCGTAATTTAGTTAGGACCGGGATGGGGATAAGGGACATCTCCTCAATCAAGTTGGGGAACAAGTATAGACATTGCCCCCCCCCCCCCCCCCCTTCCCCCACATTAAAAAAAAAAACAAACACAAAATACCAAACATTAATAAAACTTAACTTTAGCCTATAGCTAGATTGCAGCATTTTGGTGTTTTAAATTTAAACATTTTCCGGGAGAGGCCCTCGACTCGCCACCAGCAGAAAGGGCTTACTATCCCAAAGAAATAGGATACTCAGATATATACCCACCCCTCCCCACTCTCCTCACATCTTAGCTCCTATTCACGACATGAGATCGCCTACGGGTTTGAAACCCGTTTTCAATACAATCTGTATGTTTGTTTGGTGTGTTTTACCTCGTCAGCGACGCCGTCTCTTCCTAACCTGGTGGAAGTTGGCTTTTTATCTTGTGAAAATCTCTTTTTTCTAAGTTTGTTCGTTTGTTTTGTGCGTATATATGTGTGTTTAATAAAAAACATTTGAATATCAAAAAAATATTGGAGAAATAACAACCATATTCTTATATTAAAAATCGATAGAATGAAAAATAATATCAGAGAAATCCCCGAACCATCACTTTAGATAGGGGACCATTTTAAAATTACCATTTTTCTCATAAATTCACTAGAATGCAGCATTTTATTTTTAGGATATGTAATTATATCAACAATTTTAGTACTGTCTCACTCAGATTGCTCCAACCCCCAAATTGTAGGTAAGGAAGGAAGTTTAGGCTTAAAGGGTACCGCACGTCAGAATATAAATGGCTATTTATCGTTAAATAGACATGTAAATAACACAAAAATCAACAAATTTTAATTGTACGAAATTTATCAAATGAGAAAAATGACATTAAATATCATGATTTCAAGCGTTTCCTAAATGCTATGGGCGCCGCCATTTTGTAGCTCTTTTGTGATGGAGGTATTCGGTGACGTCATAACTGCACTTCCGTTCTAGTTATCGCGCAAATTGTATTGTGTCGTTAGTGATTGCTCTCTACTGAAACTCTTATGTATATACACTAATATACGTAATTAGTTTATATACAGATATACAGTGCATTAGTGAACATCGAAGGTAGACAATTAAAAGCGAAAACGATTCTGAATTGAAGGACTTAACCCATTAAACATTGTTTTCTCCAGCGGAATAAGTGGGTGGAGTAATGCGATATGTTTTGTGGACAGCGTTGTGTTTAGTTTTCCTAATATGTGATTTCACAATGCCTCAGCGTCAAGCTTCTGGTGACATCACGCGCAAAACGCCTTAATACTTTGGGGTAGGACTTAAGATTGAAGAATGAAGTATACCAATGCCTTGGCGTACCACTACCCAAGCATACAATTTCTGATGATTTCAGTACGAAGATTACCATATGCGACATATATAATAGGTTTAGAATATTATCCAGTGGGAAGCTCTTAAAAATGTGCTAATAACACTTATAGCTCAACTGATTTCTGAAATTTAATTTGTAATTTTATATACTCTTCCAAATATTGCGAAATTGATATAGCAAACTTTCACAATGTTATAATTGCATGCTGATTAAACAGGTGCGATAATCCAATAAACAATAAAAAGAACAGGTTAATGCCAAAACATAAGGTGTGAAAACTATTATTAAAATACAAATTAAAGCCAATTAAGTGTGACAGGCCCGATTAGCTCAGTCAGTTACGTGTCTAACTATCGATCCAGGTGTCGCGAGTTCGAATCCCCACCCGGGGACAGTCTCTGTGATGATTGACATACAACATTGTGTCTCAATATCATTTGTCTCTCACCGCTGATTCCATTGGGAAAATTATCAGTTACTTGCGGTTGTGGAGTGTGTTCGAGTACTGGTTAACTTTTCAGGAAACAGTGGTTAGGTTATCTGAACATCTGTACAGTAAGCCTTCGATTGCAAAAAATGACGTTAAATATTCAGTCAACCATTAATTGTTCATAAACTCATTTTATTAATTTTATAATCAATAGGCAATTTAGTTTAATGATATATGGCTTTTCCACAGTTAGCTAGGTCATTATTCTTGAATAGACATTTGAACTACCTCTACTTCGTAATGAAAAAAGATAAAGTAAAACCTTTGTTCCTTTATTTATTCATAAATACATGAAAATGTACATCTATTTTTCTTCTTATGCTTTGCTTTTGTATGTTATTCAACCGCAGAGTTTTTTTTACTGTTAAAATAGTGTTCTGGTATACAATTTGTGAAAAATATACATAAAATCATATAACATAATTTTTTACTTGCAAATTTGCATTGATATTGAAACCATAATTAACGGGAAATGTTTAAATTAGTAATAAGGCATAATACTATGTGATATAACATCCTGTCTTAATCCCTGGGGTCATTAAACCTGGGGTGATTTACGCTAATTAGAGTACAATATGCACACTGTGGCAGGGTATTTCTCATTACCACATGGTGAGACTGTGGTGTTGGTGAATTATGAAAGCTCAGCAGGGTGCCAGTACCTGGACAGTAACCTACACTTTGTGCAATATGCCTGTAGACATTATATTCCATATGACACTCCCTATAAGGAACAACATTCATACATGTTCAGGGAACTGGTAGAATAGATAATCATCATATATCAAATTGGGTAGTAACACCATTTGAATAACCAAAAGACAGTGCCAGTTATGTAAAACAACACACAAACAAACCTCATCCATGCTTCATCTAATTTTACTAAAAAAGGTATGAAATCAATATTTTATCAGCCATTTCTCAGTGTGCAACAATGGCCGCACCAGCTAAACACGATCATAAAAAAAATAAAATATTATTTCTTATTCTCTCTTTGACAGGTAAATATATGTAACAAACCATTTCCCCTTAAATTCCATTCCTGGTCTAAATAGTGTGTTTTGATGATGTTTGACTGTGTAGCAAACAGTATATACCCTGATAGAATAGCATGAATGTGCAGGCTCGCCTGGATCTACATCAACACTGACCGCAAAAATTACTTCTTTTTTTTATCAAGCTAAGGGTTATTTTACTATTTTGAAATTCAATCATCAATGTCAGGCTACATGATAAGATGTCAGACTCGTGATTCATGGGTTTCGGGTTTGATCTCTGGTTCATGATCGGTGTGACTGTTTAACAGTTATCATCTTTTTGGGTGAAAGCTTCATAAGACATTGTTGTGTTTCTCTATATTATTTCTATGATACATTCTAAATCTTCTAAATTTCCAAAAGTAAGGTCATTGCATAAGCAGCACGTATTTTCGTCAGACGAAGGCATCATTACACAGTTTTCGCAGCTGCAAAAATCTTTCACATGTGTGAACGACTGTGCCGTCTCACTATTTCTCTCGTTTTCTAATTCATTTAACTCTGCTTCCGAAAATTCTGGTTCAAAGTTGAAGGCCACAAGTCCTTAATTAACAAGTTTTTAAAATCCATTTCATTATTCTTGCGATTACTTTTGTCGGTGACTATAATTGCACGTACTATATCTGCTGTAGCGTATAAATTAGTTATGTTTTAAACCGGAAGTGCAGTTATGACGTCAGCAGGTAACCAATATGGCGACTTCCACCACAAAGTCGATGTGCGAAAGTGACCGTTACAAAACGAGCTGATATATCTTTATGGACGCGAATTTATGCATATTGATACAATTAATAGAAAGCTGAACTCATAGCTATTCATATTATCCTGTTTTATACACAGGGTTGCGTTCCCCTTTAATACTAGGGGGGGGGGGGGGGGGGGGGGGGGGGGGGGGGGGGGGAATTTGCATTCAAACAAATTATATAGGGATCCAAACTTTATATTTAATTTAAATAAAATTCTGTCTATACAATGCATACGCTCTTGGATTTCATAGAGTAAAAGCCAAGCGGTGTCCCTAGCCTGGAGTTCTTAGTAGATAGGAGAGGATTGAACCCGATTGAACAAGGGGTAAAAAGTCTACATAATGTGTCCAGAAAGAAGGGTCAAAGCTCTATATCACATTATACAAAAGAAATAGGGTCAAAAAGAGGGGTCAAAACGGCGGCACATATGTACTAATAAATATATAGGGAGTACCTCGCCTGTGTGTTAACCTGTGCGTAGACATGATAGGAAGATAACATACGATAGACAAGCAGATAGATAGAATGAACTTGTAATTACATGTAGTTGGGTAGATATGCACGTAGGTTAGTAAACATGCGGGCATATTAATAAATATGTTGATAGACATGCAGCCACGTTAATAGATACTTATGTTGATAAACGTGCAGGCATGCTGGTAGATATGATGATAAACGTGTAGACATGCTGGTAGATATGTTGATAGACGTGCAGGCATGCTGGTAGATATGTTGATATACGCGCAGACATGCTGGTAGATATGTTGATAGACATGCAGGCATGCTAATAGATATGTTGATAGACGTGCAGACATGCTGATAGATATATTGATAGACCTGTACAGACATGCTGATAGATATATTGATAGACCTGTACAGACATGCTGATAGACGTGCAGGTATGTTGACAGATTATAAGTATGTTGATAGACATGCAGGCATGTTGATAGTCGTGTAGGTATGTTGATATATATATGTGATAGACGTGTATGGGCATGTTGATAGACGTATATGGGCATGTCGACAGACAAGCAGGTATGTTGATTGATTACAAGTACGTTGGTAGATATGCAGTTATGTTGATAGTCGTGCAGGTATGTTGATAGATATGTGATGGACGTGTATGGGCAAGTTGATAGACATGCAGGCATGTTGATAGAGGTGTAGGTATGTTAACTGATATGTTGATAGACGTATATACATGTTGATAGACATGTAGCTATGTTACAAGACGTGCAGGCATAATGATATGTGTAGGCGTGTTGATAGACATGTAGGTAGATAAACTGAGGTGTATGTAGGTTTGTTAACATGTATATTGATTTGTAAGCACGGAGTATGTAGTGAACATGTATGTAAATAAGTAGCCATGTGAGTATGTTGGCAAACTATATATCCTTCAATTGGAGACATAGGACGATTGTAACGTATCAGTTACTTGCCGAGATACGAGTGCTCCAGTACTGGTTATCTTCCAGGACCCCCAAGAAAGACTTATTAACGGATCGTCTGTTAGCCCTCGAAATATTCATAAATGTATACTTATAGGTTAAGTGCATTAATATTTGATAAAAATTGTAATCATTTATTTGTTTGTAACCATTGATGTCATAGTGTTACGTGTATGGTTTATACTTTGCAATATTGATTTTTTAAATGGAGTTAAAGCCATTTTCAACATATTTCAGGCTATACACAAGAATGACATATCCAGTGTTATTGATGGAGGAAGACCTCAGAATGAATCTGAGTAGAACTACCATCCTTTTGCAAGTAACTGGCAAACTTTCTTACATAAAGTTTTTGGAGCTAGTGGGATCAAATCTACGAGCGTAGCGGTCAGAGGTGAGTGCTCTTGAGATGCTTCCTTAGACGACTCGGCCACGAGAACCTTTGTAATATTGAAATATTTGTATATGATTATGTTGTTTGTCGATTGTGAAATTAAGCATTAAATAAATAAAGGTGGAAAGTAGGGTCAACGCTAATGATGAAGAAGTGCCGAGAGAATTTCAGAACCAAAGGTATTTCATTAATGAAATTGTGAACAATAATGATCATATTAATAAAATCGGTAATGAAATATCTTTGTACACATATTCTAAAACTGTAAATAGCATTAATAATAGGCTGATAATGTTGCTCTCGTCCAGTGTTTCTTTATCACAATAAAACAAAAATAAAACATAATCTGACTACAAGCACTTTATTTAAAGTGATTACAAATAACAAAGAGAATGAAAACAGGAAATCGCCACACATGAACTTCTGTTGTCAAATCAGTGTGATATATTTCGGATCTGAAAAAAAAAACACAAACAAATACTAGTATTTAATTAATCTATACACAATAAAATTGAATTAGGTACATCTGACATACATGTATTATAGTTTGTACATGTATACCAGGCATACATGTATTATAGTTTGTACATGTATATCAGGCATACATGTATTATAGTGTGTACAGGTGTATCAAGCATACATGTATTATAGTGTGTACAGGTATATCAGGCATACATGTATTATAGTGTGTACAGGTGTATCAAGTATACATGTATTATAGTGTGTACAGGTATATCAGACATACATGTATTATAGTGTGTACAGGTGTATCAGGCATACATGTATTATAGTGTGTACAGGTGTATCAGGCATACATGTATTATAGTGTGTACAGGTGTATCAGGCATACATGTATTATAGTGTGTACAGGTGTATCAGGCATACATGTATTATAGTGTGAACAGGTGTATCAGGCATACATGTATTATAGTGTGTACAGGTGTATCAGGCATACATGTATTATAGTGTGTACAGGTGTATCAGGCATACATGTATTATAGTGTGTACAGGTGTATCAGGCATACATGTATTATAGTGTGTACAGGTTTATCAGGCATACATGTATTATAGTGTGTACAGGTGTATCAGGCATACATGTATTATAGTGTGTACAGGTGTATCAGGCATACATGTATTATAGTGTGTACAGGTTTATCAGGCATACATGTATTATAGTGTGTACAGGTATATCAGGCATACATGTATTATAGTGTGTACAGGTATATCAGACATACATGTATTATAGTGTGTACAGGTATATCAGGCATACATGTATTATAGTGTGTACAGGTATATCAGGCATACATGTATTATAGTGTGTACAGGTATATCAGGCATACATGTATAATAGTGTGTACAGGTGTGTACAGGTATATCAGGCATACATGTATTATAGTGTGTACAGGTATATCAGGCATACATGTATTATAGTGTGTACAGGTATATCAGGCATACATGTATAATAGTGTGTACAGGTGTGTACAGGTATATCAGGCATACATGTATTATAGTGTGTACAGGTATATCAGGCATACATGTATAATAGTGTGTACAGGTATATCAGGCATACATGTATAATAGTGTGTACAGGTGTGTACAGGTATATCAGGCATACATGTATTATAGTGTGTACAGGTATATCAGGCATACATGTATTATAGTGTGTACAGGTGTATCAAGCATACATGTATTATAGTGTGTACAGGTATATCAGGCATACATGTATAATAGTGTGTACAGGTATATCAGGCATACATGTATTATAGTGTGTACAGGTATATCAGGCATACATGTATTATAGTGTGTACAGGTATATCAGGCATACATGTATTATAGTGTGTACAGGTATATCAGGCATACATGTATAATAGTGTGTACAGGTATATCAGGCATATATGTATCAGGCTTCTCCACAGGCCATTTAAGCACAGGGGCGCCCAGGTCTTGACTATCAGAAATGGTATTCCACTAGCGCTTGAATTCTTTAACAAAATTTTGCAATAGCTTACTTTCCTCTAAATCATTATTTTTTCTTTGCATATCTTTTCTCATTTTAATGCCTAAAATGAAACATATTAAATATGATGATTTTAACTGATTAATGCAAGTTTTGCTAATGAAATATATTCAAATGAGTGCCTTACACAGCGCATGAAAATGTGTTTACGCGCTCTTGCCCCAGCGCTTGCATTCCTTCCTGTGGCGAACCCTGCTGTATTATAGTGTGTTCAGGTATATCAGCCATACATGTATTATAGTGTGTATAGGTATATCAGCCATACATGTATTATAGTGTGTACAGGTATATCAGCCATACATGTATTATAGTGTGTACAGGTATATCCAGTATATATATATTCGTGTTTTTTTTTGTAGGTAAATTGAAAACATTTAATTTCAAACACAGTTTCCGGTTAAATATATAAAAGTATTTTCCTTTCTATTTTTTGTGCACTTTTACAAGTAGGATTGATTGATTGAATATTTTGTATCATTTTTATGCCATCTAGGGCTAACAGATGATCAGTTAACCTCACCACTGTTTCCTGGGATCCTGAAAGGTTAACAAGTCCTCAAGCACACAAATCTTTGCAAGTAACAATTAACTTTCCCACTTGAATCAGCGGTGAGAGATGAATGATAATGAGACACAATGTCGTATATCAATCATCATGGAGACTGTTGCCGGTTGGGGATTCGAACTCATGACCCCTGGCTTGATAGTCAGTCGTTGTTGCACAAGTGACTTCAAGTGTATCAGCAGGTTACATGTAACATTCGATTGTTCAGGTATATATTTGCTATGTTGTTTTACATGTGTATCAGTTTACATGTAACATTCGATTGTTCAGGTATATATTTGCTATGTTGTTGTACAAGTGTATCAGTTTACATGTAACATTCGATTGTTCAGGTATATATTTGCTATGTTGTTGTACAAGTGTATCAGTTTACATGTAACATTCGATTGTTCAGGTATATATTTGCTATGCTGTTGTACAAGTGTATCAGTTTACATGTTACATTGTATTGTTCAGGTATATATTTGCTATGTTGTTGTACAAGTGTATCAGTTTACATGTAACATTCGATTGTTCAGGTATATATTTGCTATGTTGTTGTACAAGTGTATCAGTTTACATGTAACATTGTATTGTTCAGGTATATATTTGCTATGTTGTTTTACATGTGTATCAGTTTACATGTAACATTGTATTGTTCAGGTATATATTTGCTATGTTGTTGTACAAGTGTATCAGTTTACATGTAACATTGTATTGTTCAGGTATATATTTGCTATGTTGTTTTACATGTGTATCAGTTTACATGTAACATTCGATTGTTCAGGTATATATTTGCTATGTTGTTGTACAAGTGTATCAGTTTACATGTAACATTGTATTGTTCAGGTATATATTTGCTATGATGTTGTACAAGTGTATCAGTTTACATGTAACATTGTATTGTTCAGGTATATATTTGCTATGTTGTTGTACAAGTGTATCAGTTTACATGTAACATTCGATTGTTCAGGTATATATTTGCTATGCTGTTGTACAAGTGTATCAGTTTACATGTTACATTGTATTGTTCAGGTATATATTTGCTATGTTGTTGTACAAGTGTATCAGTTTACATGTAACATTCGATTGTTCAGGTATATATTTGCTATGTTGTTGTACAAGTGTATCAGTTTACATGTAACATTGTATTGTTCAGGTATATATTTGCTATGTTGTTTTACATGTGTATCAGTTTAAATGTAACATTGTATTGTTCAGGTATATATTTGCTATGCTGTTGTACAAGTGTATCAGTTTACATGTTACATTGTATTGTTCAGGTATATATTTGCTATGCTGTTGTACAAGTGTATCAGTTTACATGTAACATTGTATTGCTCAGGTGTTTTTATTTGCTCTTTTGTTGTGCAAGTGTATCAGTTTACATGTAACATTGTATTGCTCAGGTGCATATTTGCTCTTTTGTTGTTCAAGTATCAGTTGAATAGTTTCATTCTATTCAATTTTCAACGAAATATATAGGTAATAGTCCGTTTACTGGGAAGCGTACATGTAACCTTACATATTTAGTATATATAGTAAGCAATAATCCACTTTTCAAAATATAATATTAAATTTCTATTAATTTTAAGCTCTTGTTAAGAAATCTTGTTTGGATTGAGATGTGAAGTAAGTTTAGATCTTATATGAATTGCTCTCATGTAGAACTAGTACTGAGTGTTGTTTTAAAAGGAAATTGGGTTTAGACTTTAATCTACTATGAGTTTTCTAATATGAAATAGGTAAAACCTAAATGGCGAGCGAATAGGTAGTTGTCAAACACTTTTCCATAAGTTGTTGGTTAGTAAAAAAAAAGTGAGAATAAAATAAGAGGAAAAGATATTGTAATTACTAGGGTAATAATTAAGAATAATACTGACATTGCTGGCAAATGGTTACTTTATTATACAAATACTTTTTAAACCACCATTGCTTCTAGCATAATCGACTCAACTGCTGGCAACATTTTCCTAAACATTTAATAAACAATCACACGAACAAGTTCTTACCTTCTAATAAACTAATCAATGTTATCGGATGGGAATGAATAGGTTTTATAGTCACATTTAAGGTCTTTATGATCTGAAACGACTGAAGATTTTATTTCAAGGTTTATTTACAATAAAAAAAGACTAGACCTTAAAAAAAATTCACACCTGTTGGAAAATCCATATGCTTGATGTTTCTGTTATGTTTTTTACAGCATGCCAGGATAATGTTATGGTACCATTCTGTAACCCTTGATAGTTTCCCCCCATACCATAAAGCTCCCTAAGACACACCTAACAATCAGACAGTTTCGACAGTCCACTGTGGAGCCAATTTATAATAATCTAAACTCTTAATTAAGTTTTAATAATTTCAATTTAAAACAAAAATGGTTAACAATGTGTAGCCTCAATATAGGGTATAATTAAAACCAGAAGCATACTGTAAATTTTGTATTTCAAACGAATGCTCCACATAATACTTTGATTATTTACTTTTAATGTTAAACTTCAGTAAAATGATATTAAGATATTTTAAATATGCTGTTAAGTGTGTTTCGTCCTATTTTTTAAAAAAAAGACCCATACAATGTTCCTAGGACTCATCAGTTAGGAGAACACGATGAACTTGAGTCAACAAACAATTATCACTAACATTAAAGGGATTATATTGACAAACTATACATTAAAGCTGCAAATGGAGATATTCCTATATGTTATGCACATAAAATAGTGTGTGTATACTGATTCAATGCCATATTTACCCTAAATATTATTTAATTAACAGTAGACAAAATATCAACGATACTGGCAATTTCTAAATTTATCTCCGTTAACATTCCGAACATAGCTTCTCATTTCTGATAATACCCGTGCATGTACACGCACCTGATCAGGCGTAAACTATGCATCTGTACACTAATAAGGCATTTTATTGAGAACAGAAAGGTTAACAAATCAAAATGAAATGATGTAGGTTCTAAAAACCAACGCATATATATAATGGAGCAGCAATATACAAGTATATACCTTGCATTCATAAATATTTAAGTTTTAGGCATATTAATGTTTATTTACTACACCTTATTGAGAGTTAAATACCAATATATTGCCTTTAAAACAAAACAGTAACAAAACAATACAGTTAAATATCTTCTTAAAGAACAGTATTTGGTTGTTTATGTCCGTAAATGTTAGGTTAGCGACTTTCATGCCACACACCATGACAAATACAGCCACTAAAAAAATGGTTGATGTTTATGTCCGTAAATGTTAGGTTAGCAACATTCACGCCACACACCATGTCAAATACAGATATTAAAAGAACGGTTGATGACTATGCCCGTAAATGTTAGGTTAACGACTGTCGCACCACACACCATGTCAAATACAGATATTAAAAGAACGGTTGATGACTATGCCCGTAAATGTTAGGTTAGCGACTGTCGCGCCACACACCATGACAAATACAGATATTAAAAAAATGGTTGATGTTTATGTCCGTAAATGTTAGGTTAGCGACTTTCATGCCACACACTATGACAAATACAGCCACTAAAAAAATGGTTGATGTTTATGTCCGTAAATGTTAGGTTAGCAACATTCACGCCACACACCATGACAAATACAGATATTAAAAAAATTAGTTGTTTATGTCCGTAAATGTTAGGTTAGCGACTTTCGCGCCACACACCATGTCAAATACATATATTAAAAAATTGGTTGTTTATGTCTGTAAATGTTAGGTTAGCGACATTCGCGCCACACACCATGACAAATACAGATATTAAAAAAATGGTTGATGATTATGTCCGTAAATGTTAGGTTAGCGACTTTCACGCCACACACCATGACAAATACAGCCACTAAAAAAATGGTTGATGTTTATGTCCGTAAATGTTAGGTTAGCAACATTCACGCCACACACCATGACAAATACAGATATTAAAAAAATTAGTTGTTTATGTCCGTAAATGTTAGGTTAGCGACTTTCGCGCCACACACCATGTCAAATACATATATTAAAAAATTGGTTGTTTATGTCTGTAAATGTTAGGTTAGCGACATTCGCGCCACACACCATGACAAATACAGATATTAAAAAAATGGTTGATGATTATGTCCGTAAATGTTAGGTTAGCGACTTTCACGCCACACACCATGACAACTACAGCCACTAAAAAAATGGTTGATGTTTATGTCCGTAAATGTTAGGTTAGCAACATTCACGCCACACACCATGACAAATACAGATATTAAAAAAATTAGTTGTTTATGTCCGTAAATGTTAGGTTAGCGACTTTCGCGCCACACACCATGTCAAATACATATATTAAAAAATTGGTTGTTTATGTCTGTAAATGTTAGGTTAGCGACATTCGCGCCACACACCATGACAAATACAGATATTAAAAAAATGGTTGATGATTATGTCCGTAAATGTTAGGTTAGCGACTTTCGTGCCACACACCATGACAAATACAGATATTAAAAAAATGGTTGTTTATGTCCGTAAATGTTAGGTTAGCGACTTTCACGCCACACACCATGACAAATACAGCCACTAAAAAAGTGGTTGATGTTTATGTCCGTTAATGTTAGGTTAGCTATATTCGTGGCAAACACCATGACAAATACAGATATTAAAAAATTAGTTGATGTTTATGGAACCACACAGGTGTTAGTAATTTAACCACAATAATGAACATGACAAAAAATAATAAAATGAACAGAACACTCACTCGGAGGATTCCTACCCCTCTGCAGAGATTGACAGTGATTCTATTCTTACCCGGGACCACACAGGTTTAAAGATAGTAGAGCTGTAGTTTTGAAGAGTATTACTTGTCTCATACATCTTGAAATAAATAGTGAATTAAGTCAAAAGAGATAGTTTAATGGCAATATTTCTTCATTTTCAATTTGTGGTGGTTCATATGTACAAAGTGTAAAAGTTTCTCTTGCACCTTTCAGCCAAACTTTAATTTTGCAATTGTACAGAAGTGGTGCCACCTCAATTTCACAAGCTGTGGCCCATCCATTTAGTGTGTGTTTATTGATTCCAAGTGAATGTTAGATGCATTAACGTTTTGATCAGCACTTGAGGCCGATTTTTCTTGTTCAGTTAAGCTTTTTGTTGATTGGTTTACCTCGTTTGCTATGGGCATTGGTAACAAAATTTGAAAATGAACATTGTCAAGCAACAGA
Source organism: Panopea generosa (assembly GCA_029582155.1). NCBI lineage: Eukaryota > Metazoa > Mollusca > Bivalvia > Adapedonta > Hiatellidae > Panopea > Panopea generosa. Next base: position 65,963,142 of record CM055897.1, read on the forward strand.
TAAATTGGCAATATTTCTTCATTTTCAATTTGTGGTGGTTCATATGTACAAAGTGTAAAAGTTTCTCTGGCACCTTTCAGCCAAACTTTAATTTTGCAGTTGTACAGAAGTGGTGCCACCTCAATTTCACAAGCTGTGGCCCATCCATTTAGTTTCAACATTGAGGTCCAATAGGATCTTTTGGTTATTGACAGACTATTAAAAAGTCTTGCTTCTTTCTCCCACTGTTCCAGTTAAGGTATATATTGCCGCAGATTGCATGTCTGTGCTGCCTTGCGACTCAGATGGAAAAATCCCCACTGTAGACTCTATATGTAACCGAGACAGTGAAAAAAACAATTTCCATCACCAGGTACATTTTTTACAACAAATTTATTGTTGCAAATATTCATGCATTGAACGAGACTCAAATTATTATTTTTTTTTTTTTACTTAAATTGATTTAACACATACATATTCATAAATATATATCTCATTATTTTTGTTTTGAAAGTTAAAAGAAAGAAAGAAAAAAAAGAAAGAAGAAGAATTATTTTGCAACTTGTAGTTTTACTTAAATTTATTGTCTACATAATGTTCAATTTTATGGGAAATGGTGGTGACTAAAGCATTAATAACCTGCAGTATATGGAGTGAAATACCCTCTTAACGGCTGTGTTGTTCTTTTACTGTTAACAAACAGAGCACAAACAGAGCAGACAGCGTTTGTTTTACTTATTATGCATTGTCAAATTAGCTTCGGTTCGATTGGCTCACTCTGGTCATACTCATTTGCATACGTTCTATTTTGCCTGGTTTTTGGACCTACTCGATAAATTGACTATTTATTTTGTAGGTCAGGGAACCAGACTAACGTTCTATTTAACGAAGTCGTCTGGTAAATTTCCCTATAGCAGAAATTTATTTGTGAAATAAATAAATTATTATAATGTACGTTTTGTGTATATTTTAATGTTTTTAAATATATAATATTTTGTACGTAATTATAAGGAGAGATTTGAAATAACTATTCATGATTCAAGATAAAAAAGTGATTTTGTAAACCCGGATTTTCGTATAGAATTCCTATATTTTATGTAATCAAATTAAAAACAACCTACATAGCCGAGTGTTCCAAATTACGCATGAAAATAGTAGAGGGTCATTTCCGGTTTTTAACGTTAGTATATGTTTGTAAATATATCTTTTTTCTTTAATCATACGTGATACCATAAGAGCTCGCATACTAGCGTATGCACGGCTTCGCCGCGAATTCGCTCGTATTCGTTCGCTATTATGAGTCAAGTGTTGTTTTATCTAAGTTTATGACCTACCAGACGTGTTTCGTTTCACAACTGACCCATCTATCTTTCTGATGTATTTGTTTAAACTGAAACCCACCAGTCTTCATTGAAATGTACATCATGTCTGAAATAATTTTTAATTATGTAAAATAAAGGTAAATGCTGCAGATAATATCTATCTTTTCTTCTGCCTGTACAAATATAGAAATATATATTTTCATTCAAATAGTCTTTTTATCTCTAAACTTCCTATTTATGTAACAAACTCATATAAATATTTAATTGACCTGTACAAATCATCCAATCAGTATCATAAACCTAGAATCAACTGAACCTTTAAAATTCCTAATGAAATACTTTTTGTAACATTATTTGATGCATACAAAATCAATGTTAGGAATGAATGAATGTTTTACGGGGTACCAACACATTATACTAGTAGGTTATTTGACAGCAACAGGAAGGAAGATTCCTGGTTCACTCTACATGAAAAAAAAATAAAATAAATTAACATACAGAAAAAAACCTTCAATAAAACTAAATGAATATGCAGAATGAACCTAGAACCTTGATACCTGCAGAATTTCAGCAAATTCTATCAAAATACTTAAATTGTCACTTCTTATGATTTGCATGAGACACAGTGATCATATTCTTGCCATCACTCATATGGCTCCCTGGAACCACACAGGGGTTGGTATTTTAACTGCAATAATGAACATCAAAGACTCATATAGAGAAGGAAAAGCAACTGATTGAGACGTTATGAACATATAAAAGTTGAAGTGACATAAAACAACAAAGAACATAAAAGATACACACACCAACAGAGTGCAATTAAATTATTCAAAATAGTGCAAGCTGGTTACTTAAATTCATATCTACTTTAAATTTATTTACTCACCTCATTTCTTCGTGAATACTCACTGTATTCAATGTGTTGGATTGGTCTCTCTAATTCAACTTCCCTGTTCAGCATCATTTAGTCATCTGTTATTAATAAAACATAAATAATGATATTATTCATAAAAAACAATTTTGGTTAGATACTTGTGTTTTTTAAAAAACTTTAAAGTAAACAGTAAATCTATTGAGTATATAAAACTAAATAAAAAAATAAAACCACCAAGGATTGTATAACTTTATTTCTTTCTACTTGTTCTAGAACTAAATACTAAATTATCTCTTTTTATATAATTGAATTTGTTCATGCCAATTTGGTGTCAAATTTTGTTTTTATTGATGATTTGTTTGTTCCATTTGTTCAAAAAATGTTATGCATTCATATATGTAAAATAAAAGAAACGAACAAGTAAAATATAATAAAATAAGCTCATATATATTGGTATTTTATACTGATGATTTGGGTAAACACCACTAAGTTTTGAAAAGTTAGGTTCTATTACATTTACCAAAGTTTCTTGATATCATATTCTGAAAAGGCTTATTTACAATATTTGATTAGATTATAACTATTGTAGATGTACTCTTAACAGTATCTTGGGCTTTGAATAAGTAGAATAAACTTAAGGTTAAAACTGGAGAGGCTGAAGGCCAGTCTCAAAGTAATAACAATCAATCACCATTGCCATATTACTAGTATATATTTTTGTTTTGCGTTTGATTTATTTAGGTAAACATACATGTACAGGCGTGTAGCGTGGCATACTCAGTTGCTCTGCTGAGTAACATTTAAAATCAAAGCCTAAATAAATAAAGGGGCTAACGAGTAAACAGACGATATAACTAATGAAAATAACAGAAGGGAACGAGGGTAGGGACAATACACATCCAATGAAGCATAAAATTTTGAAATGTAATCAGAAGCCACCATTTATACCTTTATTTCTTTAAAATCTCAGGCGGACACCAGCAGAAGTCAGACCCCCCACATCCCCGCACATTATCCCTGAGTAACTTTCAACTTTGTTGTAACACTATGCTTCTGGTGTACATATTTCAATATTACGGACATTTACAACAAAATTTACATATTGGTAGACACTATGTCATATTTTAATAAAACGACCTTCAATAAACCCCGTCGAGGTACCTCAATGGCGTTCTAAGCGAATAGTCCGTCAAAATGATAAGCAACAGTTAAAACCGCTGTTAAAAACGACGGATATATAATATTTCTACAGATTAATCACCTATTTTTGGTAGATGTGAGTTAATGCCCGCTTAAATTGATCCATGTTTGATAGTCTCGATCTCCGGTTTCAGAAAGTATGGGGGCAGCCATCTTGGAACTGAAAAACGCCGAGATATTCCGCATAACATTGCACAGTTGTAAAATATAATGATACTTATATAGAGTGGGTACTTTCTTTTTTGGCTCAGTAATTTGCATTAAGTGGTTAACTTTTTCTTTTAATTTTTATCCCCCTGGAGGGGGAAGTGGGCCGATCCTGGAGGTACTGCAATACCAGGCCAACCCGTGGCGAGAGCGGAGCAAGCCCCTGACATCTCACCTATGTCCAAAAATCAGTTTAATATCGAAGTCCCCCAATGGGGGACGTATCAGATATTAAGCTGATAAGAACAGATACTACACTTTGATCTTAGCCAAAAGGCCGAGAAGCGATAACTATGTATATGACACTAAAAATATATATACAATATACAATAAGACTTAAGTACGGTATGCAATATTTACATTCAACTATATCAATATTATTTCATATATATTAATTCAATCAATTAATTGTTTTACTCAAAACTACCTTAAACAATACACACATACTAAGTATAACTATTTTATAAACAAATAACTACATACAAGTGGTATGAATACTTTTTAAAACGAATATTCATTGATTTTAAGCACCTTTCTTACATCAAGTAGGCCTGCTGGACGCGTTTACGGAAATGGCCGAGTGAAGTTCCGATTGACAATTCGGAATATCTATCTCAACTACGTACCATACATCGAGGGATAACAGAGTAGGCTAAAATAAATAAAGTATATTACACAGTCAAATAATCTCTGTGATTAATTATGTATAATTTGTTAATGTTATTACAATAATATACTTGTATTGGCACTTTTATCATTTGTAAGTAGAGTCAAGGACTTAGACCTTCAGCAGACGTAATATAAAGGTAATACAAACAGCGTTCATATTAGTGCATATCAAAGCACGTTGTCGGACGATTTGATATTTTTTAGTTGATCGTCCTCTCTACCCCTTTTGCGGCGATTTCATATATCTATATATATGACGTTGCGTCTCATTATCATTCATCTCTCACTGCTGATTCAAGCGGAAAAGTTTCCGGTTTCTTGCTGAGATGGATGTACTTGAGTTAATCATCCAGGATCCCAGGAAAGAATGCACAAAAACAAAATGTCTCTGCCTGGTGATGGTGAGACATAGTATATAAACAATCATATTGTAGTTAACTGATAGTATATTAGCCATCAATGGCATTATTGATTGATTGATTGATTGATTGATTGAATATTTCGCGTAATTTTTATGCCATTGAGGGCTACAGACGATCAGTTAACCTAACCACTGTTTCCTGGGATTAACCAGTACTCGAGTACACCCAATCTCCACAAGTAGCTGATAACTTTCCCACTTGAATCAGCGATGAGAGACGAATGATAATGAGACACAATGTCGTATATCAATCATCACGGAGACTGTTGCCGAGCGGGAATTCAAACTCATGACCCCTGGACTGATAGCCAGACGTGTAACTGACTGTGCTAATCGGACCCGGCTTCAATGGCATTAAAATGATGCTTAGTATACAATCAATCAGACAATAACATATCCTCCCTTAATGAGCCTGAACGGCATGGACAATTTTGTTCTAGCGCTCACCCATCTCTGCAAGAAACTTATATTATTACCATTAGTGGTGACAGAAAAATGATGAGACGAAATATTGTATATCAATCATCGCAAAGATTAATCATACTTTTACTTAACCCATTACAAGTTTCATAGATATTACTTTTAACAACTTCAGTATTGAAGGATTTTAAAAACAATGTAGTACCAGTTCTGATTGCTCATAACGAACAGGTCCTACACTATTTTCCACTGTCATTTAAAGTCCATCTATTCTAAAAATATGAAGAGCAGTTGCCTTAAGTTAGGTAGAGTCCACTCCGGCAGAAAGGGTTAATAGTATTTTTAATTACCAAAGCACATTTAAAGGGTCTCATCAAGCTTCTATTTTCATGGTTTGACACTTACTTTATATTCACAAGATTCTTCACTTTTCATTAAGGAGGCTGCGACCACTGTTGTATATATACAACTTAGGTACCTCATATATTTTTTTTTAAAAATGAAGAAACAATTTTGAATCTAAATTCTTGTTTAATGTTGCCACACTTGTTCTTGTCAAAATTATCAGACAATGATTTTTGTTTTGTTGTTTTTATTATTTAATTCGCCCTTGGGCCATCTGTAAAAAATATATTGTTTACCGTGCGCCTATCTACTCACTCAAAATTGCAGCTACCCAAACGTTTTTATTCACTTTCTAAACATTTAATTTTTTCCCCATGATTTCTGTCCATTTTTCTTTAAAATGACTGCAAAATCAAAATTTGGCAAAAAAAAAAAAAAAAAAAATAAAATAAAATTAGCTACCTATCTATCCACATGAAAAAATACTGGGTCAGAGCACAGCAAACAAATATTTTTTTAAGGATGGTCTTGTGATTCAATTCTGAAAACACAAACTGGTTTACCAATTGTTCTTTAATTCTAAATATCAGCTATGTTTATTTCTAACATGCATGGAAATCAAAAACATTTATCTACATACTGTTTCTTGAATGATTTAAAAATAAGTGTGCGCTTGAAGATACTTCATATTGGTCGACTGTTTGTGTAGTGTTGAACATAGGGTATGAACTTCCGAGTCTTACTTGTGTTACATTGCAACAACTATGGACATTATTATGAAAGACATTTTTGATTAAGGAAGGAATTGCAGGCTGGACAAGACTTTACCAACATTTCTATCTAAGACCATTTTTTATATGTTTGTCCTAGAATTGCAATCTTGAACTATGACCTCAGGGAATAACAATGGTCGGTAAAACTTTGTCTACAGACATATCACAGACAAACATGGTAAAATCAGCACGTCGTACTGTAGCTGGATACCGCTACAATTTTGTTGTTGTAATTAAAGTAAAAAAAACAAAACAAACAAGAGGGCCGAGATGGCCCTTTATCGCTCACCTGACTGACATTGAGTCACCCAACATAAGAAGATTATATAATACATGTACGCTCAAAATTCCAGAGAGACAAGATGGGCAAGTAGTTAGAATTTTTATTTGTTTTGAAGATGTAACAGATGCGTAGAAGAGTTCAAACTTGGTAGAGGTTCACCTATGGTAAATGTCAGTGAAATTACACCAAAATCAGGTCAGTAGATTCTGACAAGAAGGCTTTTGAAGTTTTTACTATAAATGCTAAGATGCTAAGTCTTCGAACTAAGATAAAAATCCAGTTCCAGCACAAAACTAACCTGTTATGTTTGAGAACGGTTTCAAACTAAAGCATTAGACTAAACTATTGTGCATGAAACCATCCGCAGTTCCAGCACAATAAATATTCCTATGAGTTTCAAACACAAGCCTTCCCAAAGTATATCGCTTGAAAGAATCTTTGTCGCAGTACACTCTCCCACAAAAACAATTAAGCTCCTCCTCCAAGATTTCAAGTACACTTTGACACTGACAATCTCAAGCAGACTTCTTGCTGTTACGAAACTAGCTAAAAATATGGTATTGTTTTATTATGAAGCAGTAAACCATCCCTGTCTGAACCATAGAGAGTCACCCAAGGAACATTTCTGTGAAATTATTTTAAAATCGAGCCAGTACTTTCTGATAAGAAGATTTTTTTTAAGTTTTTACTATAGCTTATATAGTAAAGTAACCCCACCCCCTGGCCGCCATGTTTTTTGACGAATCAAGATGGGTTGAACAAACTTTGTAAATTATTTTAAAATCGAGCCAGTAGTTTCTAACAAGAAGATTTTTTAAGTTTCTACTAATTAAACTTGCCCCGCCCCCCTGGCGGCCATGTTTTTTTAACAAATCAAGATGGCTTGAACAAACTTGGTAGAGGGTCACCCAAGGACCATTTCTGTCAAATTATTTTAAAATCGAGCCAGTAGTTTTTGACAAGAAGATTTTTTAAGTTTTTACTAAAGCTTGTATAATAAACTAACCCCATATCCTGGCCACCATGTTTTTTGACGAATCAAGATGGATTGAACAAACTTGGTAGAGGGTCACCCAAGGAACATTTCTGTGAAATAATTATAAAATTGAGCCAGTAGTTTCTGACAAGAAGATTTTATTTTTTTACTATAGCTTATATAGTAACCTCCCCCCCCCCCCTGGCCGCCATGTTTTTTGAAAAATCAAGATGATTTGAACAAACTTGGTAGAGGGTCACCCAAGGACCATTTCTGTGATATTATTTTAAAATTGAGCCAGTAGTTTTTGACAAGAAGATTTTTTAAGTTTTTACTATAGCTTATATAATAAACTAACCCCGCCCCCTGGCCGCCATTTTTTTTATGAACCAAGATGACTTGAACAACTTGGTAGAGGGTCACCCAAGGAACATTTCTGTGAAATTATTTTAAAATCGAGCCAGTACTTTCTGACAAGAAGATTTTTTAAGTTTTTACTATAGCTTATATAGTAAACTAACCCCTACCCCTTGCCGCCATGTTTTTTGACGAATCAAGATGGGTTGAACAAACTTGGTAGATGGTCACCCAAGGATCATTTCTGTGAAATGATTTTAAAATCGAGCCAGTAGTTTCTGACAAGAAGATTTTTTAAGTTTATACTATAGCTTATATAGTAAACTTACCCCACCCCCTGGCCACCATGTTTTTTTGACAAATTATAAATTGGTAGAGGATCACCCAAGGAACATTTCTGTAAAGCTATATCAAAATTGGCCCAGCGGTTTCACAGGAGAAGTTGTTAGAAGCTTAAAATTAACGACAGATGACGGACAATGGACACTAGGCGATCACTTAAGCTCACCTGTGAGCCTTCGGCTCAGGTGAGCTAAAAATGTGAGGCTTGAAAAAAGGGGGGAATTCTAAAGAAAAAAACAGGGGGATTCTATATTCTAAGCTAAATTATGTAATTGTTTCATTACTTCATTAACAGTAAGTACACAACACAAATTATGTTGATGTTTATATATATTGCTTGTGTACAATTGTTTCAAATACAAACAGCTTGGCGTAAACATAAAAAGGAAATAAGTTCAAGCCTCCCGTCCGTAACATGTAAAATACAAGATTGATTGACTGAAAATTTAGCGTCATTTTTATGCTATCGATGGCTAACAGATGATCAGTTAACCTAACCACTGTTTCCTGGGATTAACCAGTACACGAGCACACCCCATCTCTGCAAGTAACTGATAACTTTCCTTATTGAATCAGTGGTGAGAGACGAATGATAATGAGACACAATGTCGTATATCAATCATCATGGAGACTGTTGCCAGACAGGCGATTCGAACTCAAGACCCCTGGATTGATAGTCAGACACGTAACCTACTGAGCTAATCGGGCCCCAGCTTAAAATGCAAGAAGACCGGGAAATATTCCGATGACCAGGAAATATTCTGAATACCTAAAAAAGTCTGATTTTTAAACTGGCGTTAGAAAGCTATGCAAGTGCGTCTCGATACCTTATGAAATAATACCATAAAGATTTCAGCAAGGAATTATTTAGAAGAGGAAAGGTAACTGATTGAGATTTTGTGAACGCTTGTGTATTAACACAAAATCTCGCAATATCTCGTTTTCAATTATTTTAACTTCCATTCTTCTCAGGAACACAAATTAAAATTCTTACATTGCAGAATGAAATACTCATCAAAACAATACCATTCCCAGAACCCTTTAAAAAGGTACTTTTAATTACAAAATTTGTATACTGCAGCTAAAATAACAACAAACTACGAAAAAAATTCCTTCAAACCTCAATATCCTTAATTCAAGATCATTTTACGTAATCGAAACATGTTTAAAGAACTAGCATTACATATAACTTACAGTTTATGTACACAATTAATCAGTTGGCTGTGAATTATGAATGATTAATTTGCCAAATGATTAATCCTGCATGTGCTATTTTATCAATATTTAGTCAGGAGATACTAGTTTCCTATCCTTCTATATAAGTCCTTGATTTCGGTAACGACTTTGCACAGTTTTTAGATTGTTTATTTTTCGACCTAGACCAAAAAAATTTCATGTGCCTGGAATATCAACTCTCATTTGCTAAAACAGGCTCACATTTTATGAGTGAGCCAGTGCTTTTTTCAAATCATGGAATCTTCAGAATAGTAGAAATTGAGAAAAACCGACATCAAAGGGGACTTTTTCCTTACAAATCGAGATAATTGTGATGCATCGACTAGAATCATTCTACGTCCAGTGGATACACATCTTTCAGAATTGTGCATTTGTCGCCAGCTTTATGTGTTTAGGACAGAAGGTAAACACTGGTATTCATGCAAAACCTCATCTCAGAAATACAAATAAAAAATTATTCTTTGCAAAATGGAATTTTCTTCAAAAGGATATCATTCCCATCAAATTGTGTTTTACATTTCTTGAAATGTTATTATAAAATATGTAAACTGCAACTAAAAAGCAAGGAAAATACTTAAAATTTTACCTCAAGCTGCAATATTCTAAACTGAAGTTCATACTGCATGTTAAAATAAAACAGTATAAAACATCTAAGGTTACATATACCTTACATTTTAGGTAAAAGAAATCAGTGGCCTGATGATTAATTTGCCAATTTTTTATTCTTCGCATGCTGTTTTATAAACATCTAGAGTTGCTATCTATACAGGACATTGGTTAACTATGCACTTGTAGTAAGAACCTGCATACCGGTAGATAGGTTAATGTGCGAAACTATTGTCTATTGTCATAGATTTATGTTGGAATGATTGCTTTCCCACTGAATCCGACAGCGGTGAAGGATGACACAATGATGCATTGTTATATATTAATCATCACAGAGACTGAGGCTGGACAGTGATTGAAAATGATGACCCGGATTGATACAATGATAGTCAGGACGATACCGCATGGTGTGAATTATGTATATTGTATTTTAAATCATATATCTTATAGAATAATGAAGGTATATGGAAAACAATAGTCTCTATAAATAGCAATTATTGTTGGGTTCAAGTATATAAATAATATTTTATAATGGAAGATATAAAAGAAAGAAGAAAAGACATTCGCTCTGCCATCTACATATTACTCCCTGCAATAGTTTCTGATTACTGGGAGGCAATAATGTTAATGGAATAACCCTTACATTTGCACTGCATCTCATTTTCTGTCTGGTCCTTTCGGACTTTATTTAATTTGTGCGTGATTTGACATTCTTTACACATGCATAAAAATCAGAAAAAAAAATGAATTTAAACTATAATAAAACAAATACTAAACACGTGATGTAGATCCAGAAATGCTTCCGAAGTAATAAATTGAGCTGTAAATGACGTGTTTTCAATCTGAAAGTGGTTCTAACCGCCACTTTTCTCGAATGTTTGAGAAAACGGCCATGTTCCCATTCAAAAACGCATGTCCGCTTAAAAGTTAAATACAATGCCGCTCGTATCGGCTATATCTTTAATTTGTAAACGAAATAGTAACTTTATTAATGGAAATAATGAGATTTTCTTACCTCACTGGCTAACAGCGTGCACTAAAATAACAGGAAGTACCAGACTATCGTGTGCAGTTAGCGCCGAAAATGCGGCGTAGTCGCCGCTTTTGTAACGTAGACGTTGGACGGGGTGCGTAAAGTGAACTTGGTCATAAAAGTTAAAAAGTTACTGATCTCGGTAAGACCGGATCCGGGTCGACCGGAATATAGAAGTTTGAATAGAATTGAATAATAAGTTCTAGAACTTAGACCGTGTTTATATATTAAAAGTAAGTTGTTTGGGTTATAATTTATGAATTCAAATAAGTTTTAAACCCGGTAGTTGTCCATTCTCTGACTCTGTCAGACGACCAGTAACCGGGAAGTACAAATTCGTAACTACCGCACAGACTCTCACACCGGCCTATTTATACTGCGTCCTTGACTGCGATCAAAACAAGGCGAACGACATGGCGGCATCCGCACCGTAAACATGCATGAGAACAACCGAATATCTGACCAAACTGTACGCAATCGTGTGTACGAGGGTGGTCTACTTGGACGTCGTCCATTCGGAGCTCCTCGGGCACTGCTCGCACTATTTGTTTCGGAGAATTGAGCGAGGTGTTCCGAATGGGACGTCGTCTACGTTGGCTGTGTTATGACGCTACGTCACCGCGTAAATCGTGTTAATTGGGCACGTACACACCACCGTTGGATAAGGTAACAATGAAATAGCGTTCTCTTCTCCGACGAGTCGAGATTTTCAATTCATCCAAGTGATGGCAGGGTTCGAGTATACCGTAGAAGAAATAAACGTTATGCCGACTGCCGTGTACTTGAACGAGATCGTTTTGGGGGTGGAGGTTCCGTCATGGTCTGGGCAGGCATTGCGCATGGTTATCGCACACCTCTCGTCTTGATCGGCGAGAATTTGAATGTCCAATGCTACCGAGATAAGATTCTTGCGAGGCACGTCATCCCACTGTTTCAAAATAATGCCAATATCACTCTGTTTCAATAGGATAATGCCACAAGCCATACATCTAGAGATGCTGTGAATTTCCTCAGGACGAATAACATTGCATTTATTGATGACTGGCCCGCCAAAAGCCCAGATCTGAATCGCATCGAACACATGTGGGATAATATGGACAAGCGTGTTAGATGTCGCCCTATTCCACCGTCGAACGTCAATGAACTCGCACAAGCCTTAATTCAGGACCGGAACAGCATTCCATAGGCCGAAATCAAGACACTTGTCGGTTCTATGCGCCACCGATGCCAGGCAATCCTCGATACCCAAGGTGGCAATACCCGGTATTAATGTGTGATTTTGGTATACGACCCCTACCACATTTAATCAACCATTTCATCAGTTTTCTGTAAACGTAGAGCAATAAAATTTTCCACACAAATTCACATTGAAATACTCTTGCAATACATATAAAAATAATTTAACCCTTGTTTTCATATTTACATATATCTGCACTCAAACACAGTGGAAGTTACTTATTTTGTTCAGTATATAATTATATATTAAAGATATATGATGTAATTGTGACACCGGCACTACAATTATAAGTGTTAACTGATATATAAGAACAAAATTATTTTTTTTACTCCAGAAAATGGGCGTGGACGATAGGGGTTGTTTTAAGACAGGACAACGCGCCCGGCACCTGTGGGTGATGACAGATGAGAAATGAGAATTGTAAGATGCGTGTTAGGGGATGATATTTGTGAGATGAAAATTGTGAGATTGGGTTTTTGGTGATGATAGTTGTGAGGTGAGAGCCTCAGTGAGAATTGCAAGAAGCGTGTTTGTTAGTTGATGCTAGTTGTGAAATGAGAATTGTGTGAATCGATGCGTATTAGGTGATGACAGATGAGAATCGTGAGATGTGTGTTAGGAGATGATAGTTGTGAGATAAGAGATGCGAATTTTGAGATGCTTGTTAGGAGATGATAGTTGTGAGATAAGAGATGTGAATTGTGAGATGCGTGTTAGAAGATGATAGTTGTGAGATAAGAGATGTGAATCGTGAGATGTGTGTTAGGCGATGATAGTTGTGAGATAAGAGATGTGAATCGTGAGATGCGTTTTAGGAGATGATAGTTGTGAGATAAGAGATGTGAATTGTGAGATGCGTGTTAGGAGATGATAGTTGTGAGATAAGCGATACGATTTGCAAGATGCATGTTAGGAGATGATAGGTATGAGATAAGAGATGTGAATTGTGAAATGCGTGTTAGGAGATGATAGTTGTGAGATAAGCGATGCAAATTGTGAGATGAGTGTTAGGAGATGATAGTTATGAGATAAGAGATGTGAATTGTGAAATGCGTGTTAGGAGATGATAGTTATGAGATTAGAGATGTGAATTGTGAGATGCGTGTTAGGAGATGATAGTTGTGAGATAAGAGATGTGAATTGTGAAATGCGTGTTAGGAGATGATAGTTATGAGATAAGCGATACGAATTGTGAGATGTGTGTTAGGAGATGATAGTTGTGAGATAAGCGATACGAATTGTGAGATGCGGGTTAGGAGATGATAGTTGTGAGATAAGAGATGTGGATTGTGAGATGGTTGTTTGGAGATGATAGTTGTGAGATAAGAGATGTGAATTGTGAAATGCATGTTAGGAGATGATAGTTGTGAGATAAGCGATACGAATTGTGAGATGCGTGTTAGGAGATGATAGTTGTGAGATGTGAATTATGAGAATTGTGAGATGCGTGTTAAGAGATGATAGTTGTGAGATAATAGATGTGAATTGTGATATGTGTGTTAGGCGATGATAGTTGTGAGATAAGAGATGTGAATTGTGAAATGCGTGTTAGGAAATGATAGTTGTGAGATAAGCGATACGAATTGTGAGATGCGTGTTAGTAGATGATAGTTGTGAGATAAGCGATACGAATTGTGAAATGCGTGTTAGGAGATGATAGTTGTGAGATGAGAATTATGAGAATCGATGCGTATAAGATGATGACAGATGAGAATCGTGAGATATGTGTTAGGAGATGATAGTTGTGAGATAAGAGATGTGAATTGTGAGATGGTTGTTTGGAGATGATAGTTGTGAGATAAGCGATGCCAATTGTGAGATGTGTGTTAGGAGATGATAGTTGTGAGATAAGAGATGCGAAGCGGAGATGTGTGTTAGGAGATGCTAGTTGTGAGATAAGAGATGTGAATTGTGACGTGTGTGTTAGGAGATGATAGTTGTGAGATAAGAGATGTGAATTGTGAGATGTGTGTTAGGAGATGATAGTTGTGAGATAAGAGATGTGAATTGTGAAATGCGTGTTAGGAGATGATAGTTGTAAGATAAGAGATGTGAATTGTGAGATGCGTGTTAGGAGATGATAGTTGTGAGATAAGAGATGTGAATTGTGATATGCGTGTTAGGAGATGATAGTTGTGAGATAAGAGATGTGAATTGTGAAATGCGTGTTAGGAGATGATAGTTGTGAGATAAGAGATGTGAATTGTGAAATGCGTGTTAGGAGATGATAGTTGTGAGATAAGCGATACGAATTGTGAGATGCGTGTTAGGAGATGATAGTTGTTAGATAAGCTATACGAATTGTGAGATGCGTGTTAGGAGATGATAGTTGTGAGATAAGAGATGTGAATTGTGAGATGGTTGTTTAGAGATGATAGTTGTGAGATAAGCGATACGAATTGTGAGATGCGTGTTAGGAGATGATAGTTGTGAGATAAGCGATGGGAATTGTGAGATGCGTGTCAAGTGATGACGGATGAGAATTGTGAGATGCATGTCAAGTGATGACAGATGAGAATTGTGAAATGCGTGTTAGGAGATGATAGTTGTGAGATAAGCGATACGAATTGTGAGATGCATGTTAGGAGATGATAGTTGTGAGATAAGAGATGTGAATTGTGAGATACGTGTCAAGTGATGACAGATGAGATTTGTGAGATGCATGTTAGGAGATGATAGTTGTGAGATAAGAGATGTGAATTGTGAGATGGTTGTTTGGAGATGATAGTTATGAAATAAGCGATGCGAATTGTGAGATGCGTGTTAGGAGATGGTATTTATGAGATAAGAACTGCACGATGCGTGTTAGGAGATGGTAGTTGTGATATGAGGATTGTGAGTAGCTTGTTAGGTTATGCAAAATGTGAGATGACAGATGAGAATTGTGAGATTCGTGTTAGGTGATGATAGTTGGGAATTCCGTAAATGTAACACATCGGCTGAAATTCACTGAACATTTCAACAAAGATCTGGTTCATGCAGATTAAGCAGTGGGTGATGTTTATCGTGTTCAATCATCAACTGCCCGAGGATAAACTAATAAGAATACTGACAAGAACAAATGATCCTTTTTAGGGCAAATCCAGTTTTTCTGAGAAGATACGTTTTCAAATGGCCAAATAAAACAACTGATGTAGCATTCCCAATATCCTACCATAAACATGTTCAACCTTTCACGTGTGTTCTAAAACTGCATGCGAGGAATATGATTTAAGAAGCATGGTTCTATTTTCACAAATTTATACTTAAACACTTAAAATCTTAAGTGTAAGAGAAGTAGCCAGGTGATTTTAGACTGGTTCCAGCAAATCTGAATATGGTTTAACTGATAATGATTATATAATAGATAATTAACCAGTCAAAACTTAGTTAAGTATTTAAGTAAAATGATGATGAAACAGAAGACCAACATTTCCATATAATTAATTTAAATACTTTAAATCTTATCCTAATTAAGTATGTAAACAAATACTTAGATATATTGATAAAACAGAAGCCTGAGTTTATGTTTCCATTACATATAATACACATATGAATGAATGAATGAATGAATGAATGAATGAATGAATGAATGAATCAATCAATCAATCAATCAATCAATCAATCAATCAATCAATCAATCAATGAATGAATGAATGAATGAATGAATGAATGAATGAATGAATGAATGAATGAATGAATGAATGAATGAATGAATGAATGAATGAATGACTGTGTATTAACAAAATGCTTTTCCAACAATTGAAATATTTAAACAAAACGCACCAGAAACATAGTTGCAAGTTTACAGTTTACAATTCGATTAAAAACTGGCACCTAGTTTACATTTTTTAGTTTTCAGTTCATATTTTGAAAACTTGCAAGTAGTCCCCTACTGGTGTAATTCGGTAGTTGGGGATTAGGTTTGTCCCCATCCGTCCGTCAGCATGTATGTATATCCGCAAAATCGGAATTCACCGTTTAAGAAAAAAGTACTAAATATATGTTTGTTAAACTTGGTATGTTAATAGGAGGCAATGAGAAGATTATGCATGGTGTTATTCCTGACATTGGCGAAATTGTGGTCGGTTAGGTAGACGGCAATGGTATTTGAACTTATGCACATTATTATTTTTGCTAGTTTTACCGAACCATGGCGGTCGGGCATAGGGAGTAGAGAGAGGTAAATGTGGAGAATATTTTAAAAGTAAAAGTTTTGATTTTTGGGTCCTAATGTGAGAATTCAGGGTGAGACCTTGGGAATAATACATGTATCCCGATGAGTATGAAATTAGAAACAGATATTATACACAGTGAAATCTGAAACATCTAGTCACTGCAAAGTTGATTTGGGATTGAATTGCAATAAGGGGCCAAGTGGGTCTCTTAAACGGTAAACAATTAGAAGTTTCAGAAATATTGTCAGCAACCGGAAAGTCAAATATTTGTATATAATAAGCGTAAGAACCGTGGTGGGGGGAAGGGGCGCTCTCCCCGAGCCCAATGTTACAGTTGTGGAGGGCTACGTATACGTTGCCCCATCCCCGAATAATTTTATTAAAACGTCACAAAGTGTCAATCATCGGAAGTAACCGTGACAACCATAATTTTATTCGCGCGTTTGCGCATACGTACGTGAGTGAGTTGTGCGGTGCGGTGCGGTGCGGTGCGGTGCGGCGCAGTGAGTTTAAAAATCGGTTAAAAGTCACAAAATATTAGAAAAGATAACAAACATCAAATTAATGTTGTACTTTGTAAATATGTTGAGGGCCTCATGGTAGATTGAATTTATATAAATTAGTTTTTTCATTAATAAAGGTTAATAAAGAGCTACCTATTTTAGCACCTATGTTTAGTGTATCCCTCAAACTTGTGTTGATTGTATCATTTAATATGCCACCATATTGCAACTTTGGGTTTTGTCCGGCTATCATTATTTTATCATTACTTCGAATATGTTGTTGTTATCGGATCAAATGTTCCCACAAATAGCTATTTGAACACTCCATTCTTCTTCCTTTAAACGATTCAATACAAGGCATCATTCAGTAATCACGTTGCTTTGTAATATTTTAGCACCTTGTTTATTTTTAGGCGTGTCAAAAATCAACTCAAATTTAAGCTACTTGCATCACGTGATATTTTTCGCGGGAAACAGTTAATAGACAGTCGACCAATAGAAAACCCTCGTCTTTTTCCGGCTAGCTTTTCATTGGTCAAAACTCATATGGCAGTACAACCGACGTTTGACGAGAATTAAGCAGCCCACTTCTTCCCCATTTCATGTTGTACATTCTTAGTGGAAGGACCTATTTTATTATTGGACATTGGATGGTGGCGTGAGTTAAACTGTGTTGTATTGTCTATTTTATGCCATATTTTATTCTAATTTGTATCATTTTCATTTAATTTAATAATAAATTAAATATTTTCGTCACCTTTATATCTACATGGACGGAAGTTTACACTGCTGATTCGCGTTTCGAACTTGTATGCTACGCAGCGGCCATTGTTTCAACACTAGCATTTATATTCGTGTCATTTGTTGTATTATTATTGAACTGCTACCATATTTTATTCTAATTTGTATCATTTTCATTCAATTTAATAATAATTTAAATACTTTCGTCACCTTTATGTCTACATGGACGGAAGTTTACACTGCTGATTCTCGTATCGAACTTGTATGCTGCAGCGGCCAATGTTTCAACACTAGCATTTATATTCGTGCACACTCTTCTAGTCATTGGTTGTATTATTATTGAACTGCTACCAGCAATTGCATTACCGTTAAAAATATTTAGATTAAAAAACAATGTTTTATGATTGAAAACTTGGTTTTTAAAGTAGTAATTCCGATAGCCATTGCGCGCACATATAGCCTACATCCATTTATTAAAAGCATTTATTGAATTAATGAGAAAAACAGCAACACAGTAAAATAGTACAGATAAGAAAGTAAATCGAACTTTTGATTCAAATGTACCATTTTTTTTAAATAGTACTATTCATTAGCAGGTCGCCATTTGCACGTGTATCCTTGGTTATGACTTTCGTCTGCGTGGCTGAATTTGTGTGATTCTCCGAGAAGTCGCCGGAAGTTGCAGCTTAATAATGTACACGTAAGTCAGATTTATGTTATCATGTTTGTCGTATATAGATCATATATCGGTACATGTACGAATTGGAAAGTTTGCCGACCATCTATAGTTTAAAGTTTGAATAATTGATCTTTTTCCCTCAGGCCAACTTGCTGTAAAAATAGCAGGTTCCCAAATGTTTCAATAAATAGTCTGGTTCCCTGACCCACATACGAAGTACTAACATTGTTATGTCCCTTTGATAAATATGGCGCCAGTTTGGGACATCCAAATATATTTCTGTAAAAAATCAAAGATATATCGATTTAGGTATAATGCCAGCGGTAGATTTTGGTAATTTTATAAATAATTTATACATTAACAATAATTGTAACTGAATGTATGTAAATATTTTTCTGTAAAAGTACAAATATTAATCATATTTACATTGACTATATGTTGAAAATAGTGGGTTGGGTAAGGTATTGATTGTTATATTTCAGAGTATCATTTTATAAATCAAGTCATATCAGTATCAGAAGCAGCCAAGTAGGATGTTAGGAGAAATCTAGGTATGAAGACTATTATATACTACAAGCTCAACAGTAAATATCACTGAAATTATAGACTAAAACATGAATGGATTATTTTAGTTATTTTTATTGTAGTTTCTACATAAGCAGCAAAAATATATTGATGCAAAAATCTACTGATTTTTTCATCAAATCTACAGATTTTTAATCCCAAATCTGCTGATCTGAAATCTCAAATTCAGCAAATCAATCACATGTGTGTGTTTATACATAAAAATACATGTCTGCTTCCATGTTTTGTATGGTGGTTACTTTAACACATGTATATTGACTGTGTGTGTAAGTGTACAGCATATATATCAGTGAAGATGAAACATTTCATCAAACAGGTCCCCAGTCTGAAACAGATTTAAAATTGGTTGAAAAGTACTATATTTGTAAAAAAAATAAAACATTTCATTTCAGAAGTTGATTTCAGACAGTCTGCACTTGGTTGTGTTGTTTGGTTTGCAGAAAGACAGATATGGTTACAGTACAGAACTTCGTTTAGATGGTGAGTACTATAATGTCATGTTATCTACTCCGACTTATTTGTAATAGACGTTAAACATCTGCCCGTTGTCATCGATTTTCATAATATACTAGCCTTATAGTCAATGACTTTGTATGTAAATGTAAAGTAAAACAACGAATGACATTTCATCATCATCATCATCTCTAGTAATTTTTACATGCCTAAACTCTTAGCACTGTCCATCCGAGCTTGTTATAGAAAACTTAATGATAATTCAATTTTAACAGGTTTGTACCCAGATGCTTGATAATTCGGGATTGGTTCCCAGTAGTAATGTGACTGATTGGTATCATGCAGATGGTTGTCGTATAAGATGTACAACCCAGAAGACGAAAGTTAAGTACAATGTGCTTGTGTAATTTGTGATATGCTTGAATTATACTTTTCTTTGTTATCATGATTTGTTTGTTTACATATTTATTGTCATCGAAAGGTTAACCAGTAATCGAGCTCACCCATCTCCGCAAGTAACTGATAACTTTCCCATTTGAATCATCGGTGAGATAAGAATGACAATGATATGCAATACCAATACTATATCAATCATCACAAAGACTGGCTAGGTGGGGATTCAAACTCACGGCCCCTGCTTTGATAGTCGTTATGTCTATTATGTTCTTGCCTCGCCGTAGCCAAAGGCTCAATGTGAGCTTTGTTTTTATTTTAAGCTCACTTGCGAGCATAATGCTGTAGGTGAGCCTTTGTGGTCACTCTGCTATGATTGCTCTGAATTGTTTATTTGTTCAAATATTTAACATCATTGTTAGGTTAACCAGCGCTCAATCTCGCCTATCTCTGCAAGTAACCTGTAACTTGAACATTAAGTGTCATTTTTATGCCATTGAGGGCTATCAGACGATCAATTAACCTAACCAACATTTCTTTGGATCCTGGAAGGTTAACCAGTACTCGAGCACACTCCATCTCCACAAGTAACCGTTATCTTTCCTACTTGAATCAGCGGTGAGAGACGAATGATAATGAAGCGCAATGTCCTATATCAATCATCACGAAGACTGCGACCGGGCGGGGATTTGAACTCACGGCCCCTGGTTTGATATTCATTATGTATATTTAGTTTGAATAATTGATCTTTATATGTAAAAATACATGGCTGCTTCCATATTTTGTATGGTGGTTACTTTAACACCTGTTTATTGACTGAGTGTAAGTGAACAGCATATATATCAGTGAAGGTGAAACATTTTATCAAACGGGTCCCCAGTCTGAAACAGATTTAAAATTGGCTGAAAAGTACTATATTTGTAAAAATTTTATTTCAGAAGTTGATTTCAGACAGCTCTGCACTTGGTTGTGTTGTTTAGTTTGCAGTAAAACAGATATGGTTACAGTACAGAACTTCGTTTAGATGGTGAGTATTATAATGTCATGTTCTGTGCTCAGTCTTATTTGTAATAGACGTTAAACAGCTGCCCGTTGAATCATCGGTGAGATACGAATGACAATGATTACCCATACTAAATCAATCATCATGAAGACTGCGGCCGGGCGGGGATTCAAACTCATGGCCCATGGCTTGATAGTCATAATGCCTATTATGTGACCACTGTGTGATGGTTGTCCTGATTTGTTTGTTTAAATATTTAAGGTCATTGTAAGGTTAACCAGTGCTTTAGCTCACCTATCTCCGCAAGTAACTGATAACTTTCCTACTTGAATCAGCTGTGGAAGACAAAATGATAATGACAAGCAATGTTCTATATCCAATCATCACTAAGACTGGGTGGGGATTCGAACTCACGGCCCCTGGTTTGGTAGTAATTATGTGTATTATGTTCTTAGCACACCGGAGCCAAAGGCCAATGTGAGCTTTCGTTTTATTTTGAAAAGTAAAACAATGAATGACATTTCATCATCATCATGTCTGGTAATCACATGCCCCAGGAAGAGTATTCTCGCGATGTGTTTAACCTAATCACAATGTGCTACTTTGTTGCCGATCGGGGATCTCTTGTAAAACAGATTTTCAAATTCCCTGTACAATAACCAAATGATTATGTTCAGAATGCAGATTGTGTTACTCTTACTCTTTGATATGTCCTTTTTCTCGTCCTTATTTTTACATGCTTATTCTCCTAGCACTGTCCATCTGAGTTTGTTATAGAACACTTAATGATAATTCAGTTTTAACAGGTTGGTACCCAGACGATTGGTGATTCAGGGTTGGTTCCTAGTAGTAATGTGACTGATTGGTATTGTGCAGATGGTTGTCGTATAAGATGTACAGACGAGAAGACAAAAGTTAAGTACAATGTGCTTGTGTAATTTGTATTATGCTTGAATTATGCTTTTCATTGATTATCCTGATTTGTTTGTTTAAATTTCTTATCATCATTGGATGGTTAACCAGTACTCAAGCTTACCCATCTCCGCAAGTAACTGATAATTTTACCACTTAAATGATCGAATGACAATGATACCCAATACCAAAACTAAATCATCACGAAGACTGCAGCCGGGCGGGAATTCGAACTCATGGCCCCTGGTTTGATAGTCGTTATGCCTATTATGTGATCACTGTAAGATGGTTGTCCTGACTTGTTTGTTTAAATATTTAACATCATTGTAAGGTTAACCAGCGCTCTAGCTCACCTATCTCAGCAAGTAACTGATAACTTTCCTACTTGAATCAGCGGTGAGAGACGAATGATAATGATACGCAGTGTCCTATATCAATCATCACGAAGACTGCGGCCAGGCAGGGATTCGAACTCATGGCCCCTGGTTTGATAGTCATTATGTGTATTTTGTTCTTAGCTCACCGAAGCCAAAGGCCCAGTGTGAGCTTTGCTTTTATTTTAAACTCACCTGGTAGCATAACGCTCTAGGTGAGCTTTTGTGATCAAACTTTGTCTGCTGTTCATTTAATTTTTCAACACATCTAAACCAAACTAAGACACGAGTTATAGAAATCATAGGACATAAACTGGCTTGTAAAATACTTGTTTCTATTCTACTGTAATGTGTACTGGGGCATAGGCTTGTTAAAGACTGGCACTAGCCCGTTTCAGGGGGTTTTACTGGTTGGTTTTGAACTCTTCATATAATTAAGGTCAAAATCAAAATTGTCACTATTATTGTTATTTCTTTAAGTAATGCCCTTTAGAACATTCAGAATATAATAAATAAATAGATATTTAATGCATTTTAAGCTGGAAATAAATCATATACATTAAGAGCAATGTCAATATTTGTAAATGATTTTTTACTTGTAATGAAATAGTTTTGAAAAATATATCAAATATTTATTAAGTGGATGATGACCCAAATAATTTAATAAATAAATAAGTTAAATACAACAAAAAATAATTTGGACAATTAAAACATGAAATTATATAGTAAATAAACCAGATAGGGTAAATGAAACATGGTTAGTAAGGGTAAAACTAATTAGGACACTTAAAACAATAAACTTGAGGCAAATGAAATATTCAGTATAACGTATATAAAGTATACAATAAGGGCAATTTATACATGAAATATGGCAATTAAACTATATTCAGTGAATAGGATAAACAGCAAATAAAATTAGGGAAATTAACACACTAAAATATGTACAGCAATTAAATCATTAAAACAGATGCAATCAGGACAGTTAAAACATAAACAAAAAAGTACAGTTATTTAATTTTATCAAGTAGTTATAAAATAAGTAAAACAAATACGACCAGGACAAGTAAAACATAAACAAATAAGAATGGCAATTAAGATATATAAATTAATTATCATATAATTAAAACAGATACGACCAGGACAATTAAAACATAAACAAATAAGAATACAACCAGGACAATTAAAACATAAACTTATAAGAATGGCAATTAATACGTATAAATTAATTATAAAATAAGTAAAACAGATACAACAAGTCAATTAAAACATAAACAAATAAGTATGTTGATTAAAATATATAATTAGATATTAAATAATTAAATACTTAAAACAGATACAAACAGGACAATTAAAACATAAAAAAATAAATATGTCAATTACGATCTCTAAATATAATGATCAAATAATTAAAACAGATGCAATTAGGACAGTTAAAACATACAAATAAGTATGGCAATTAAAATTTATCAGTTAATTATTAAATAATTAAAACAGATACAATCAGAGTAATTAATACATAAAACAATTAGAACAATCAAAATATATTTAGTGATAGGATAAATTTAATAGATACATAACATTATATATTATAATAGAATCAGTTATGGCTAATAACATGCACAGATACAAACATATAAGTGAGTGAAACACAAAATAATGGTATTATAAATATTAATATGTTATTGTATTATTATTATAATGTTAGTATTATATAATAGTTTTAGTGTCTGTAAATGTTATAGTTTTGCATTGAGTAGACTTTATATTAAATTAAAATTGTATAACATGGGGCTTATATTTGATAAATTTAGACCTGAATCATGGAAAGGCTTCTTGAAATGACCTGCTGCTTACGCAACTAACGCACTTTTAACAAGTCAATGGTTAACCACTTGGTGGAACTCTAAAACATTTCTGATTTTAAAGAATTAAGCACAAAAATATTCTTTGGTTATGGAAGGATAATGTTTTTAAGATATTTTATATTTAATATTTTCATTCAAGTCAATAGACATTTGTTTATTTAATTTGTGTGCATTAAATGTAGTTAACACATTGCATGATGGGAAAAGTTTTGAGCCATCTGTAGCAATATTTGTTGCTACATTCTGCTCATATAAAAAAGTCCTATGCAATTGTTGGCACCACAAATCTTTGATAGGTTACAGTAGAAGAATAAAACATTATTCTCCTTCATTAACCAGACAGTGCCGTAGATGCATACTGAAATCGAATAAACAACTGTATATTGAATTGAATAATATTAGATTAAAATCATTATTTAAAACATTATTCTTAAGATTGGTAAGGCAATAGAAGTAGTATTTTTTTTTGAATTTAAATCAGAAATGTTTGGAGTACCACATTCACTGTGACATGCAATATTAACATGCAATTTTAAGAAGCCTTTTTTCATGTAAAAATATTAAAATATTGTAAAGGAGGATCGAGTTGGGGGGGGGGGGGGGGGGGGGGGGGGGGGGCTGTCTATTCATGCAACTTTTACTTGTGTAGCTTAGCTACTGTAAAATAGTTTATATACTTATATACTTTAAGTTATATCATATATATTATATAATTACATACACATATATGATAATATTGTAAACACAACACACGTAATGTGTTTTTAAATACAAAATGAGTCATTGCTCATATAACACTCATATAATTATATAGAACAGGTTCACACATAATCATATAAAACAGATACTCATATAATCATATAAAATAAATACTAATATAATGACATACAAAACATATACTCATATAAATGTTATAAATCATAAACTAATATAAATACACATATAATAGATCTATGAAATACTGTTGTTTTAATTGCAAACATCATTAAATCATATTAAACAGATACTCATATAAATAGAAGATAAACTCATATAAAAACAGATACACATATAAAATATATAAGAATAAACTAAAATACATCAAAATATAGTATAAACATAACTCGTATAAAGCAAAACACACTTCAAAGTTGTACATAAAGAAATTATAATATAAAATATAAACCTAAATAAACCAAATAAATGCTATAAAACACAAGTATATGGAATTTGCATAAAATTACTTCAAATTAGACTTTAAATTACAAAAACCTACAAAAATGAATGCTTTTAAAATCATCTTAATGATAAATAATATAAAACAGATATTCATATAAATTGCACATAAAAAAACAGTCACAAAATATACTCATATAAATGGTACACATATGAAATATAAGCATATTAAAATACTCATAAAAAATAAAATCCTATTAAATAGAAATTCATATAAATTGCACATATATAAAATAAAATCAAAATAGAATTTTTCTTGTAAACTGCATACATATTAAACCAATATTAAATATATAGTCATAGAATAATTTGTAATAATATACACTATAAAATCATGAAAATTGTTATTCACATATAATTATCATTTAAAATGAAATAATAATGTATTATTCATAATGTAATCAAATGAAGCAGATATGCGTATTGGTTGTATACACAAAATAAAATCAAATCAAATATTCTTATATAAATAGTATACAAAATAAAATTATATATTTATACTCATATAAAATGCACATATATAGTAAAATCTATTCAAATATACTCATTGTAATTAATAATCTACAATCATTAAAATAAACTTATGTAAATTCTATAATACATTCATATAAAATAGGTACTCATATAAATTATAGATATTTCAAAAATATATAAGAATAAACATAATATAATCTTAAAAATAAATATTCATATATATGATATATAATAAGTTCTAACATAAAAATTGTGCATATAATAAAAAAAGAAGAATAGATATAAATTGCACTTATAAAATAAAAAAATGTACTCATATAAATTGCATGCATAATAAATCATAAAAAAAATAGATACTCATATAAATAGCACAACTAATAAAAACATATAAAAACATATAATTTGTATGCATGATAAAAACATACTTAAATTATACTCATATAAAGCTGAATGAATCAGACACATAGTTGTTTCTATAAAACTATAAACAATCATGTTACGAAGATTCTCATATGATTTGTCATATAAAAACTATAAATTGTTAGATCTCAAACTCATTATAAAACAGATACACATATAAAACATACACACAATTAAGATAATAATAATAAATAAATAATCCATGAAATTCTTTAAATATACGCACAAACAAGCACAACATCACTTTAAATATAAATTGAAAATATCACTTATAACGAAATCACCTAAAATATAAAAAAAAATCTCTGATTAAAAACAAGAAGAAAAGTTAACATCAAGATATGGTCAGAATCATCTATTATTTTTTTTTTTCTCCAAAACACTTATGAAATGCTAAAAGTATCTTTGTTTCTAAAATTGACATTGCTCTACACTTATTATCAACATTCTTAGGCTTTTTATGAACCTGTCTTTCGGTCTGCTTTATTATAAATACGTTGTACAAGAGGCACCCTTTTCAAAAAGAGCTGCGTCTTGTAAATGTACGTGGTCTTCACACATATACATTGTATATGTATTATAAACGTACAGACGTATCCCCTCATACATACATAGCTTCGATACATGTCTCAGTTTGGCAGTTGAATTAAAATATTTATTTTGATTTTTTTTTAATAATTTTATTTTTACAAATAATAAAAATTGTATTTTAGAAATCGAAGCTATGTATAAAGTCCCTTTATGTATTACAATCAATTACACACACTTGCACAGCACATAGAGACACAAGTGTATATGGGTATATGTTTGATTTCCAGTTAACACTAAATGTATTGAACTTCTTTGGCAATCATTTTATGTTTGGCAAGAGATTAAAAATAATAAACCAATAAGCATTTGAAAGAAGATACAAAATGTCAAACAGTTTCTGAGGGGCATCACTATGTTCAATAACTATTTTTGTCACATGTGCATAAGATTTTTTATTTTTTTTCAGAAACATTATGTACCCATGGAACCTGTACAAGACCTTCTGCTGCAGAGTCGATGATAAAAGACAGTGCAGTTTTTCAACATATACCAGGTAAATTAATCCATCAAACCAGTTATTTCAACACACCACGTTTAGGTCATATATGGCATACAGTGATATTGGCTGAGGAAGACGTGAACTATATCCACCATTGTTGTAATGCAAGTAACTGACAAGAACTTTCTGTCTAAACTGTTAACATCCACTTGAATAGGCGGTGAGATATGAATGTTGTATACGCAATGTCGTATATCAATCATCACGGAGACAATGGCGTGGCGAGGATTCAAAGTCACGGCCCCTGTTTTGATATTCCTTACGTCTATTATGTTCTTAGCTCACTGGAGTCAAAGACTCAACTTGTGCTTTCTTTTTATTCTAAGTTCACCTGAGAGCATAATGCTCTAGGTGAGCTTTTGTGATCAGTCTGTGTCTGTCATTCATATGATTTTTCAACACATCTAAACCAAACTTAGACATAAGTTATAGTAATCACGAGGTCATTGTAATGCAAGTAACTGTCAAGAATCTTTCTCTCTAAAGTGATATGACCGCACTGGGCTCTAACACACAACTGAGGCAATGATCCAATGTTGATCATTTACATACGTTTATTTAATTTTAGCTCACATCTGAGCAAAAGCTCATTTGTGTTATTCTTATAGCAAGCTCTTCGTCGTCGTTGCTCACAACATGTATTTGTTATAGCATCTCTGAAACCACTTTTCATGTTTGTCAAACATAAGTGAATACCATTAAGAACAAACTGAAAATATAAACTTACTCAAATTATCTAAACATTGTTCATATAATAAATATTCAACTCTCTGTAACATGAAAATTGGATGTTTAGAATTCAATGACTAAAATTCAAACCATGAAGATAAAATTCGTAAAATACTGATAAAAATTTATATGTTTAATAATCACAATCAACAAGTAGAACAATAAAAATAAAATAAAAAAGAAAGACAACAAATTAGAAATTAATTTTGAGCATAACTTCCTGTTATAAAATTGTCATCTCCAAATAAAACTTTTATTTATTCAATAAAACTTTTTTAGTGTTTTAATTCTGTCATCTTGGTAAAAACTAGAGTTATTCCCCTTATCATAATGAAAACAAAATTTTGGTGATAGAATTATTTAAAAAAAGTTTTTTTATTAAAATTGCTATGTTTTCCTTTGGGGTTTAACTAGCAGCTTAAATCTCTCTTGATAACACGGATATAATAATAATAAGAATGAGAAATCTACATAATAATAATGATAATAATAAAAATAATAATAATGAAAATGATAATATAATAATAATTTTAATAAATAATAATGATTACCATAATATATCATGATTATCGATAATCACAATAAGGATTTTCTGATGAGGCCCTCAATATAAATAACTGTAATCATACCGACAAATAGTTTAATGAACCTTCCATGAGGCCCTCAACATAATAACTGTAATCATAGCGACAAAGAGTTTAATAAATCTTTCATGAGGCCCACAACATAAATAATTTTAAAAATCATACCAACAAAGACCTCTGTTAACCTTCCATGAGGCCCTCAACATAATTAACTAATCATACCAACAAAAAGTTTAATGAACCTTCCATGAGGCCCTCAACATTAATAACTGTTATCATACCAACAAAGAGTTTAATAAATCTTTCATGAGGCCCACAACATAAATAATTTTAAAAATCATACCAACAAAGACCTCTGTTAACCTGCCATGAGGCCCACAACATAATTAACTAATCATACCAACAAAGAGTTTAATGAACCTTTCATGAGGCCCTCAACATAAATAACTGTAATCATACCAACAAAGAGTTTAATGAACCTTCCATGATGCCCTCAACATAATTAACTAATCATACCAACAAAGAGTTTAATAAATCTTTCATGAGGCCCACAACATAAATAATTTTAAAAATCATACCAACAAAGACCTCTGTTAACCTGCCATGAGGCCCACAACATAATTAACTAATCATACCAACAAAGAGTTTAATGAACCTTTCATGAGGCCCTCAACATAAATAACTGTAATCATACCAACAAAGAGTTTAATGAACCTTCCATGATGCCCTCAACATAATTAACTAATCATACCAACAAAGAATTTAATGAACCTTCCCTGAGGCCCTCAACATTATTAACTAATCATACCAACAAAGAGTTTAATGAACCTTCTATGATGCCCTCAACATAATTAACTAATCATACCGACAGAGTTTAATAAATCTTCCATGAGGCCCTCAACATAATTAACTAGTTATACCAACAAAGAGTTTAATGAACCTTCCATGATGCCCTCAACATAATTAACTAATCATACCAACAAAGAGTTTAATGAACCTTCCATGATGCCCTCAACATAATTAACTAATCATACCAACAAAGAGTTTAATGAACCTTCCATGATGCCCTCAACATAATTAACTAATCATACCAACAAAGAGTTTAATGAACCTTCCATGATGCCCCGAACATAATTAACTAATCATACCGACAGAGTTTAATAAATCTTCCATGAGGCCCTCAACATAATTAACTAGTTATACCAACAAAGAGTTTAATGAACCTTCCATGATGCCCTCAACATAATTAACTAATCATACCAACAAAGAGTTTAATGAACCTTCCATGATGCCCTCAACATAAT
Source organism: Panopea generosa (assembly GCA_029582155.1). Taxonomy (NCBI): domain Eukaryota; kingdom Metazoa; phylum Mollusca; class Bivalvia; order Adapedonta; family Hiatellidae; genus Panopea; species Panopea generosa. Next base: position 65,992,903 of record CM055897.1, read on the forward strand.
TAACTAATCATACCAACAAAGAGTTTAATGAACCTTCCATGATGCCCTCAACATAATTAACTAATCATACCAACAAAGAGTTTAATGAACCTTCCATGATGCCCTCAACATAATTAACTAATCATACCGACAAAGAGTTTAATGAACCTTCCATGAGGCCCTCAACATAAATAACTGTAATCATACCAACAAAGAGTTTAATGAACCTCCCATGATGCCCTCAACATAAATAACTGTAATCATACTGACAAAGAGTTAAATAAATCTTTCATGAGGCCCACAACATAAATATTTTTAAAAATCATACCAACAAAGAGTTTAATGAACCTTCCATGAGGCCCTCAACATAGTTAACTAATCATACACACAAAGAGATTAATAAATCTTTCATGAGGCCCACAACATAAATAATTTTCAAAATCATACCAACAAAGAGTTTAATGAACTTTCCATGAGGCCCTCAACATAATTAACTAATCATACCGACAGAGTTTTATAAATCTTCAATGAGGCCCTCAACATAATTAACTAATCGTACCAACAAAGAGTTTAATGAACCTTCCATGAGGCCCTCAACATAATTAACTAATCATTCTGACAGAGTTTAATAATCTTCCATGAGGTCCTCAACATAATTAACTAATCATACCAACAAAGAGTTTAATGAACCTTCCATGATGCCCTCAACATAATTAACTAATCATACCAATAAAGAGTTTAATGAACCTTCCATGATGCCCTCAACATAATAACTGTAATCATACCGGCAAAGAGTTTAATAAATCTTTCATGAGGCCCACAACATAAATTATTTTAAAAATCATACCAACAAAGACGTCTGTCAACCTTCAATGAGGCCCTCAACATAATTAACTTATCATACCAACAAAGAGTTAAATGAACCTTCCATGAGGCCCTCATTATAAATAACTGTAATCATACCAACAAAGAGTTTAATGAACCTTCCATGAGGTCCTCAACATAATTAACTAATCATACCAACAATGAGTTTAATGAACCTTCCATGATGCCCTCAACATAATTAACTAATCATACCAACAAAGAGTTTAATACATTCCATGACGCCCTCAACATAAATAACTGTAATCATACCAACAAAGAGTTTAATGAACCTTCCATGATGCCCTCAACATAATTAACTAATCATACCAACAATGAGTTTAATGAACCTTCCATGATGCCCTCAACATAATTAACTAATCATACCAACAAAAAGTTTAATGAACCTTTCATGATGCACTCAACATAATTAACTAATCATACCAACAAAGTGTTTAATGAACCTTCAATGAGGCCCTCAACATAATTAACTAATCATACCAACAAAGAGTTTAATGAACCTTTCATGATGCACTCAACATAATTAACTAATCATACCAACAAAGTGTTTAATGATACTGCCATGAGGCCCTCAACATAATTAACTAATCATACCAATAAAGAGTTTAATGAACCTTCCATGAGGCCCTCAACATAAATAACTGAACCTTCCATGATGCCCTCAACATAATTAACTATTCATACCAACAAAGTGTTTAATGAACCTTCCATGAGGCCCTCAACATAAATAACTGTAATCATACCAACAAAGAGTTAAATGAACCTTCCATGAGGCCCTCAACATAAATAACTGTAATCATACCAACATAGACCTGTTAACATTCCATGATGCCCTCAACATAAATAATTGTAAAAATCATACCAACAAAGACCTGTTAACATTCCATGTGGCCCTCAATATAAATAACTGTAATCATACCAACATAGACCTGTTAACATTCCATGATGCCCTCAACATAAATAATTGTAAAAATCATTCCAACAAAAACCTCTATTAACCTTCCATGGGGCCTTCAACATAAATATTTGTAAAAATCATACCAACAAAGACCTCTGTTAACCTTCCATGAGGCCCTCAACACAAATAATTGTAAAATAATACCAACAAAGACTTTCAAAAGGCTCTCAATATAATTGTAAAAATAATATTAAAGGTGACAGATTAATTTTCCATGAGGCCCTCAACATAAATAATTAAAAAATGATATCAACAGAGATTTTATTAATCTTCCATGAGACCTTCAACATAAATAATTGTAAAAATCATACCAACAAAAACCTCTGTTAACCTTCCATTAGGCCCTCAGCATAAATAATTGTAAAAAAATACCAACAAAGACTTTTATTTATCTTCCATGAGGTCCTCAATATAATTGTAAAAATAATATCAACAGCGACATATTAATTTTCCATGAGGCACTCAACATAAATAATTAAAATATGATATCAATAAAGATTTTATTAATCTTCTATGAGGCTCTCAACATTAAATTATTGTGAAAGATATCATAAAAGGCTTAAATTAATCTTCCATGAGGCCCTGAAGATAAATAATTAAAAAAATTGTATCAACATAGATTTTATTAATCTTCCATGAGGCCCTCAGCATTAATAATTGTACTTGTCCTTTTAAAAAAAAAGAAGAGCTATTGCCATGACCCTGGCAGCATCGTTGTTGTCCGTGTCCGCTTGTTTTCTCTGTTTCTGAACAAACAACTCTTGTTACGGTGACTAAACTTCATAAACACATTCATATCATGTTATACAAACAATGTATATAGCTAACTTATCTTAATTTACATACTTTGGGCTCTAAGACCTTAGGTTAAAGTTTTTTTGTTAAGCTCAGGTTTGGTTAAAGTTTATGTTTAGCTCAGCTATTTCTCTGTTTCTGAACAAACTACTCATGTTTTGGAAACTAAACTTCATAAACACATTTATATTATGTTGTAGAAACAACGTATATAGCTAACTTACATAAATGTCCATAGTTTGGACTTTAAAACCTTGGGTTAAAGCTTTTTGTCTAACTTGGGTTTGATAGAGGTTGCAGGTTCGATCCCCAGCTAGACCCAATGCCTCTCGTAAAAACAACACTCAGTACTGGTTCTACCCAGGAAGCAGACTCGAGAGCAGTTCATATAACCCTTTACTCCATAGATACGCGTTTTCTCGCACCAATCACAGAAGGCCTTTGAAAACAGTGCAGGAAGAGCTCAGATTGCTCGTAACGAGCAATCTGAACACTTCCTGCACTGTTTTCCACTCTGTCAGTTAATATAAACATAATTCACCCGATAATTCAAAAGCCTTCTATATTAGGTGTCCAAAGGCGTCTGTATTAGAGGTGTCCAAAGGCGTCTATATGAAGTAAAGGGATAAGTTCTGACCTTTCATCTTGACCAAGCTAAAAGAAATTAATATACTAATCATACATATTCGTCCAGTTCCGTCATCCTTAGAATAAATGGCGAGGTGGTCCGAATGATCAACGTGGAAATAAATTTTGAAAGTAAAAAATTATGACAATGACCACTAGAGTTATGCCCCTTTCTAAAACTAATTATTAATAGTCTTGATCATATACTGCGCTTGTTTTTCTAGCAAGTTAGTAATTCGTGAATGAGACTATTCATTAACAGGTAATACTGTGTAATGGGATAAATCTAATTTCACACTTACATAATGTGGATATACATTTTTCAGGAATTGTTTGTGAAAAGTTATAAAACTTGTCCCTTTAAAGATTCATAATGTTTTATATTCACTTTTGATGGAACCAAAAGTGACTGGTTGAACTGATAATTTGTCTGGCATGTACTCATATCTCCTCTGAGGTAGCATTTTGTTAATCGTTTAATTTTATAATATGATGATTTTGTTGATGATGACGGTGTTTTTGTTGATGATGATGGTGTTGTTGTTGATGATGACGGTGCTGGTGATGTTAATGATGTTGATGCCTGTGCTGTGATGATTAATATGTTGATAAATGTGTTGATGATGATTGTATTGGCGATAATGATGCTGATATTGTTGTTGCTGATGGTCATGGTGTTGTTGATGATGCTGTTGTTAATGGTAATACTGTTGATGATGATATTGCTGTTGATGACGGTGTTGATGATGATGATGGTGTTGTTGATGATGCTGGTGTTGTTGATGATGTTGATGATTGATATGTTAATGGTGTTGATGATGATGGTACTAACAATAATGATGCTGATATTGTTGTTGCTGATGATGCTGAAGGGCATGATGTTGTTGATGATAGTGTTGTTGATAATGCAGTTGTTTATGGTGATATTGTTGATGATGATGTTGCTGTTGATGCTGGCGGTGTTGATGATGATAGTATAGTGTTGATGATGATTGTGTTTATGATGGTGGTGATTATAGTGTTGATGGTGTTGATGATGATGATTGTGTTTACGATGATGGAGATGATTGTGTTGATGATGATTATGGTGGTTATTATAATAATGGTGATGATGATGTTGATGGTGGTGGTGTTGATGATGCTGTTGTTAATGGTGATATTGTTGATGATGGTGTTGCTGTTGATGCTGGCGGTGTTGATGATGATAGTATAGTGTTGATGATGATTGTGTTTATGATGGTGGTGTTGATGATGAATTTAATGATGATGATGATGGTGGTGTTGAAGATCATGATAATGATGATGATAGTTGTGTTGATGATGATGGTGGTATTTATGAAGTGAAGGTTATTAGGATGATGATGATGGTGTTGTTGTTGATGTTGTTTTTGATAATGATGATGTTGATGATGATTAATATATTGATAATGGTGTTGATGATGATGGTATTGGCGATACTGATGATGGTGTTGTTGCTGATGATGATGATGGGCATGGTGTTGTTGATTATGATGTTAATGATGATAATGATGATGGTAATGTGTTGAGGATCATGATAATAATGATGATTGTTGTGTTGATGATGGTGGTTTTTATGAAGTGAAGGTGATGATTGTATTTATGTGGTGTTGATGGTAATGGTGTTGTTGTTGATGATGATTAGGATAATGATGATGTGTTGTTGATGATGGTGGTGTTGTTGTTGTTGATGATGTTGTTTTTGATAATGATGATGTTGATGATGATTAATATATTGATAATGGTGTTGATGATGATGGTATTGACGATACTGATGATGGTGTTGTTGCTGATGATGATGATGGTCATGGTATTGTTGATGATGCTGTTTTTTGATGATGCTGTAATTAATGGTGATATTGTTGATGATGATGTTGCTGTTGATGCTGGTGGTGTAGATGATGATGATAGTATAGTGTTGATGATGATTGTGTTGATGATGGTGTTGTTGATTATGATGTTAATGATGATGATGATGGTGTGTTGAAGATCATGATAATGATGATGGTTGTGTTGATGATGATGGTGGTATTTACGAAGTGAAGGATATGATGATGACATGAATGATGATTGTGTTTATGATGGTATTGATGATGATTGTAATGGTGTTGTTGTTGATGATGATTAGGATGATGATGATAGTGTTGTTGTTGATGATGTTGTTTTTGATAATGATGATGTTGATGATGATTTATATATTGATAATGGTGTTGATGATGATGGTATTGACGATAATGATGATGGTGTTGTTGCTGATGATGATGATGGGCATGGTGTTGTTGATGATGCTGTTGTTAATGGTGATATTGTTGATGATGATGTTGCGGTTAATGCTGGTGGTATTGATGATGATGATAGTATAGTGTTGATGATGATTGTGTTGATGATGGTGTTGTTTATTATGATGTTAATGATGATGATGATGATGATGGTGGTGTTGAGGATCATGATAATAATGATGATTGTTGTGTTGATGATGATAGTGGTTTTTATGAAGTAAAGGTGATGATTGTATTTATGTAGTGTTGATGATAATTGTGTTGTTGTTGATGATGACCAGGATGATGGTGATGGTGTTGTTGATGATAATGTTTTGATGATGATGGTGTTTTTGATGATTAATATGTTTATAATGATGTTGATGATGATAGTATTGACGATACTGATGCTAATATTGTTGTTGTTGATGATGGTGTTGTTGCTGATGATGTTGTTGATGATGCTGTTGTTAATGGTGATATTGTTGATGCTGGTGGTGTTGATGATAGTATAGTGTTGATGATGATTGTGTTTATGATGTTAATGATGATGATGATGGTGGAGGTGTTGGGGATGGTTGTGTTGATGATGATGGTGGTATTTATGAAGTGAAGTTGATGATGGTGGCATGGATGATGATGATGATTGTGTTTATGATGGTGTTGATGATGATTGTGATGGTGATGATGGTGTTGATGATAGTGGTATTGTTGGTGATGAGGAGGAGGATGATGGTGTTGATGATGGTGGTGGTGATGCTGATGGTGATAATGTTGATGATGAAGATGATTGTGTTTACAATGATGGTAATGATTGTGTTGATGATAATAATGGTGGTTATTATAATAATGGTGATGATGATGTTGATGGTGGTGATGATGCTGTTGTTAATGGTGATATTATTGATGATGATGTTGCTGTTGATACTGGCGGTGTTGATGATGATAGTATAGTGTTGATAATGATTGTGTTTATGATGGTGGTGTTGATGATGATGTTAATGATGATTATTGTGATGGTTGTGTTGAAGATCATGATAATGATGATGGTTGTGTTAATGATGATGATGGTAATTAAGAAGTGAAGGTTATGATGATGACATGGATGATGATTGTGTTTATGATGGTATTGATGATGATTGTAATGGTGTTGTTGATGATGATTAGGATGATGATGATGGTGTTGTTGTTGATGATGTTGTTTTTGATAATGATGATGTTGATGATGATTAATATATTGATAATGGTGTTGATGATGATGGTATTGGCGATACTGATGATGGTGTTGTTGCTGATGATGATGATGGGCATGGTGTTGTTGATTATGATGTTAATGATGATAATGATGATGGTAATGTGTTGAGGATCATGATAATAATGATGATTGTTGTGTTGATGATGGTGGTTTTTATGAAGTGAAGGTGATGATTGTATTTATGTGGTGTTGATGGTAATGGTGTTGTTGATGATGATGACCAGGATGATGATGATGGTGTTGTTGATGATATTGTTTTTGATATTGATGATGGTGGCGTTGATGATGATGGTGTTTTTGATGATTTATATGTTAATAATGGTGTTAATGATGATGGTATTGACGATACTGATGCTGATATTGTTGTTGCTTATGATGGTGTTGTTGCTGATGATGTTGATTGGCATGGTGTTGATGATGGTGTTGTTAATGGTGATATTGTTGATGCTGGTGGTGTTGATGATGATGATAGTATAGTGTTGATGATGATTGTGTTTATGATGGTGTTGTTGATGATGATGTTAATGATGATGATGATGGTGGAGGTGTTGGGGATCATGATAATGATGAAGATGGTTGTGTTGATGATGATGGTGGTATTTATGAAGTGAAGTTGATGATGGTGGCATGGATGATGATGATTGTGTTTATGATGGTGTTGATGATGATTGTGATGGTGATGATGGTGTTGATAATAATGGTATTGTTGTTGATGATGAGGATGATGAGGAGGATGATGGTGTTGATGATGGTGGTGTTGATGATGATAGTGTTGTTGATGATGATGATTGTGTTTATGATGGTGTTGATGATGCTGATGGTGATAATGATGATTGTGTTGATGATGATGGTGCTGATGTTGTTGCTGATGATGGTGGTGGTGTTAATAATGTTGTTGATGATGATGATTGTGTTGATGATGGTGTTGATGATGATGATGGATGTTGATGTCGATTGTGTTTATGATGATGGTGATGATTGTGTTGATGATAATAATGGTGGTTATGATAATAATGGTGATGATGATGTTGATAGTGGTGGTGTTGATGATGCTGTTGGTAATGGTGATATTGTTGATGATGATGTTGCTGTTGATACTGGCGGTGTTGATGATGATGATAATAGTGTTTATGATGGTGGTGTTGATGATAATGTTAATGATGATGATGATGGTGGTGTTGAAGATCATGATAATGATGATGGTTGTGTTGATGATGATGGTGGTATTTATGAAGTGAAGGTTATGATGATGACATGGATGATGATTGTGTTTATGATGGTATTGATGATGATTGTAATGGTGTTGATGATAATGGTGTTGTTGTTGATGATTAGGATGATGATGGTGTTGTTGTTGATGATGTTGTTTTTGATGTTGATGATGATTAATATATTGATAATGGTGTTGATGATGATGGTATTGACGATAATGATGATGGTGTTGTTGCTGCTGCTGATGATGATGATGATGGGCATGGTGTTGTTGATGATGCTGTTTTTGATGATGCTGTTGTTAATGGTGATATTAGTGATGATGATGTTGCTGTTGATGCTGGAGGTGTTGATGATGATGATAGTATAGTGTTGATGATGATTGTGTTTATGATGGTGGTGTTGATGATGATGTTAATGTTGATGATTATAATGTTGGTGTTGAAGATCATGATAATGATGATGATGGTTGTGTTGATGGTGATGGTGGTATTTACGAAGTGAAGGTTATGATGATGACGTGGATGATGATTGTGTTTATGATGGTATTGATGATGATTGTAATGGTGTTGATGACAATGGTGATGTTGTTGATGATGATTATTGTGATGATGATGGTGTTGTTGTTGATGATGTTGATGATTAATATGTTAATAATGGTGTTGATGATGGTATTGACGATACTGATGATGGTAATGTTGCTGATGATGATGATTGGCATGGTGTTGATGATGATGGTGATTTTGATGACGCTGTTGTTAATGGTGATATTGTTGATGATGATGTTGCTGTTGATGTTGGCGGTGTTGATGATGATGATAGTATAGTGTTGATGATGATTGTGTTTATGATGGTGTTGTTGATGATGATGTTAATGATGATGATGATGGTGGTGTTGAGGATCATGATAATAATGATGACTGTTGTGTTGATGATGATGGTGGTTTTTATGAAGTGAAGGTGATGATTGTATTTATGATAGTGTTGATGATAATTGTGATAGTGTTGATGATAATGGTGTTGTTAATGATGATGACTAGGATGATGATGATGGTGTTGTTGATAATGTTGTTTTTGATGATTATGTTGATGATGATGGTGATGTTGATGATGTTAATGATGAAGTTGTTGTTGATGATTAACGGTCATGTTGATTTCTAGACTTCCTTGAATTATTCAATGCAGGATTGCTGATAACATATTAATGTATTGAAGGTAGACATGCTAATATTAGCATTCTTTTGTGACAATTGTCAAAATGGAAACTAAATTATATATTCATATTTCATAAGGTAAAAATGTAAATATATAATTTTCAGAAGGTGGAAATTCATCAAAATTGTTTTGTTCCTTTAAAGGTTCAAATAGTTAAAAATAATAATGAAACTGATAATTATAATTAAAATAATAACAAAAGACATTAAGAATTATTCCCTGATGCCCAATAATATGAACGGAGGCAATAATTATAAAAATAAAAAAAGTGCTTTTTATTAATCTTTCATTAGGTCCTCAAATGTATATAAACAAAATCTTAAAAATGCAGCATCTTTTAAAACAAATTAAATAAATGAAGCAATAAGAAAAAAGCTAGAATAATTCCATAAACATTAATTGTGCTGTCGCTCATAATGGACATTGATTGATAATAAATCTTCCCCGAGGTCCTCAACATTATTTAATACATACAGAACATCAATTAACACATTTCTATTTTTGGAAAGGGGCACAACTCGTGAATGGTTAAAAGTGCCATAGGGTTATGAGGTCATATTAAATCAAGTACTTAATTTAATTTATTGGTATCTAATTATTTGGGTGAACTAATAATAATAAAAGATTTCATAAAGTTTGAAGTTTTAATTGAAATTAAAAAACATGTTTTAATGACTTTGAAATAAATTGAACATTGACATTATGTGTCGTTAATATTTGAATAGCCATTTGAAGATGCAACTACACCCAAGTTTGACATTCATGAATGTGTTACTGGGCAAAATGCCTTTTTTCTGCACAATTGCCTATCTGCAGCTTTTCAAATACTATATATATACGGAAACAGTCTCCGTGATGATTGATATACGACATTGTGTTTCATTATCATTCGTTTCCCACCACTGATTCAAGTTGGAAAGTTATCAGTTACTTGCGGAGATGAGGTATGCCCGAGTACTGGTTAACCTTTCGGGATCCTAGGATATAGTGGATAGGTTAACTGATCGTCTCTAGCCCTCGATGGCATAAAAATGATGGTAAATAGTCAATCAATCAATAAAGCAAATACTATAACACATCTATTTTGTATTAGCAAAGGAGTAATAATAGTGTTTTCACTTTGCAGGGACGGATTGATGGTATCGGGCGAAAATAGAGACATCCAACAGATACAAATACATGACATTTATATAGCGACATAGTAGATTGTAGATATTTTCATGAAATATATTCAAATGTATGCTTGGATACAAAATTGTAAAGTGTTTCCACTACTTTAGAATAACAGTTGAAGTGGCACTCATTTTATTAAAAAGCTTGAAGAAAAATATTTTTTTTAATAATAGTATTAATGTATTTGTTTTTTATAAATAGATTTTAAGTGTGTTTCTTTCTTTTTTATGAATTATCTCCCTTTTAAATTATTATTTTTCTTTTAGAATAATTGCAATTAAACTTTTGATTGGATTTTTTATCTTCATAGAAGAAACTGTTATTTTGAGAAGATTTTTACCAGTTACACTATTTAAATTTTGATTGTCAAATGTTTCATCAATTATTAAAATAAATTAAGTTTGAAAATTTGGCAACAGTCTTTAAAGAAATTGAGGATATTTCTGATTATTATTCCTGAAAGATCAGTCAACTTTCCTTACTGCTAATAAAAACACTGCTTACCCATATCTTGTAACACACATCTAACATGCAAGCTTGCGTTCTAGGTACGGATTCAGAATCTATACGACCTACATAGAAATTATATGACCTATATAAACATATTGACATATGTGACCTATATATACATATCGACTTATGTGACCTATATTTAAAGACAACCTATTTGACTTACAACCTTTGTACTTTTAAGACTGCATGCTCTGATTCCAAACCTTTTCTCACTTTACCAAAGGAAAGTTGACAGATTGTTTTACATTCAAAATACAAAACATTATTTTAATGGAACTCAAAAGCAATTTAAATATTGTAAAAGAAATAAATATATATTTTTGAAATAGATTTTTTCTTTATAAAATTATAAAGAAATGACCATGTTTATTCAAATGTTTAATGATTGGTAATAAAGAAACTGGTTTAAGTTTTGCATAGTTTTTTTATATTTATTATATGTTTGTATATATTGAAAATAATCTAAAAACTTATTTGCTTTTGAGAAAATAACATAATACTTTTTATTTGGAAATGATGCAGATTAATACTGTAGAATTTTTAATATTATCAAATTTGGGACACATATATCAAGTGTTTGTTTCTCTGTTATGCTATACGCCATATCATTATTTATGTGTTTAAGTTATTAAAATTTTGATAACATAGTGACTGATAAGGCTGGGTATTTCTTTGCATGTAATAACACTTTTGCAAATGTTGTAATTTTAAAATGTATTGTACCTGTCACTTTAATAAATAAAATATATATATGCCATTGTTTCTCATTACCAATCGTCGCTCACAGCTGATTCTAGGGAAAGTTATAAGTTACTTGCATTGGGTGTGCTCGAGTACAGGTTAACCTTTCTGGATCGCAGAAAACAGTGATTAGGTTCGTCTGTTAGCCCTTGATGCAATAAAAATGATGCTAAATATTCAATCAATTATTTTGAAAGAAGTCTAGTAAAAATGCATATAAATAGTCGTCTCAATTTGACAATGTGGCTTTATTTGACATTTACCTTTGTTATCCAATACTCTTCAATATAGAGTTAATTTTAAGCCATTTATTTGGAATTTACATATAGGTTTCTACTATATATAGGTGATGTATTCAATAAAGTATTGAATATGGATAAATATTTTTGAGTTATTTATTCTATTAGGAATTATTCTATTATTGCTTTGTGATTTAATCTGATTATTATGTCTTGACTACTTTTGAAATAAAATTGAATGTTGTTTGTTCATTTTTCTTTCGATCCTGATAATATGAATGTTCTGAGAATTATTATTGTTTTAATACAATTATATTTTTTTTTAATTTCATGTAATTTGAGTTGTCTTTTTACATAGATAATAATAAATGATTTACTCATTTAAATGTATGACATGCAATTATTAATATCTATCATACACATTTTTTTTGTTAAATTATTTGTAATTTTACTCTACCCACCCACCCACCCTACTGTACTGCTTACTCTACCCACCCACCTACTATACTACTTACTCTACCCACCCACCCATACCATGCTGCTTACTCTTCCCAGCCTACCCTACCATGCTACCTACTGTATCCATCCAACACTACTGCTTACTCTACCCACCCACCCTACTCTGCTACTTACTCCACCCACCAACCCAACCCTTCTCTGCTACTAACTCTACCCACGCACCCTACTCTACTGCCTACTCTACCCATCCAACCATATTCTGCTACTTACTCTACCCACCCACCTTACTCTACTGCTTACTCTACCCATCCAACCATACTCTGCTACTTACTCTACCCACCCACCCTACTCTACTGCTTACTCTATCCACCCAACTATACTCTGCTACTTACTCTAAATACTCTACTGCTTACTCTACCCACCCAACCCTACTCTGCTACTTACTCTACCCATCCCACCCTACCATACTACTTATGCTACCTACTGTATCCATCCAACACTACTGTTTACTCTACCGACCCACCCTACTCTGCTAATTACTCTACCCACCCACCCTACTCTGCTACTTACTCCACCCACCCACCCACCAAACCCTACTCTGCTACTTACTCTACCCACCCACCTTACTCTACTGCCTACTCTACCCATCCAACCATTTTCTGCTACTTACTCTACTAACCCACCCTACTCTACTGCTTACTCTACCCATCCAACCATACTCTGCTACTTACTCTACCCACCCACCCTACTCTACTGCTTACTCTACCCATCCAACCATACTCTGCTACTTACTCTACCCACCCACCCTACTCTACTGCTTACTCTATCCACCCAACTATACTCTGCTACTTACTCTAAATACTCTACTGCTTACTCTACCACCCAAACCTACACTGTTACTTACTGTACCCACCCACTCCACTTCACTCTACTACCTAATCTACTCACCCATCATACACTGCTTCTTACTCTACCAACTCGCCCTACTATACTACTTACTCTACCCATCCAAACCTACTCTACTGCTTTCTCTACCCACTCACCCTACTCTACTACTTACTCTATCCAACCTACACTACTGCTTACTTAACCCACCCACCCTACTCTACTAATTACTTTTTTTTTTTAATTTCATATAATTTGAGTTGTCTTTTTACATAGATAATAATAAATGAGTTACTCATTTAAATTTATGACATTCAATTATTAATATCTATCATACACATTTTTTTTTATTAAATTATTTGTAATTTTATAATTAATTATTCCAAACTCTACCCAACCCTATCCTACCCTACCCTTCCCAATCCTATCCCATCCAACACCACACCACCCTACCATGCTGCTTACTCTACTCACCCTACCCTACCATGCTACCTACTGTATCCATCCAACACTTCTGCTTACTCTATCCACACACCTTACTCTACTGCTTACTCTATCCACCCAACCCTACTCTGTTACTTACTCTAAATACTCTACTGCTTACTCTACCCACCCAACCCTACTCTGCTACTTACTCTACCCATCCCACCCTACTCTGCTACTTATGCTACCTACTGTATCCATCCAACACTACTGTTTACTCTACCGACCCACCCTACTCTGCTACTTACTCTACCCACCCACCCTACTCTACTACTTACTCCACCCACCCACCCACCCACCCACCAAACCCACCCACCCACCAAACCCTACTCTGCTACTTACTCTACCCACCCACCCTACTCTACTGCCTACTCTACCCATCCAACCATTTTCTGCTACTTACTCTACCCACCCACCCTACTCTACTGCTTACTCTATCCACCCAACTATACTCTGCTACTTACTCTAAATACTCTACTGCTTACTCTACCACCCAAACCTACACTGTTACTTACTGTACCCACCCACTCCACTTCACTCTACTACCTAATCTACTCACCCATCATACACTGCTTCTTACTCTACCAACTCGCCCTACTATACTGCTTTCTCTACCCACTCACCCTACTCTACTACTTACTCTATCCAACCTACACTACTACTTACTTAACCCCCCAACCCTACTCTACTAATTACTCAACCCATCCACCCTACTCTATTAACTTATCTACCCACCCAACCTACTCTACTACTACTTGCTCTATCCAACCTACTCTTAACACTTACACTTACTTAACCCACCCACCCTACTCTACTACTCACTCAACCCATCCACCCTACTCTATTTAATTATCTACCCACCCACCCTACTTTACTACTTACTCGCTACCCACCCACCACCTTACAACTTATTCTACCCACCCACCCTACAATACTACTTACTTAACCCACCTTACTCTACTAATTATTAAACCCATCCACCCTATATATATAACTAATCTACCCACCCACCCTACAATACTACTTACTTAACCCACCTTACTCTACTAATTATTAAACCCATCCACCCTATATATATAACTAATCTACCCACCCAACCTACTGTACTACTTACTATACCCACCCTTCCTCTACTACTTACTCTCCCACCCACCCAACATACTCTACTACCTAATCTACTCACCCACCCTACACTACTGCTTGTTCTACCAACTCGCCCTACTCTACTACTTTCAAAATTAATTTTTTATTATAACAAATCAAATTATATATCAAATCAAATTAATTATATCAAATTAAATTTTAATTAAATCAAATCAAATTAATTATATCATTTAATTTTTATTATATCAAATCAAATTTTTTTTTTCATTATATCAAATCAAATTAATTATATCAAAATCAAATTAATTATATCATATCAAATTCTTTATATCAAATTAAATTTTCATTATTATATCAAAATCAAATTAATTATATCATATCAAATTCATTATATCAAATTAATTTTTTATTATATCAAATTAATTATATCACATCAAATTAATTATATCAAATTAAATTTTCATTATATCACATCAAATTATATATCAAATTAATTATATCATATCAAATTAAATTTTCATTATATCAAATTAATTATATCACATCAAATTAATTATATCATATCAAATTAAATATTCATTATATCAAATTAATTATATTATATCAAATTAAATTTTCATTATATCAAATTAAATTTTCATTATATCAAATTAATTATAGCATATCAAATTAAATTTGTATCATATCAAATTAAATTTTCATTATATCAAATTAATTATATCACATCAAATTATATATCAAATTAATTATATCACATCAAATTAATTATATCAAATTAAATTTTCATTATATCAAATTAATTATATCACATCAAATTATATATCAAATTAATTATATCACATCAAATTAATTATATCATATCAAATTAAATATTCATTATATCAAATTAAATTTTCATTATATCAAATTAATTATAGCATATCAAATTATATATCAAATTAATTATATCATATCAAATTAAATTTTCATTATATCAAATTAATTATAGCATATCAAATTAAATTTGTATCATATCAAATTAAATTTTCATTATATCACATCAAATTATATATCAAATTAATTATATCATATCAAATTAAATTTTCATTATATCAAATTAATTATATCACATCAAATTAATTATATCATATCAAATTAAATATTCATTATATCAAATTAATTATATTATATCAAATTAAATTTTCATTATATCAAATTAATTATAGCATATCAAATTAAATTTGTATCATATCAAATTAAATTTTCATTATATCAAATTAATTATAGCATATCAAATTAAATTTGTATCATATCAAATTAAATTTTCATTACATCAAATTAATTATATCACATCAAATTATATATCAAATTAATTATATCATATCAAATTATATTTTCATTATATCAAATTAAATTTTCATTACATCAAATTAATTATATCACATCAAATTATATTTTCATTATATCAAATTAAATTTTCATTACATCAAATTAATTATATCACATCAAATTATATATTAAATTAATTATATGATATCAAATTATATTTTCATTATATCAAATTAATTATATCACATCAAATTATATATCAAATTAATTATCACATTAAATTAATTATAGCATATCAAATTAAATATTCATTATATCACATCAAATTATATATCAAATTAATTATATCACATTAAATTAATTATAGCATATCAAATTAAATATTCATTATATCATATCAAATTAAATTTTCATTATATCAAATTAATTATATCATATCAAATTAAATTTTCATTATATCAAATTAATTATATCATATCAAATTAAATATATCACATCAAATTAATTATATCAAATTAAATTTTCATTATATCAAATTAATTATATCACATTAAATTAATTATATCAAATTTAATATATTTTTTTCACATCGAATTAAATGTTTCATTATATCAAATCCAATTATTTTTTTGATTATACATTTAATTTGATATAAATTTAATTTGATAGAATGAAACAAAAATTGATTTGATATAATATAATATAACATTGAATTTGAGATATTGAAAAAAAAAATGATATTGTAGGGAATTAGCTGGTAGGCAGCCTACACACAACTGGTATTTTTATGACACTCGTGGGGTCAATGTCCAATAGAGTACACAAGTCTTTTGGTGTTTAACACTTTTATTTTGGTTTGATTAATAACAATAAAAATCATTTTAAACAATTAACCAATAAATTCTAGTTTTACATATATTTTGACCTAAAGCTGTTAAGCTGCTAGAAGTTAATAATTAAGATTTTTTAATCAAATGTAATCAACATAATATAATCAAACAAACTATAACGACAAACAAGTTCTGGAAATGAGTAATTTTGTCATTCAAAATCAAATGATTATATCGACATATGGAGGCTTTTCTCCAAAACACAATACTTGGATTTTATAACTGATTGACTAAGATTTTAAAATTTGATATTTCATAGAAATGAAAATTTAAATACCTTCTCATATTAACTAAAATACAGTTGTTATTAACACCTCAAGGGTTTCTTGTTACACCATGGCTTGTATGATTACTATAATGAAATTTGCATATTAACAAAATTCTCACCTAGCACTATAAACATCAGATACATATAGAATTTTTAATTTTTTTTAGCTTTTACCTTTTTAATTGAAATTTATTATTTTTATTTATTTTATTATTTGATAACAGCAATAAAATTATAACAGTAATTACATGTTTATGTAGTGTATGTATGTATATAGTGTATGTATGTATATAGTGTATGTATGCACGCATGTAGTGTATGTATGTATATAGTGTATGTATGCACGCATGTAGTGTATGTATGTATATAGTGTATGTATGTATATATTGTATGTATGCACGCATGTAGTGTATGTATGTATGTAGTGTATGTATGCATGCATGTAGTGTATGTATGTAGTGTATGTATGTATATAGTGTATGTATGCATGCATGTAGTGTATGTATGTATGTATATATAGTATGTATGTACACATGTAATGTATGTATGTTTATAGTGTATGTATGAAGTGTATGTATGTAGTGTGCATGTGTGTGTGTGCACGTATATAGTGTATGTACGCATGTAGTGTATGTATGTTTATAGTGTATTGATGTATGTATATATAGTATGTATATAGTGTATTTATGTACCCATGTGTGTGTATGTTGTGTGTGTATGTAAAGTGTATGTACACATGTAGTGTATGTATGTAGTGTATGTATGTATGTATATAGTGTATGTATATAGTGTATGTATATAGCGTATGTATGTAGTGTATGTACACATGTAGTGTATGTATGTAGTGTATGTACGCATGTAGTGTATGTATGTATATAGTGTATGTATGTATGTATGTAGTGTATGTATGTATGTATATAGTGTATGTATATATTGTATGTATGTAGTGTAGTGTATGTACACATGTAGTGTATGTATGTATATAGTGTATGTATGTATATAGTGTATTCTGATAATTTCTGAACTTATAATGTATATACATGTTTTTATATATGTGTATTTATTTTATATGTATATAAATATATTATGAATGTATATGTATAACATATTTTATTTCCATAAACATATATTACAATATGTAGTATGCATATAAATCAAATCAGACAAATTTTGAAATTTCAGCACATTTCAGGCTATATATGACATATCCGGTTTTACTTGTGGCGGTAGACCTCAGAAAGAATCTGAATAGAACCACCGTCCTTTCGCTAGTTACTGGCAAACTTTCTCACAAAGTTTTTGGAGCAAGCGGGTCTTGCTAATATGACCATAGCGATAAGAGGTAAGTGATCTTGAGACCAATTAGAGAAAATAAATGATATCATAGTAAATAAAATATTATCAAAATTATTCTTTACTTGTAATAGATAAGATTAATTTAACAACCAACTTGTGGTAACAAAAATCCTGTAAAAATTCAAATAAAAATCACTGATACATGTACCTAAAAAGTAAAATAGTCCAAGTTTTATAACATTTATCATTATCATTTATAACTAAAATATTGTCATACTTTTTCAAAAACAAATGTTTTTTTATGTAATAACAGAATATGCTTAAAATTGGTGTTATTTCTTATTACAAAACAATATTTGACATAAATATACATATGCATGATAATGTTCACTGTAACTTTTACTCTTCAGTCTTTCTTTAAATTAGAATAAAATTTGCTGATGTTTTTAAATGTAAAAATAATCCATTTATTCCAAAACTAAATTTTTTTGTTACTTTTTATATTAATAAATTATCTTTGGATTACCTTTATGGTGCTTTTTGTACTTTGCAGTTAAAACCATCTGTCAACTTTCTATCTATATAAGTTTTTATTTACCCTCGCGCTTTGAACCAGTCATTTAGACGAGTAGGATAAGATGATTATTAAAAACATAAAAGATGATTACGCATTTCTGTGATGATTAATGAGGATAATTTCACATAATAAGACTTGTCGACATTGAAACTTGAAGTTTATCTTTAATTAAGTTGGACTAACTTATTTTTATTTTTGGGTTCGGTGCTTACTATTTACAATGAATTAATGAATAGGGTTTTACGGCATACCAACACATTATAGGTTATTCAACGCCAACAGGAAGGAAGATTCCAGGTTCACTCTACATGTACAAAAACAACAAATTAACATACAGATAAAAAATACATAAAAAAATGAATATGCAGAATGAACCTAGAACCTTGATACCTGCAGAGTTTCAGCAAATTCTATCATATTACTCAAATTGTTGCTTCTTACGATATGCATGAGCCAGTGATCCTATTCTTGCCATCACTCATATGGCTCCCTGAAACCACAAACATTGATTATACTCATAATAAGATTAAATGTATAGACTGATGATTGACTTGTGTAGATTAAATGACAAAACTATTTTCTTTTTGTATCAACCAATTGCAGCCTTATATAACATAAACCTATATATTAATGGTTTATAATTGGTGCATGTAATTACTTATATCAAATAAAGTGCACCTATGGTTGTTTACCAATATTATAAGTCCAACAGCGCTGCTCTTAGTGCAAATCAGTTTGCTTGTATTGTCAGCGATATTCGACCTAACTACAAACTTGAGATGAAATTTAATTCTATCTAAAGTGTTATCTGTGCACACTAATTGTGTATAGTTACAATGGTAAAATGTAGTTGGTAGTTATCTTATGTAACCATATATCCACTGTGCCACCAATAATTGTCAATAGTATAACCATCAACAAATTTTGGTGTGCCGTAAAACCCCAATCATAATGTTTGGTGGTGGAAATCAACTGACCTATGATGGTTTGGCTGCAATGGTATATATTAGATATAGATTATTTTAGAACATATTTTAATGGTTAAAGCTAATATCATGCTATATGGAGGTTTTGTATTTTTGAATGAATGGGGTTTTATGGCATACCAACACATTATAGGTTATTCAACGCCAACAGGAAGGAAGATTCCAGGTTCACTCTACATGTACAAAAACAACAATTTAAACAAAAATACACTTACAAATGATTATGCAGAATGAACCTAGAACCTTGATACCTGCAGAACTGCAGAGTTTTAGCAAATTATATCGTATTACTCGAATGTATTTATGAACAGTGTCAGCTGTATAAGGTATTATCCATCAGCATATCACATTTTTTTTTAAAAAACTGACCAGTCGCTGTTAATCGATCCATTTTGCATCAATAATAATACAGAATGGTTTAAGAGTGTGTTAAAACAAAATAGAGTTAAACTGTGAAAAATGTATATTAGGGCACTCGGCAGCTCGCGCAAAAAGCTACCTAAAAGGCGCCAATAGTAAAAAATATTTTTAACTGATTAACGATAACTGGTCTCTGATATTTAGAATAAAAAATAGTTTTGTGTAACTCTATATTGAATATCAGGGTGGTAAGTATCCATGATATTCCCTACAATGGTGTATTGAGTGCAATAAGCCATATAATCCCGTACCAAAAGTTATTCTTTTTATGCTTTGAATTTGCATAATGTAACTTTTGTTATAAACGCAATAATAATAATAATTGCCTGTATCTTGTCAACTATTAAAAATGAATGTATAAGGTATTTATGATTATTAAACGTATAATCATATAAATGATTACAAACGTGTTATAATCGCATATATGTCCACAAAGACACAATATATAACCAAATATGATGTGAACATGTTTATATTTAGTGTAAATGAAAGTGTTTATTCCATACATTTGGCAATTTTCATCTCACAGTTATTGTTTTCCATGTACAATAGAACCTTTAATTTGATTTGTCGAGCTATTACTTAACTTGGTGCTGATTGGCTGATTTTCGCTTCAAGCTCAATGAATTGAAAATCGGCCAATCAGCAGCAAGTACTGTGAAATTTACTGATTGGATGGATTTCATTCCGGTATATAAGCCTAGCTCGACAGTTTTAGACATGTACTAGATTCTGACATACACCACAATACAGATGCCTTCTTCTCAGTCGGCACTTTGCAGTGGAGATGTCAGGTTGGCTAATGTAAATAGTGTATTTACAGAACAGCGAGATGAGAAATAGGTAATTCACTGGTGTATCCAGTGTAATTGGATGGAATTGCACAGATTACCTATAAAAGTATGGGATAACAGGCTGTCACTCTGGTGCAGAAACATCAAATTAAAACAATATAAATGTAAAAAATTACTAAAAATAGTGGGAAAAACTTCCTGTCCCCTGTACACTGAAATGGTCCAGTTTAGGGTATTATTAAAAAATTAAAACAATATTATAAGAAGATTTGTACAGTATGTACAATATATTTACAATAAAATATATAATACTTCTGCTCCAGAGGGGCAGCCTGCCTCCACTGTGGCAGGAGCCCTATTTGTTTTACAATTCCCCGTATCTGTCGCACTGGGTCAGGTAATATATGATATATCACCTGTTCCAGGGTCAGCCATTATTATTTTTATTATTTAAAGTATGTGCAAATTTAGATAAATGTACTCTTTCTAGTTTTACAACTAGTAATCCGAGGAATTTTAATATCCTTTATTAGGTGGTCTTGTTATGCATTTAAATTATGCATATTTATTTATACAGAAAAGGTAATGTGGTTAATTGCTAAGTAATAGCAATAAAAACCATAAAAGTATTGAAATTTTACAAGCATTTCAATATATAATATTCAACAATATGAAATTTTCTGTCAACTGTCCTTAATTTTGATTAAGTTAGTAGAGGCGTGGATTCAGAGCATGCATATATATATGCAGTATTTGAAGTATATAGGTCACAGGTCAAATAATTCGTCTTTATTATATGTATATAGGTCAAATCTGTTTTCTGTATATGGTTTGTCTTATAGGTCATGTAATAGTATGTAGGTCATAAGGTCAATATGTATTGTTATTTACTAATTTCTGAATCCGCACCTAGCAACGCAAGCTTGCATATTAGATGTGTGTTAGGCATGTTAGATGTGTGTTGCAAGTTAAGGGTGAATTTTGTTTAGCAGTAAGGAAAGTTGACAGTGATATTTCATGTAAAATTTAATTAAAAAATTATTGAAAATATCCCCCAATTTATGTAAAAACTGTTATGCTTTCATTTCCATATGTTGCCATTCAACCAAGAATTACAATAAAATTATAAATGGTCTTATTTATAACATTACTACTATGGCACCATTTAAACAACTCTTATAACAGTGTTTATCACAATAGGAACATCGCTCGGCAATTTCTGTCTACGATATACCTCACGAAACACCAATCGGAACATCGCTTGGCCGTTTCCGTCTACGAAATACAAATCACAACAGCTCAGCCATTTCCTTTTACATACGAAATACGTAGGCAGATATAGTCTAGCTATGTTCCGATTGATGAATGATATTTACAATAAGATACAAAACTTACAATAATATTACATCTATCCGACACTGATAAAAGACATGTTTAATGTATCACAAGTTCCGTTCTCAAACAAACAAAACCAAATTTCTGTCTGCAAACCCCTGGGATCAAATTCATCAAAGATGCTTCAGTTTCCGTGTATTTAGATTAAATGTTACAGTGAAATAGAGTGTAAGTATATTTTAAGTATACCTGCTTCCCTTAGGTGGACTGGTAGTTTTTACACTCAAATCCAGTTATTTATTTTTTTATTAAATATGTTGTTTAACAATAAAATTACCTTTTTTGAAATCATATGTTATTGACTAAAATAAAACCTTGGTATATTAATATTTCAAGTCGAAATTTAGATTTAATGACTTTGCCAGGCATATTTGCAGATGTAGATTTTAAAATTGATATACTGGTGCCCATTTCACATTCTGTATTTTAATTACCATATACTGGTGCCCGTTTTACATTCTTTATCTTTATTATTCATTGTTTTCATTGTCAGCTGTTTTTTTTTGTTTTGTTTTTTAAATTTATAACGGTAAATGATAACATTTATATCAAAACTGTTTAGCTCCAATTTTGGAGTAAACTCTGAGAGTTTGTCAATCCATTTCCTGGGTCATCGGACCAAACCTGGCTTCGAAGCTTTCAATTTACTATAGACATCTCAGCTGATTATGTTTTTATTAATAAATATTGGATTTTGCCAGTACCGTAGGACTGTTTTTAATAAATACCAGACATGTGAAAGGGGCAAGGAATTGTGTACATTTCACAAGAAATTCAACTAAACAATGTAGTGCTTCCACATACCTAACAAACAGCTTATTGTTTTGTGTTGTTTTTAGATTTTACAAATAAACTGATATAAAATAGCTAACCTTAGATATACCATATAGAAAAATATTCAAAATATTATAAATAAAAATGAATCTTAAATTTTGTCAACAATAATGAAAATACAGATGTTATTTGTATTTAAAATTGTTTTGTAAACCTGTCCAAAATTATGTAGAAAAATGGCTATTTACAATTCAAATTCTAATAACTTTAAATAAACATTAATTATTTTATACAGTAATTCATTCACATAAATATCTCACATATACATTACTAGATAACAATGTGAACCTATTTTGGATTAAATACATTTTAAATTCACAGATATATATCATTCATACACATGAATTAATTTAAAATGAGGTTTTGCAATATAATTGCGATCAGATCACATGAAATAGTTGTGCATTTCTATCTAGTTCTTTTGAACATTATAAATACCACAATTCAATAATAAATCCAAAATTTCAGTAATTTGATAATAAATGGGACTTATTTGATTAATTAAATTATCTTCCTTAATAAATTAATATAAGGTCACATGCCAAAATGATTAGATTTACTTTAAAGTGCATTTTTATACACGAAAGCATAATAATTATAAAATTTAAATATGATAATTGGTGATATTTTATTTCTTATTTCTTATATTATTATTATTTTTCTGATTATTATAGTGAATAAAATACAATCAAAAATTAAACTGGAATTATTCTAAATGAAGTAAATGGGAGATAATTCAGAATTAAAAAAACCCAACTCAACTGTTAATTTAATGTTTTTAAAATCACAGACACTTTCATATGTGTAATGGGAACTATTATTCAAACATTTGTATTATTTTTGTTAAAGTTTTGAATAAAAAGGAAAGTAACTGCTCCAAAACTTAATAAATATTGAAGAAAAAAAACTATTTTCACTATTATTCAACCCAAAATAATAGCAAACTTCCATAAAATTAGCAAAACATTTAAATTGGAAAAAAAGTCCTCTTACACAGCGACTGAAACAAATTTTTGAACAATACTCGTTATATAAAGGCACCAAAGAAGTCGCTCAAAACTAAATATGAAATATTTTTACACTGTTTGCATGCAATGGAAACTTAAATATTGAACAGAATGTTGAAACTTGATTATTTTTTAAATTTCTTGTTTAATCATATCAACCTAAATTTTAAGTATTGAAATTCTAAAACAACCATTTTTCATTAAAACGTGGTTGTTGGGTGCCCATTCAATTATCTATTTTTCTAAAGTAGTGGAAGCACTTTACAATATTTTATCATATATATCACATGTATTTGAATATATTTAAAAATAGTTTCTACAGCGTCCCTTTTGGTTGGATGTCTCCGTTTTTGCCCTATACACTGTTCGTCTGGCCCTACAAAAGTAAAAAACACCATTTTTACCATTTATGCTAACTCAGATTTGATACTAATACGTCTTTAACATATTTGGAATGTCACAGATGTGTATCTTGTTCACATCACACGTTGTTGCATTTGACCTGGGAAAAGATTTACCTATGTAAAACCGTGTTGTATCTTCAATATCGCAATGTATATATCTTTTAATGGGACATCTTTGAATTTATGTGGGTATTACTACTAGTAGATGTTGTTTTTTTTTTTATTTACTTTAGAATTTTGATATGTATTATAGTTATTGTTTTATGTCATTTCTTATAAAAATTCATCAATATTCATAATAATATTATTTTGCTGACCTTTGCCTAATTGATTCATTTGCAAATGTGATAAATAGGTGTATATATATATATATATATATTGTTGAGGACCTCATGGGAGATTTATTATCAGTTTTAATAAAGTATGTTGTTATCAACAACAGTTCTATCAATGTCCATGGATTTTTTTCTTGTCTATTTCTTATCATCAAGACAACAAACACTATGACCATCATCAACGACACCATCATCATCATCATCATCATTACAAACATCATTATTATCACCAAGCCATCATCATCAATATCATCAACACAATAATAATCATCAACACAATTATCACCATCATAATATCAACATCATCAATTTCAAGATGAACACCATCATCATTTCATCATCATCAATATCATCAACACAATCATCATCATCATCAATATCATCAACACAATCATCATCATCATCACAACACAATCATCATCATCATCATAACCATCATAAACAAAATCATCATCATCACTATCATAACCATAATCAAGACCATCATCAATAACATCAACAACATCATCATCATCATCATAAACACAATAATCATCATCAACAACACCAATATACACACAATCATTATCATCCACAGCATAAGCATCACCTTCATTTCATCAACATCACCATCATTATTAACACCACCATCAACATCAATACTACCATCAGCATCATCATCTTCAGAAAAAGCAACATCAACACCATCATCGTAATCATCACCATTTATATCATCATCAACACCATCATTGTAATCATCACCATTAACATCATCATCAATACAAACATCATTATTATAATCATCAACAACAACACCATCATCATCAGTAACAGTAACATCAACACCAGCATCATCATCATCACCACCAACACCATTATCAACACCATCATCATCAACAAAATCATCACCACCACCATCAACATCCTCAACAACATCATCATCAACACCATCATCGTAAACACAATCATTTTGATCAACACCATCATCATCAACACCAATATTAACATCATCAACAACACCATCGACATCAACACTATTGTCATCATCATCAACACAATCATCACCATCACCATCAACATCATCAACACCATCATCGTAAACACAATCATCATGATCAACACCATCATCCTCAACACTGATATCAACAACAACATCGACATCAACACTATTATCGTTATCATCGTCACCATCATCATCAACACCATCACATCATCAACATCATCTTCAGAAACAACAACACCATTATCGTTATCATCACCATTAACATCATCAACACAACCATCATCATCATAATTATCAACAATATCATCATCATCATCAACACCATCATCATCAACACCATCATCATCAGTATTATTATCACCAACACCATCACTAGCAACAATAACATCAACACCATCATAAACAACACCATTGTCATCAACACCACCATCATCATCACCATTATCATCACAATCATCATCAACTCAATCATTACCACCACCATCAACAGAATCATCAACAGCATCATCATCATCACCATCCTCAACAATGCCATCAACATCATCACAAACACCATCACCGTAAACACAATCATCATGAATCCACATCATCATCAACACCAGTGCTTTTTTCGGCCATTTTTATAGCTGTTACTGGGTCATATTCCCAATGGCAAAAAGTATCTTTTTTTCCAAATTGAGTGAAAAAAAATCCGAATTGAAAGCTTCAAAAATTGTAAATTGAAACTTGCCATACACCTTGATAAAATAAACAAAGTTTCCCCATTCTGAATTGAGTATGACATCGATTCTTTAATTAAATGGCCAGAGAAGCAAGTGTGCACATTTTTATGAAATTGAACACATATATTTAATACAAAAGTTTTTTCAATGTTAATGAAAACGCAGCCAAAATTCCCAATTCCAAGGTTATGGGTCATCTTTCCATAGTGGTGAGAAAAAACACTGAACACCACTATCAACATCATCATCAGCAACACCATCAACAATATAATCATCATCATCAACAACATCATTAACACCACCAACATCACCATCATCAGCAGCAACAACAACATCAGCATCATCATCATCAACACCATCATCATAACAATCATCATTATCACCATCCGTATCATCAACACCATCATAAACACAATCATCATCATCAACAATACTATCAACATCACTATCATTATCATTGTTATCATCTTCAATACCATCATCATCAACAACATCCTTAATTACACCATCAACACCATCAACATCCTAATCATCATCATCAACACCACCATTATCACCATTACAATCAACAACAACATCATCATCACATTCACTTCATAAATATCACCATTATCATCAACACAACCATCATCATCATCATCATCATCATCATCAACAACACCATCATAAACACAATCATCATCAACACTATACTATCATCACCATCAACACTACCAGCATTAACCAGCAATGTAACCATTAACAACAGCATCATCAACAACACCATTACCATCAGCATTATCAGCAACAACACCATCATCAGCAACAAAACTATCAGCATCATCAACACTATCATCATCATTATCACCATCAGCATCATCATAAATAAAATCATCATCATCAACAACACTATCATCATCAACATCACCATCATCATCATTGTTATCATCTTCAATGCCATCATCATCAGCAACAACCTTAATTATGCCATCATCAACACCACCATCATCATCAACACCATCATCATCAACAACGCCACTATCACCATCACAATCATTGTCATCATCATCATCATCATCATCATCATCATCATCATCATCCACACCATCATCATCACCTTCACTTCATAATTATCACCATAATCATCAACACAGTCATCATCATCATCAACACCATCATAAGCACAGTCATCATCAACACTATACTATCATCATCATAAACACTACCAGCATCAACAGCAATATTACCATTAACAACAGCATCATCAACAACACCATGACCATCAGCATCATCAGCAACAACAATATCAGCATCATTATCATCAATACTCTCATCATCATCACCATTATCAACATATTAATCATCAACAACATCATCAACATCATCACCATCATCAACATCATCATCAACACAGTTTTCATAAAAAACAACATTATCATCATCATCAACAACAACACCATCATTATCATCAACAACACCACCATCATCATCAATAACACCATCATCATCAACACAATCATTAACACAATCATCACCATCATCAACAACAACATCATTAACACCACCACCATCATCACCATTATCAGCAACAACATCATCATAACAAATATCATTATTACCATCAGCATCATCAACACCATCATAAACACAATCATCAAAAACAACACTATCATCATCAACATCATCATCATTGTAATCATCTTCAATACCATCATCAACATCTTTAATTACACTATCATCAACACCACCATCATCATCATCAACACCATCATCATCCTTATCATTATCATCCACAACACCATTACCACCATCACAATCATCATCAACATCATCATCAACGCCATCATCATCACCTTCACTTCATAAATAAAACCATAATCATCAACACAACAATCATCATCATCAATAACACCATCAACACTATACTATCATCATCTTCAACACTACCAGCTTCAACAGCAATATCACCATTTACAACAGCATCATCAACAACACCATCATCATTATCATGATCCTCAACACCACCATCATCATCATCAACATCATCATCAACAACACCATCACAAACACAATCATCATCAACACTATACTATCATCATTAACACCACCAGCATCAACAACAACATCATAATCAACACTATCACCATTAACAACAGCATCATCA
The DNA here is from genome assembly GCA_029582155.1 of Panopea generosa. NCBI lineage: Eukaryota > Metazoa > Mollusca > Bivalvia > Adapedonta > Hiatellidae > Panopea > Panopea generosa. Next base: position 66,022,060 of record CM055897.1, read on the forward strand.
ACAACACCATGACTATCAGCAACAACACCATCATCAGCAAAACAATATCACCATATTGATAATCATCAACAACACAATCATCATCAACACCATAATCATCATCAACATCTTCACCATCATAAGCATCATCATCAACAACACCATCATCAACAATATCACCATAATCATAATTAACAACAACACCATTATCATCATCACCATCAGAATCATCTTCATCAACACCATCATAAACACAATCATAATTATCCACATAATCATCATCACCTTCACTTCATAAATACCAACATCATCATCAACACAACCACCTTCATCATTATCAAGATCCTCAACACCACCATCATCATTAACATCATCATCAACAACACCATCATAAACACAATCATCATCAACAATTTACTATCCTCATCATCAACACCACCCGCATCAACAACAACTTCATCATCGACAAAATCACCCAACAATGGCATCATAAACAACACCATGAACATCAACATCATCAGCAACAACAATATCAGCATCATCAACAGCATCATCATCATCACCACCATCAACACCATCATAATCATCAACAACAACAACAACATCATTAACACTATCATAATCATCAAATACAACACCATCATCATAAACACCAAACAACATCATCATCAACAACAACACCATCATCAACAACAACACAATCATCATCAACAACACCATCATCCTCATCATCACCATCATTAACACTATCATAATCATCAAATACAACACCATCATCATAAACACCAAACAACATCATCATCAACAACAACACCATCATCAACAACAACACAATCATCATCAACAACACCATCATCCTCATCATCAACAACAACACCATAATCATCAACATGATCATAAACACAATCATCATCATCCACGTCATCATCATCACCTTCACTTCATATATACCACCATCATCATCAACACAAGCATCATCATCATTATCATGATCCACAACACCTCCACCATCATCATCATCATTAACATCACCATCAATAACACCATCTTAAACACCACCACCATCAACACAACCATCATCATCATTATCATGATCCTCAACATCACTATCATCATCATCATTAACATCATCATCAACAATATCACCATTAACAAAAGCATCATCAACAACACCATGACCGTCAGCATCATCGACAACAATACCATCATCAGCAACAACAATATCAGCATCATTATCGTCAATACCATCATCATCAACACCATTATCAACATATTAATCATCATGAAGAACATCATCATCAACACTGTCATCCGCAGCAACATCATCATCAGTAATATCACCATAACAGCACCATCATCAACAACACCATGAACATCAGCATCATCAACAACAACACCATCACCATGACAACAGCATAGGCAACAACACCATAATCAACAACACCATGACCATCAGCATGATCAGCAACAAAACTTTCATCAGCAACAATAATATCAGCATCATTATCGTCAATACCATCATCATCAACACCGTAATCATTGTATTTATCATCTACATCATTATCATCATCAACACCGTCATTAACAGCATCATCATCATTACCACTATCAACACCATCATCATCATCATCATCAACATCACCAATATCATCATCACAATCATTGTCATCATCATCATCATCCACGCCATCATCATCACTTTCACTTCATAATTATCACCATAATCATCAACACAGTCATCATCATCATCAACACCATCATAAGCACAGTCATCATCAACACTATACTATCATCATCATAAACACTATCAGCATCAACAGCAATATTACCATTAACAACAGCATCATCAACAACACCATGACCATCAGCATCATCAGCAACAACAATATCAGCATCATTATCATTAATGCTCTCATCATCATCACCATTATCAACATATTAATCATCAACAACATCATCAACATCATCATCAACACAGTTTTCAAAAAAAACAAACATTATCATCATCATCAACAACAACACCATCATTATCATCAACAACACCACCATCATCATCAATAACACCATCATCATCAACACAATCATAAACACAATCATCACCATCATCAACAACAACAACATCATTAACACCACCACCATCATCACCATTATCAGCAACAACATCATCATAACAATTATCATTATCACCATCAGCATCATCAACACCATCATAAACACAATCATCAAAAACAACACTATCATCATCAACATCATCATCATTGTTATCATCTTCAATACCATCATTAACAATATCTTTAATTACACTATCATCAACACCACTATCATCATCATCAACACCATCATCATCCTTATCATCATCATCCACAACCCGATTACCACCATCACAATCATCATCAACATCATCATCAATGCAATCATCATCACCTTCACTTCATAAATAAAACCATCATCATCAACACAAGCATCATCATCATTATCATGATCCACAACACCATCATCATCATCATTAACATCACCATCAATAACACCATCTTAAACACCACCACCATCAACACAACCATCATCATCATTATCATGATCCTCAACATCACTATCATCATCATCATTAACATCATCATCAACAATATCACCATTAACAAAAGCATCATCAACAACACCATGACCGTCAGCATCATCGACAACAATACCATCATCAGCAACAACAATATCAGCATCATTATCGTCAATACCATCATCATCAACACCATTATCAACATATTAATCATCATGAAGAACATCATCATCAACACTGTCATCAGCAGCAACATCATCATCAGTAATATCACTATAACAGCACCATCATCAACAACACCATGAACATCAGCATCATCAACAACAACACCATCACCATAACAACAGCATAGGAAACAACACCATGACCATCAGCATGATCAGCAACAAAACTTTCATCAGCAACAATAATATCAGCATCATTATCGTCAATACCATCATCATCAACACCGTAATCATTGTATTTTTCATCTACATCATTATCATCATCAACACCGTCATTAACAGCATCATCATCATTACCACTATCAACACCATCATCATCATCATCATCAACAACACCACTATCACCATCACAATCATTGTCATCATCATCATCATCATCATCCACGCCATCATCATCACCTTTATCATCATCATCAACACAACCATTATCATCATATCATGATCCTCAATGCCACCATCATCATCATCAACAACAACACCATCAACATCAACACTATACTATCATCATCATCAACACTACCAGCATCAACAGCAACATCAACAAGATCACCATTAACAACAGCATCACCAACAACACCATGATCAACAACACCATCATCAGCAACAACAATATCAGCATCATTATCGTCAATACCATCATCATCAACACCATTATCAACATATTAAACATCAACATCATCATCAACAACATCATCATCATCAACAGCATCATCATCATCATCATCATCATCATCATCATCACCACCATCAACACCATCATCATCATCATCAACAACAACATCATCAACAACAACACCATCATCATCAACAACACCATCATCATAAACAACATCATCATAATACAAAAATAAACGATTAACAAAATGCTACCTCAGAGGAGATACGAGTACACACCAGACAAATTATCTGTCATCATGTAGTTCAACCAGTCACTATCAGTTCCATCAAAAGTGAATTAAACCATTTTGAATCTTTAAAGGACCATGTACCAATTCTTATTACTTTTCACAAACAATTCCCGAAAAATGTATATCTACTTTGAAGTGTGAAATTATATTTTCCCATTACACAGTATAATCCGTTAATAAATAGTCTTTGGATCACAAATTACTAACTAGCTAGAAAAACAAGCATCTTATATGATCAAGACTATTGATAATTAGTTTTAGAAAGGGGCATAACTCTAGTGGTCATTGTCATAATTTGTTTCTTTCAAAATTTATTTCCACATTGATCATTCTGACCGCCTCGCCAATTTTTTTTGCGATGAAAACTCAGAGTTTATATGAACCGCTCTCGAGTCCACTTCCTTGGTAAAACCAGTACTGAGTGTTGTTTTTATGTGTGGCAAGGGGCCAAGCTAGGGATCAAACCTGCAGCCTCTAGTGTGAGCGGCCAACACTTTATCCATTAGACTACCGCCCCACCCCATACGATTGCCACATTAATGTGTCTTTTTTATTTATTGAATTTTCTTAGGTAACATGTGCTTATTAAAAAGGTTGTTTGTTTTGATGTTTTATACAGTATTATATGTAAATAAATATCAGTTGCTTGTAAAAGTGTATCTTTGCTACTAAATTCATCTATGCACATGGGTGTTTTTCTTTACCTAATGTTCCAGTGATGTTGCTTTTTATTCTTTTATTAATGTTAAGGGCTTGATAGAAGATTAATAAAAGTCTTAATCATTATGTTTATGTTGAGGACTTTTGGAAAGATTAATAAAGTAATGTTAAGTATTATAATTATAGTTATTGTTGTTATCATCATTTTTATTATTATTATTATTATTTTTTGTTCTTATTATTATTACAATCTTTATTTTGAGTATTATGCCAGTAATGCGTCTGACTATCAATCCAGGGGTTTATATATGATTATGATATATAATTTATATACAACATTATGTCTCATTATCATTCCTCTCTCACCGCTGATTCAAGTGGTAAAGTTATCAGTTACTTTCAGAGACATGGTGTGCTAGAGTACTTGCTAACCTTTCAGGATCCCAGGAAACAGTGGTTAGGTTAACTGACTGTCTGTTAGCCATCGATGGCATAACAATGACGCTAAATTTTCAATAATCAATCAAGAATATTATTACACCAATATGGAAAGCTACCTCAGAGGGAAAAGGAATACAAAATGATCACCATATATGTATTTATTTTATTTTTGATTATGTCATTCACTTTCCGTCAGTAATTACTTGAAATCTTTAAGGAAGTTTTTGATAAATTTCCACTGTATCTAAACTGACATACCCAACAGTAATTATATTAGAAATTGTTTGTGTTTGCAACGCCAACCCCTATATATTTTATTTCCATTTCCAAAAAGGGACATAACTCTAGTGATCAACTGTTACAAAAAGTAGTTTTTTACCAGTATGATAGAAAACATGAAAAGTAATGTAAAACACAATAGTTTTATATAAAGTGTTATGTAGTAGAGAAAGGTTCAAAATTGGTTATGCGTTCGAACACTGCTCTTGTCTTCTTTTTCTTTCAATTTTTTTATTGAATGAATTTACAATTACTACTTTTTCTTAGGTGACGTATGCACATATTTAACAAGAGTTTGCTTTGATTAATTTAAAAATTAAAAATAAATTAAAATTTAAAATACATGTTAATGAATTTCAGATGCTTACAAAATAACAGGTCTACATGATTTGGAATTTAGTCATCAAATACTTAGATTTTTATTATATATTATTTTATAAGTTTATATATAAGTTATGGTCATTTGACATAAGCAAATAAGATTTAGTACAAGCTCTCAATCTCATTCTTACTGGTGCTCCTTCATGTAAAAGGTTCAAGTAAAATTATGTTTTTCATTAAACACGTAAACACCACAGCGGTGGACTAGTGGTAACCTCGCATTCAGAAGATCATGCGTTCGATTCCCAAAAGACTTGAAAAACGGTGCAAGAAGCTTCCTCGCTTGCCGCTCAGTATTTAGTTGGCCGACACAGTGTCAGTTAAATGTCTCTGGGTGCGGTATGATACTGTAGTGTGGCAGCGCTTAATGCTTCAAAAAGACACCATTGTCATTTTTACTTATATTGAAACCGACGTTAAACACCATAATGCAACAACATAGTGTATAAATGATTTATATTTGATGTCATTTACCTGGAATCTTTTGAACAACCGCACTGTCAGCCCTATATACAGTCATCTACTCTACAGCAGAAGGTCTTTTGAACGCGCCATCGGTACCAAAATGTCGCTGAAAATAAAAACAAATCCTATAAGTTAATATAATAACATCATGTGCAGGTGTTTTTTTATTGAACATTAAATAGTTATGCCTCATGTATTATTTTAGTATAATATAATATGTATATATTATTTTAGTACAATATAAAATATATAATAATATATTTATATAATTAATTTAATGTGCATTTTTTACATGTAATAAATATTTATATGCATTTTATAAGAGTTTATAAATCTATTTAGTAAGATTTATATGAGTATCTAATTTATATGAGTATTTTATATGATCGTTTGTGTTTTATATAATTATATGAGTATATATATTTATGAGTATTTTATATGATTTGATTTTATATTTACAATATATGTGAATGTATATTATATGTACGAGTATATATGGTTAGACTTTTATTGTGTATATAATTTAGATATGTGTATTTTATATAACTTTATTCAAAATATGTATTCTATAAAAGATTTTATTATGTGATTAAAATTCTATGATTTATTATATGATGTGCAATTTTGATGCGTAGATCTATTTATTATATTATGTTTGCAATTTACATGAGTTCATTTAAATGATTTTATTATATGTGGTACTTATATAAATATTGATCTTATATGATTTTATTATGTATGCCATTTATATGAGTATAATTTTGAATGATTATATTATATGTGAAACTTAAATGAATATTGATATAATATGATTTTATTATGTATGCCATTTATATGAGTATAATTTAGAATGATTATATTATACGTGTAACTTAAATGAATATTGATATAATATGATTTTATTATGTATGCCATTTATATGAGTATAATTTCAGATGATTTTATTATATGTGTAACTTATATAAATATCGATCTTATATGATTTTATTATGTATGCAATTTATATGAGTATAATTTTAGATGATTTATTTATATGTCTAATTTATATGATTATCAGGTTTACAGTGTTTAATATGTTCATTATTTTTATTTTAGGTGATTTTTTCATGATGCCTACTTAATTAATCTGAATTTGAATTTTTTATGCAAATTACATACAAGTGTGTGCTTTTAGTATGTTTATGGTTTATTAAGATGTATACTTCGACTTATAATTTATTTATTAATTTTCACGATTTCATGTTGTGTATAGCTTGATTTAAATTGTGTATTTCATATAGGTATCTGTTTTATATTAGCTTATGATGTATGCAATTTATTTCAGCATTTTTTTTGTATTATTGACTTATTTCTTTATATATACTTTATTTTATTATATCTGCAGTTTATTCTAGTTATTTTAGTATGTGTGCAATTTATATGAGTTTATTCTTATATCATTTCATAATATATATTTTTATTTATATTTATATTTATTTTTTATATGATTTATTTTATGTGCATTTTTCACATGTACTTATGTTATGGGTATTAATAAGAGTTAATTTTTATTATTTATATTTTGTATGATTTACTACATGCATTTTTTTTATGTAAGATTTATATGAGTATCTAATTTATGTGAGTATTTTATGATCATTTGGGTATGTGTTTTATACAATTATATGAGTATCTAGTATTTTATATGATAGTTTATGGATTTATTTTATAAAATCATAAGAGTATATATTTATATGAGTATATATTTATATGAGTATTTTATATGATTGTACAGATATATAATTTATAAAATTATAAGAGTCACTATTTAATTGGTATTTTATATAATTGTATAGATATATAATTTATATAATTACAAGAGTAACTATTTTAAATGAGCATTTTATATGATTGTATACATATATAATTTATATAATTACAAGAGGAGCTATTTTTTATGAGCATTTTATATGATTGTATAATTATACTTGATCTCATTCTTACTGGTGCTCCTTCGTGTAAAACCAATACATTAAAGGATGTGTTCAGGTTTAGTAAGGTGTATGGCTAATAAATATTGGGCATATCAGTTTTTATTTGAAGATACAATGGACGAATGTTTGACAAACTTGAAAATTGGTTTTAGAGAATATGTCACTAAAAGTAAAACTTGTAGTAAACGACGATGACAACGACAAAGAGCTGAATAGCTGAACTGAGCTTAGCTCAGATAAGCTTAAAAGTATATAATTCAGCTGAGCTTTGCTCAGGCGAGTTAAACAAGAATATAGACATACATGTCAAAATTTGAATATTACAATATCATCATGACAGTTATGTGTTCGAGCTCAGTCTGGTCAGAGATTTTATGTTCAAGCCCAGTCCGGTTGTAGATTTTATGTGGAAAAGGTTCTTGACAGCTACTTGCATTACAAGGATGGTAGACTAAATGCCAAGGTCGTCTTCAGACAACCCTTCTAAATGCCATATATGAGCTAGATGTGTTGTGTCGAGTATTCTGGTCAATTTCAATGATCTATCAATTTCTAAATAGGGAATGAACGAAAGGTTCAAGTAAAATTATGTTTTTCATTACACATATAACACCGCAGCGGTGGACTAGTGGTAAAGTGCCCACCTCGCATTCAGAAGATCATGCATTCGATTCCAAAAAGACTTTAAAAATGGTGCAAGAAGCTTCTTCGCTTGCCGCTCAGCATTCAGTTTGCCGACACAGTGTCAGTTAAATGTCTCTAGCTGCGGTATGATACTGTAGTGTGGCAGCGCTTAGAATACTGCCTCAAGTAGACACCATTGTCATTTTTACTTATATTATAACCGACGTTAAACGCCATAATACACCAACATAGTGTATAAATAATTTATATTTGACATCATTTACCTGGAATCTTTTGAACAACCGCACTGTCAGCCCTATATACAGTCATCTACTCTACAGCAGAAGGCCTTTTGAATGCACCATCGGTACCAAAATGTCGCTGAAAATAAAAAACAAATCCTATAACATCGTGCGCAGGTGGGCATTTTTTTTTTATTGAACATTAAATAGTTATGCCCCTTGTATCATTTTAGTAAACGTGAACTAATAGCCAAAGAAGTTCAATGCATTTATTATTTTAACTGGAAATCAATCAAATACTTATATATACACGTGTCTATGTATGCATGGTGGGTGTGTGCGTGGTAGTAAAGGGTCTTTATACATAGCTCCGAGTTCTAAATTATTTTTTTTTTAAAATGAAGCAGAAAATATATATTTATTTATTTATCAAGTGCACTTTGAGATATGTTACCCTATATCGGAACTATGTATAGATGAGGGGATACGTCTGTACGTTTATAATACATATACAATGTATATGTGTAAAGACCACGTACATTTACAAGACGCAGCTCTTTTTTTTAGAAGAGTGCCTCTTGTACAACGTATTTATAATTAGGCAGGACGAAAGAAAGGTTCATAAAAAGCCTAGTAGTTGTGTTAAGTGTTGAGCAATGTCAATTTTAGAAACAAAGTGTTTCTTGGATTAGTGTTTTATTTAATTTTACAAGTATTTTTGAAATAAAAACGAAAATAAAATATTCCTTAAGTGGATAATTATGATCATATCTTTATGTTTTAAGACAGTTAAATCTACTTTTTCAATGTTTCAATTTTTTTTCTTATACCATAGGTTATTTTAATGATGCGCAATGAAGTGTTTATTTTAATTGAATAATATTTATAACAATTTTGTGATAGTTGTGTTTATTTTTATAGAGTTCTTATAGATTATATTGATTTTTATCTTTAATGATTATAATTTGGTTAGTTTTATATTTTTTAATTGTGTGTTGTATGTGTGAATAATTTTATATGAGTATCTGTTTTATAATAATACTATGATGAAGCTTATATGAGTGTCTATTTATTATTTTTATATGAGCAAATTTTATATGAGGATCTTTGTAATATGATAAATTCATAGAGCAAAATTATATGAGTATGTCTTATACAATTAAATGGTGTGTTTGATTTCATACTTTGTAAGATTTTATTATGAATGAATTTCATATCAGTACATTTTTTATACATGACTTTGTTTTGCAATTTACATGAAAATCAATTTGTTAGGTTTTTATTATGTATGCAATTTATTTGAGTATATTTTATATGATTTCATTAAATTTGCATTGTATGAGTATTTACAACTCTAATATGATTTTATTATGTATGCAACTTGTACGAGTTAATTTAAATGATTTTATTATATGTGTAACTTTATAAATATTGATCTTATAAGATTTTATTATGTATGCAATACATACGAGTATCTGTTTTATACGATTTCATTAAATTTGCATTTTATGAGTATCTATTTATGACCATTTTATTATGCGGATTTGGTATGAGATTTTATTTTGTATTCATGCATTTAATTTATATGAGTATGATTTATTAATAAGTCATTTATATGATTTTATTATGTATGCAATTCATTACTTCATTTTTATTATTTATTTTATATGCATTTTGTTACATGTAATAAATATTTATATGCGATTTATAAAAGTATATAAATCTATTAAGTAAGATTTCTATGAGTATCTGATTTATATGAGTATTTTATATGATCATTTGGGTTTGTGTTTTATATAATTATATGAGTATATATTTATGAGTATTTTATATGATTTGATTTTATATGTACAATATATGTGTATGTATATTATATGTATGTGTATAAATGTACAGACTTTTATTGTGTATATAATTTAGATATGTGTATTTTATGTAACTTTATTCAAAATATGTATTCTATAAAAGTATATAATGTAGTAGGTTTATCATGTGATTAAAATTTTATGATTTATCATATGATGTGGAATTTTGATGCGTAGATCTATTTATTATATTATGTTTGCAATTTACATGAGTTCATTTAAATGATTTTATTATATGTGGTACTTTATAAATATTGATCTTATATGATTTTATTATGTATGCAATTTATATGAGTATAATTTCAGATGATTTTATTATATGTGTAACTTATATAAATATCAATCTTATATGATTTTATTATGTATGCCATTTATATGAGTATAATTTTAGATGATTTTATTATATGTGCAATTTATATGAGTATCAGGTTAACAGTGTTTAATATGTTTATTATTTTTATTTTAGGTGATGTTTTCATGATGCCTACTTAATTAATCTGAATTTGAACTTTTTATGCAAATTACACACAAGTGTGTGCTCTTAATATGTTTATGGTTTATTAAGATGTTTGCTTCAGTCTTATAATTTATTTATTAATTTTCACGATTTCATGTTGTGTATAGCTTGATTTAAATTGTGTATTTCATATAGGTATCTGTTTTATATTAGCTTATGATGTATGCAATTTATATCAGCATTTATTTTGTATTATTGACTTATTTCTTTATATATACTTTATTTTATTATATCTGCAGTTTATTCTAGTTATGTTATTATGTGTGCAATTTATATGAGTTTATTCTTATATTATTTCATAATATATATTTTTGAAGGGCATCAATTTTGGATGATTTTTCCATGTGCTTTTTACATGAGTATCTGTTTTATATGACTTTATTATGTATACAATTCATTTATTTATTTTTTATATGATTTATTTTATGTGCATTTTTCACATGTACTTATGTTATGGTATTAATAAGAGTTAATTTTTATTATTTAGATCTTGTATGATTTACTACATACATTTTTTATGTAAGATTTATATGAGTATCTAATTTATACGAGTATTTTATATGATCATTTGGGTATGTGTTTTATATAATTATATGAGTATCTAGTATTATATATGATAGTTTATAGATTTATTTTATATAATCATATGAGTATATATTTATTTGAGTATTTTATATAATTGTATAAATATATAATTTATATAATTACAAGAGTAACTATTTTATATGAGTATTTTATATGATTGTATAATTATACTTTGTATGTTTATATAGTAATATGAGTATCTGGGGGTTTTTTTTATAATTATATGAGTATCTGTTTAATACGAGTAAATTTTTTATTTAAATATTTATGTTTTGTATATCATATACTATATGAATATATAATTGTAACTAAAGTATATGATTCAATATTATAAATAAGTAAAATAAAATAGTCTACAGTAAATAAGCTACAGATACTTGCATCATGCATGAATAGACAAAACCCTTTAACATATTTTTATTTTCATAGAAAAGGCTTCTTAAAATCGAATCACATGTTAATAAATGCAAATACAGTGAAACTATAATGTGACAGCGGTACATCAAACATTTCTGATGAAACTTAATACAGGACTTGCTTTTTTCTACTCTATCAGATTGTAAGTATTTAATGTATTATCACCTCAAGGATTATAATAGTTATAATTCAACATCATTCAAATTCAATAAAATAGATGTTTATTTAATATCAGTATGCATCCAAGGTATGTCTGAAATGTTTTGTGTACCGCCAAGAGGTTGTTAACAGTTAAAATGTTAATTGTGCGCTAGCAGCAGCGTATTTCAAAAAGCCTTCCTGTGATTTACAACAGGCCCAAATTTATCAAATAATAAATCCCATGTTAAAAAACATTAACGATATATAATCTATTCAGTGCAGATACATTTACAAACTAGTACAGGCTGATACTAACATAATTAAAGTTCTACTACTACTTGCATTACTTCTAATAAAATAATGTTCAGTACTGTCAGTTGTAAAATAATCATAATAGATAAATAATAAATATACAATATAATATACTTGCTTTATTTGTCTTAACTGATTGTAATACTGAATATGTTTTAATTATCCTAATTAGTGTTATGTGTCAATTGCCACAGTGTATGTTTTATTTATCGTATTTACTGTATGTTTTAATTGTCTTAATTATTTTAGTGTTAATTGCCTAAATTATGTTTAGTGTATCCTATAATTGAATATATTCATATTATCCTAATCAGTTTTATGTTTTAATTATCCTAATTAATGTTATGTGTTAAATCCTAATTAATGTTATGTGTTAATTGCCACAGTGTACGTTTTATTTATTCTCATTACTGTATATGTTTTAATTGACTTAATTATTTTACATGTTTATTGCCTGATTATATGTTTAGTATATCCTATAATTAAATATGTTATAATTATCCTAATTATTTTTATGTTTTAATTACTAGTGTATGTTTTATTTATCCTCATTACTGTGTATGTTTTAATTGTCTTAATTATTTAATGTGTTAATTGCCTGGTTATGTTTATTGTATCCTATAATTGAATATGTTTATATTATCCTAATTTGTTTTATGTTTTAATTACCAGTGTATTATTTAACATGTTAATTGCCTGATTATGTTTAGTATATCCTATAATTGAATATGTTTATATTATTCTTATTTGTTTTATGTTTTAATTACCAGTGTATGTTTTACTTATCATAATTACTGCATAGGTTTTAATTGTCTTAATTAGGTGTATGTGCTAATTGCCTGAATGTATGTTTTATTTATCCTAATTACTGCATAGGTTTTAATTGTCTTAATTAGATGTATGTGCTAATTGCCTGAATGTATGTTTTATCAATCCTAATTACTGTATATGTTTTAATAGTCTTAATTATTTTACATGTTAATTGCCCGATTATATGTTTAGAATATCCTATAATTGAATGTTTTAATTATCCTAATTAGTTTTATGTTTTTTTTATGTTTTAATTACCAGTATATGTTTCATTTATCCTAATTACTGCATTGGTTTCAATTGTCTTAATTAGGTGTATGTGGCAATTGCCTTATTGTATATTTATTTGATTTTATTATTGAATATGTTTAAATGTCCTAACTAGTGTTTTGTGTTAATTGCCTGAATGTACGCTTTATTTATTCTAGTTAATATATATGTTTTAATTGCCGTAATTAGATTAAATGTGTTAATTACCTAATTGTATATTTAGTTGATTCTATTACTGAATATGTTTAAATGTCCTAACTAGTGTTTTGTGTTAATTGCCTGAATGTATGTTTTATTTATCCTATTTACTGTATATGTTTTAATTGTCCTAATTAGATTAATGTGTTAATTGCCTAATTATATATTTAGTTGATTTTATTACTGTATATTATGTTTTAATTTTCCTAATAAGTTTTTTGTGTTAATTTGTATGAGTGAATGTTTTATTTATCCTAATTACTGACTTATATTTTAATTGTCCTCATAAGTTTTTTTTGTGTTACTTGCCTGATTGTATGTTTAGTTTATCCTAGCACTGAATATACTTTATCTATTCTAATTACTGTATATGTTTTAATTGCCCTAATTAGATTTATGTGTTAATTACCTCTTTAGTTGATTTTATTACTGACTTTGTTTAAATGTCCTAACTAGTGTTTTTTGTTAATTGTCTGACTGCATGTTTAGTTTAGCCTAGCACTGAAAATATTTTATCTATCCTCATTACTGTGTATGTTTTAATTGCACTAATTAGATTGATGTGTTAATTGCCTAATTGTATATTTAATTGATTTTATCACTGAATATGTTTTAATTGTCCTAATTAGTTTTATTGTGTTAATTTGTATGAGTGTATGTTTTATTTATTCTCAGTACTGTATATGTTTAATTGCCCTAATTAGATTTATGTGTTAATTGCCTAATTGTATATTTAGTTAATTTTGTCACTGAATGTGTTTTAATTATTCTAATTAGTTTTATTGTGTTAATTGGCTGAGTGTATGTTTTATTGATACTATTTACTGAGCTATATTTTAATGGTCCTAATTATTTTGTGTGTCATTAACCTAATTATCTCTGTCCTTATCCACTTAATGAATATTTTTACATATTCTTAAATAAGTCATTCATTACAAGAATTTTTTTTAAAAACTAATGACATTTGCTCAAAATGTATATGATTGATTTCCAGCTTAAAATGCATTAAAATATTTTTATATTTTGGATAATCAAATGGACATAGCTACAAATTTTAAGAAACGTCATTGATATTGACAATTTAACTTATAACTTATTTGACTTATTATTTATACAAAGAGTTCAAAACCAACTAGTGGAACCCCACGGAATGGGCAGAACCAGTATTTAAACATTTATCTCAAAATAATAGAATAATTTATCTCAAAAGAATAGAAAAAAATATCTCAGAAGAAGAGGAACTTGAACTTGGAGTAGAAATATTTAAACATACCATTTAATGAAAGAAACCAAGCTCTTATGATTACTGTAAATATTGTCAACAAACATCGAGTGATCAGAAAAGCTCACCTAAAGCATTATGCTCTCAGGTGAGCTAAAGATACAAAGCTGACTTTGAGCCTATGACTCTAGTGAGCTAATACAGAATACATTTAATAACCTTTCTGTCCCACACTGGTGTCATCTCTTGTAATTCCTTTTAGAATGACACATGTCGTTAATATATTATTTGTTTTTATACTGTATTATATAATTGTAAGCTAAGGTCGAAGGTTCAAGTCTTGCTCGCTCCAAAAACTTTATGCGAGAAAGTTTGCCAGTTACTTGCTGAAGGATGGTGGTTCTGCTTAGATTCGTGTCAAGCTCTTCCTCCATCAATAGAAACTGGATATGCCATATAACATTTCAGGTGTTGAAAACTCTATTCCAAATTAAACTGTTTATATATTATATGTGGCAGTTGTAACCAAGTGTGGAATTTAAGCTCTGTGAGTCACAATTGTTGTTACTTTAACCAGTGCTTCAGTAGAATAAAAGCATCAAGAGTACATATATAGATTTGTAATGTTTCAGGATGACCATACAACAAATAGAGGAAAACTATTATTTAAGAATATGACATATTAGACAAGCAAAGTGTACTTAACTTTCAACTTCTAGTCTGTATATCTTCCAACACAACCAACCATCTGCCACGACAAATACTACATTGCTGCTGGGGACCAGTCTCACATCACTGGGTGCCAACCTACTAAAATAGTCAATATCATTTAAATGTCTTGCATTAAAACTTGCATGGCCAGTGCTAAAATAGATAAATAAAACAAAGTTTTATACTGTATTATACAATTGTAAGCTACGGTCGAAGGTTTGAGTCTTGCTCGATTCAAAAACTTTATGTGAGAAAGTTTGTCAGTTACTTGCTGAAGGATGGTGGTTCTGTTTAGCTTCTTCTTCCACCAATAAAAAACTGGATATGCGATATAACATTTCAAATGTTGAAAACTCCATTCCAAATGGTTTATATATTATATGTGACAGTTTTTACCAAGTGTGGAAAGCTCTGTGAGTCACAATTGTTGTTACTTAAACCAGTACTTCAGTAGAATAAAAGCAACAAGAGTACATATATAGATTTGTAATGTTTCAGGATGACCATACAACAAATAGAGGGCAACTAATATTAAGAATATGACATATTAGACAAGCAGAGTGTACGAACTTTCAACTTCTAGTCTGTATATCTTCCAACACAACCAACCATCTGCCACGACAAATACTACATTGATGCTGGGGACCAGTCTCACATCACTGGGTGCCAACCTACTAAAACAGTCAATATCATTTAAACGTCTTGCATTAAAATTCGCATGGCCAGTGCTAAAATGGGTAAATAAAACAAAGTTTTAAACTGAATAAATTATACAATTGTAAGCTACAGTTGAAGGTTCGAGTCTTGCTCGCTCCAAAAACTTTATGTGAGAAAGTTTGCCAGTTACTTGCTGAAGGATGGTGGTTCTGCTTAGATTCGTGTCAAGCTCTTCCTCCATCAATAAAAACTGGATATGCCATATAACATTTCAGGTGTTGAAAACTCCATTCCAAATTAAACTGTTTATATATTATATGTGGCAGTTGTAACCAAGTGTGGAATCTAAGCTCTGTGAGTCACAATTGTTTTTACTTTAACCAGTGCTTCAGTAGAATAAAAGCAACAAGAGTACATATATAGATTTGTAATGTTTCAGGATGACCATACAACAAATAGAGGAAAACTATTATTTAAGAATATGACATATTAGAAAAGCAAAGTGTACTTAACTTTCAACTTCTAGTCTGTATATCTTCCAACACAACCAACCATCTGCCACGACAAATACTACATCACTGTTGGGGACCAGTCTCACATCACTGGGTGCCAACCTACTAAAATAGTCAATATCATTTAAATATATTGCATTAAAACTTGCATGGCCAGTGCTAAAATAGATAAATAAAACAAAGTTTTATACTGTATTATACAATTGTAAGCTACGGTTGAAGGTTCGAGTCTTGCTCGATTCAAAAACTTTATGTGAGAAAGTTTGTCAGTTACTTGCTAAAGGATGGTGGTTCTGTTTAGCTTCTTCTTCCATCAATAAAAAACTGGATATGCGATATAACATTTCAAATGTTGAAAACTCCATTCCAAATGGTTTATATATTATATGTGACAGATTTTACCAAGTGTGGAAAGCTCTGTGAGTCACAATTGTTGTTACCTTAACCAGTGCTTCAGTAGAATAAAAGCATCAAGAGTACATATATAGATTTGTAATGTTTCAGGATGACCATACAACAAATAGAGGGCAACTAGTATTAAGAATATAACATGTTAGACATGCAGAGTATACTTACTTTCAACTTCTAGTCTGTATATCTTCCAACACAACCAACCATCTGCCACGACAAATACTACATTACTGCTGGGGACCAGTCTCACATCACTGGGTGCCAACCTACTAAAACAGTCAATATCATTTAAATGTGTTGCATTAAAATTCGCATAGCCAGTGCTAAAATAGGTAAATAAAACAAAGTTTTATCCTGAATATATTATACAATTGTAAGCTACGGTCGAAGGTTTGAGTCTTGCTCCTCCAAAAACTTTATGCGAGAAAGTTTGCCAGTTACTTGCTGAAGGATGGTGGTTCTGCTTAGATTCGTGCTAAGCTCTTCCTCCATCAATGAAAACTGGATATACCATATAACATTTCAGGTGTTGAAAACTCCATTCCAAATTAAACTATTTATTATATGTGGCAGTTGTAACCAAGTGTGGAAAGCTCTGTGAGTCACAATTGTTGTTACTTTAACCAGTGCTTCAGTAAAATAGAAACAACAAGAGTACATATATAGATTTGTAATGTTTCAGGATGACCATACAACAAATAGAGGGAAAGTATGACATATTAGACGAGCAGAGTATACTAACTTTCAACTTCTAGTCTGTATATCTTCCAACACAACCAACCATCTGCCACGACAAATACTACATTACTGCTGGGGACCAGTCTCACATCACTGGGTGCCAACCTACTAAAATAGTCAATATCATTTAAATGTCTTGCATTAAAACGCGCATGGCCAGTGCTAAAATGGATTAATAAAAACAAAGTTAATGAGAAAAAGGAAATTAAAAAAAAGTCCAAAATTTAATATAGCAAACTTCCTTAAGTGGAAAGGTGTACAACTAGGGTATCTAATATATCGTTCATTTTATATTCTTTCAGAAAAAGTAAATAAATAACCTATCAGAATAGCGAATACCATTTTATTTTGAAGAAAAAAAACAATAAAAACGGGCAGCTGTGCAATGTGTGCGAGACTGAGTAGAGAACAGGATATTGTAATACTCACCATCTGAAGCAAGTTATGTACTGTCACCATTTCTGTTTTAACTGCCAACCAAACAACACAGACCAGTCTGCAATCAACTCCTAAAAATAAAAGGTTTATTTAAGTTTTTATTTTAACAAATATGGTACTGTTCAGCTCATTTAAATACTGTATCTGACCGGGGATCCAGATTTGACAAATTATCACTACATTGTCTTGGTTTAAACGCTGTGTACTTATACAAATATACAGGCGTAAAAGTTGTCCCTACACAATATACATATATACATGGAGGTGTGTTTACATAATGGCTCCTGTTAAATATAGATATATTATAAATATACATGAAAAGTACAGGTGTGGAATATTTGGGTGTGTGTTGCATTCTCCCATTTCAGTACAAGCAGTGACGAATATATTTTAACACTTAAAAGTCGTTTCAGGCTAGCTGGCTTTGAACAACCGAACTTTAACCTATAAGCGGTTGCCATACGTTCCCTCCCCGACGGCTGGTTAATACACTTTGTTTTGTGACAAAAATAATAACATAAAAACATCTCGACTTGCATGTACATTGTTGAGATTCCTCTGAAGATGAACTTCCCTGCTCTCTGCTTGGGCACACAAAACCACGTTACAGACGATAATCAGATAAAACAAGTCTCACAGACGACAATCACACAAAACCAGCCTCGCGGACGATGTAACCAAGGAAACACACGTGGTGGCGACCTGATAATGTTATAAAAAAAAGTTTCAATCAGTAAAAATAAGATTTTTTTTTATATTTTTGCATGGTAATAAGTTATCCAAAATTAATACAATTGTTGTAAGCATGTATATAGATATGCAGTCGATGCTTTTTGAATGCGTTTTTGTTATCTTTGTATAAAGTGTTTGTGGGAAGAGCCGTGACCAATGTTGTTAAGAACTTGTGGCTCGTCCCTATTGAACACATTACAGCAACACAAATATGTTTAAATCAACATATAAATGACAGTGTTGAAACGTTGGCAGCTGCGGCAGACCAAGTTCGAATCGAGAATCGGCAATGAAGTCTAGACTTCCTTTTATGTGCATAAACGTCAGGAAAATACACAGACATTATTATACTAAATGAAAACGATACAAATATATAATAAAACATCACATAAAACAAGAGAAAAGCACACTAGAACTCACGCTACCGCCCAAAATCCAATGTTAAAACACCTCCTTCCAGTTAGAATTCACAATACTAAATGACGCGGGCGATGCCTCGTCAATAGTCGGATGTGCTGTCATGTGACTTTTGACCAATGAAATGTAAACCGGAAAATAACGAGGGTTTTTTATTGGTCAAAACGTTTCCCGCGATAAGTATCACGTGATGCAATTGACTTTGAGTGAACTGATTTTTGGTAAGTCAAAATAATGTCTAGGTGCGAAAACATGACAAAGCAATCTGATTACGTAATTTCGCCCTGTATTGATAGTAAGTGTAAAGAATAAAGAGTTTAAGCTGCCAATTTGTGTTATTTTGATAAACACATGTTTGCGCATTATAGACACAGTTTAAATGCAATCTTTATACCCTCCGAGGTCGCCTTTTTAATAAAGAATGTACTTGTAACACATAGCAATATTTTCAGAGGCTTACATTTTTGTTTTAAGATACCGTGAAATATATCCGTCTATCTTTATGGAAAAGCGGGCCTAGTTAGCCCAGTCGGTAGCGCGTTTGACTATCAACCCAAGGGTCGTGGGTTCGAATCCCTGCCCAGTCCCATTCCTCGTGATAATTGATGTTTGACATTGCGTCTTATTGCCACTTGTCTCTCACCACTGATTCAAGTGGGAAAAGTTATCAGTTACTTGCGGAGATGGGTGTGCTATGGTACTGGTTAACCTTCCAGTACCCCAGGAAAGAGTGGTCAGGTTGAATAATCGTCTGCCAGCCATCGATGGCATAAAATGACGTTAACAGTTCAAACAACAAATAAAGCTTTATAAAAAGTAATAAAACACATATAAATGACAGTAAATTGTATGTTATTCATGTCAAGTTACTGTTCAATAAAGGAAGAGCGGTCCCGAAACGAACGAAATAAATAAAAATATAAAACTAACCGAAAAACGGTAAAATACGTTTCTGGGAATGGTCTTCAATACAAACAGAACAAATGACGCTGCAATCGTGAAACATCGGGTATTTTTGTATCCTCCGTATAATACACTATTGCGTAGCATAAAGGCCGAGGTGATCGGATTAAGACGCTGTTGTATGGTGTTAAGCGTCGCGACGATTATAGCGCGGCGCTGACTTTTTGGACAGTATTCTAAGCTCTGTCGCACTGGAGTATGGATGGCAAGTGCGGATTCAAGTGGGGGCGCCCCACCCCACCCACTAAAATTTGGCAAGCATGGGTTCTCTTCTACACATTTACTCTGAACTCAAGTAACCATCTAAACGATTTGTGTTAAAACAAATTAAGCACGAATTTAATGTACCTAAAACATGTATAAACTTCCTACTTCTAGCATGATGCTTCAGTATATTCTACTGTCGCCCAGTATTTGGTCTTTTTTTTAAAAGTTTTTTTCTTGTCGTTTAATCTCTATCGTTTCGGGTAATTTTACGCGAAAAAGTTTGTGATAGCATCACCATCAAAGCGAGCAAAAATTAAAAAAAAAGTTGAATAGCATTTTTACAAGTAGATCATCATCTGCAGTAAGTCAAACGCAGAAGAGAATGTATGTTAATTTGCATGTCATGACATGTGTAAATGATTTTAAATGGACGAGTCTGCTAAAACACGTATACAATTAAAATATCTACACTGCGTAAGAGCACCGAGACAGAAAGAACCAAACTGGTGGACAAACTGAGGCAAACACATAATCAGTACAACACTGAAATCTACGTTTCATCTATTTTCATTCAATGTTATATTGAAAAAAGATTTAGAAAAAACAATATGCCATCGTCCTGCCCATAACAAGAGAATGATGTGCTATGATTGTGTGAATAAATGCTCGTGTCTAAGTGGTACTTTAGCGTAATAGGTAAGGCGTGCGCCTATCAATCTAGAGGTCTATCGTTCGAGCCTGCCTAGCGACATTTTTTTTGTAAATAAAAATGTTTATAAAAAAAATTCAAGGTATTCGTGTTATTATTTTTATATTTATTTAAAAGAATTAAGTTATAAATGTATATACATTCACTAAAAATATCCCCCCACCTCCCCGTAACATCCATTCCTGGATTCGCACCTGCGCGTCCGTATAAACTGAAATACTGGATCCGCACCTGGGTGGCCCCAACTCGTTTGCTTTTTATGTGAAGTTTGCAATAAAATATGTTTAAACTAAACTTGAATATCATACCATAGACCTTGAGTATGATACACCACCCAGTCACATTATACTGACACTGGACGGGCTGACCAGACCTAGAGCTAAATGCTGAGCGCCAAACGAGAAAGCTTCACGTACCACTTTCAAGTATTTAATGTAACCCCGGCGATCGAGGATCGAATTCGTGCGCGACCTACTGCAGTCGGACGCTCTACCCACCCCTAGACGGTATCAACTGTGGATTAGAAAGATTGAAGAATTTAGGATCGAACGAACGTACAAACACATGTTAGGCTGACCAGCAAAATGACGCCTATTGGGGGGAAAAAACTAGGGTTATACTCCGTGTAAAAAATTAACAAGTTAACCTTCTCAGAATGTATGCTGTCTGAAGCTAAACACGGGTACCTGCAGAATAACAGAGTTTCAGCAAATCGTCTGCCAACACGGACACCAACAAGAAAGCATGACAAATAACGTTATCCATCGTGCTGTCGTGTCTTCGACCCACCAACACGAAAACTCAGTAAATAAAGTATTCGTGTCGGCGAGGCGAAGACACGATATCAAGGCAGCACGTAAAATAAAAGACACCATCATATATATATATATATATATATATATATATGAAAATGATTATTTGTGAACAATTGGACATAATATACAGACTAGACTACGGCGAGCGCGCCTAGCTGCGATGCAAACCATAGGCACAATATCAAGACATCTACCAATCCTATATAATTGGTGTCAACCATGACTTATATACTATGTTTTTATGAACGACACATCTGGACTGGAAGGACAGATTTACATACATAAACTGATAGCTTTATAGGAGTGGGATCCAGTTCTGGATTCACGACTACTCACATGAGGCCCTCCCGAGGGTTTTGGAGATCTGGGGAACATGGCCATTTGTTTTCAGGGATCTGGGGAACATGGCCATTTATTTTCAGGGATCTTGGGAACGTGGCCATTTATTTTCAGGGATCTGGGGAACATGGCCATTTATTTTCAGGGATCTGGGGAACATGGCCATTTATTTTCAGAGATCTGGAGAACATGGCCATTTATTTTCAGGGATCTGGGGAGCATAGCCATTTATTTTCAGGGATCTGGGGAACATGGCCATTTATTTTCAGGGATCTGGGGAACATGGCCATTTATTTTCAGGGATCTGGAGAACATGGCCATTTATTTTCAGAGATCTGGAGAACATTGCCATTACTTTCAGAGATTCAGGGATCAAAGACCTAATTTTAGAGATCTAGGGATATTGTCCTTCATGACAAAAAGTATCTAATTTGATCAATTTTATCAGAGACATATAAACAGAGATAGGCAACTTGTCTAAATTTCAGGTGACACATTTTGGCTTTTTCTAGTTTAGTTTGAACTTAATTATTTTACTTCGATTGTGAAACAAGTTCTTACGTCTTCCTGGGTATAACAAGTACTTAGCATATATGGAAAAGTGTCTTGCTCAAGGACACCACACATAGCCGTGGCGAAGGATTGAAATACCCACGACCCTCCGATCACGGATTCGGTGCTTTACCACTAGACCACGTGCCGTTTTCTAAATCATGGAAACACACATCCTCCAGAATCAAACAACATATTTTTGTGATTATGGTATCAAAAGAAAGGGCTTGATTTGGGAGATAATTTTTTCTTTTTTAAATTTAAGGAAATGAAGAATTTTTCGCTTAAAGTTTTTTTGTGTGATCATTTTCCCTTTTTTAGCCCATTTTTGAAATAAGAAATAAGAAATAAGAAAAACGACTTCAATAAATATCAATATGAAACTTTCGCCACCGATGGAAAACTTACTGCTTCATCTTTCTACCTAACATTTCTAATTTTATTGTGATTTGTTTAAACGTACATGTTTTTTGTTAAATCAAGACTACCGTTTTTTGTTTAAAAAATCTTTTTTTCGTGAAATTTCAACATATTTCGATTTCAATCCGTAATAATTTTAATTCAGAAGAAAAGTAGTAAATAATTGTTAATTGGAATTGGTCATCATTTTTATCAGCTTTTCTTTGGCACCAAAATTGTTAAATTCAGACAAAGATTTGAAGAGTTAATATTGTAGAAATACTAAAAGTGCCGTGGACATTATATTGCTATTAGCCTGCCAGTCTCTGTAATTAAGTCACTGAATTTATGTATATTTTTTATACTTGATCATAATTTTCTTTTAAAATGAGAAGTCGACTGCCTGAAACAGCTTTTGATAGCTTTGGAGGTTTCTTACATCTTAGTCTGGGCCCCTGCACAACTTCGTCCCATAACCGTATGTACCCGAAATAAATTTTGGATGGTAATTCCGAGCAAAGATATATTTACAGTACTGATGCCTAAAGGCAGCATAGTGCAGTTGTCCATATCGTCTATTTCGGCTTGTAAGGACTGGTGTCCAATCCCACCAGCAATAAAATCAATTATTTATGTGTATTTATTGCCTTTTGTAAATTAACCGTTCAGCTGTTCATTTTTTTGTCTTCTCTCCTTCCATCGATATCTTCTTTGACTCTGCTTGCCAAAAGCCAGCAGGGCTTATGTCGTGGTAAATTGTCAGTCGTCCATCCGTTAACCTTTTTTTCTTTTAGAAGCTATAGCACCCCTACATTTTTCAAAGAACCTTATCCAAACTCGCACAGCATTTGTATAACCACAAAATCTTCTTGAAGTTCTTGAAGTACATGGATTTTGCTTTTTATGATGATGTGTAAATAATAATAGAGAAGATTATAGTAGACGTTTTACTTAAGGAAACACTATTTGGTACTTTCAGGGAACTATGTTTAAAACTTTTGGAGATCTAGGGAACAGTGGAAATACTTAAAGAGATCTGGGGAACATGGACAAAATACTTTTGGGGAACTTTGAACAGGACCCCCACCCACCCCCTCTCACCCACCCCTGACAATGTCCATGTATTTATCGCTTAAATCCAATGAGAGTAGATCTAATAGAGAAACAAGAGAAGTATTTATAACTGTTATTGAACCGTTATTATACGTAATTAAGAGAGTCGTGAAATAAAGAAATAACTAGATTTTGTGAAATCCGGTTTAAATATTGTTTAACGTAACTGCCGGTATACAGAGGAATGTGAAAGTTCAGTCGTTTGACTTTCACTCCCATTAATTGTGTTGATTACCTAGCATAACAAAGGATAATCTAAATAAAAAGTACTTGTTGTTAAAATGCTATGCGTTGTATAAATGAATAAGATCTTCAACTTATTTATATTTAGAGAAAATGCAATGAGTCACTGTCGTTTTATGTACTAAGATTATCTATTAATAAAGGAGATATCACCAATTTTTCTTGTATGTGTTCAGTTAATATACTGAAAGAATATATAAACGCTGGATGGATTTCATAGCCACATTATCCAACGATGAAAGCATTATTACAGTTTTAGAATTTTATGTAAAGTAGTCATTAAAGAAATACATTTATATACATTTTCTAAAATTGTTGCCGCTGACACTATACTGGTAATATTGCTCTGAAATTCACCAGTCCCTTTTTTTTGCTTTCAGTATATATCAGTCAATAATTATTCAAGCACATTCAGGACTCACACCACTATTATCGCCCTTGAGTACTCCGGACATACAATACAGATGAAGGAAGTAGAAATAAAACTTTAGTTCTCTTAATCTTATTTTTTTCAGGGCTTTGTTCTGCAGTGATTTATTTTTTTCCAACATGAGTAAAATGGTCAGTATTTTAGAAATAATGACTAAATAAATGATGCTGAGACCAGCTTTTTGGACAATTCTGTGTCATTTCAGAAGTGTTGGTTCGAACCGCACCGTGGGCGAATAGTTGACATATAACTACTCATGAAATTGATAGGTCTCACAAAACTTTTGAATTAAAAATAAAACATGATTACGGTATGCTGTTTTCCTTTATAATTGCATATCTTGAACCAGTGAAGAATTTGAGCCCAGACACTTGCTGCAGATTTTGAACCAGTGAAGAATTTTAGCCCAGACACTTGTTGCAGATTTTGAACATCAATGTTACAATGGAGCCCTATGAGAAATGTAATAGTGGTGTGAGACGTTAAATATCAATGTAACAATGGAGCCCTATGGGAAATGTAATAGTTGTGTGAGACGTTGAGCATCAATGTTACAATGGAGCCCTATGGGAAATGTAATAGTTGTGTGAGACGTTGAACATCAATGTTACAATGAAGCACTATGATAAATGTAATAGTCGTGTGAGACGTTGAACATCAATGGTACAATGGAGCCCTATGAGAAATGTAATAGTGGTGTGAAACGTTAAACATCAATGTTACAATGGAGCCCTATGGGAAATGTAATAGTTGTGTGAGACGTTGAACATCAATGTTACAATGGAGCCCTATGAGA
Source organism: Panopea generosa (assembly GCA_029582155.1). NCBI lineage: Eukaryota > Metazoa > Mollusca > Bivalvia > Adapedonta > Hiatellidae > Panopea > Panopea generosa. The sequence continues at coordinate 66,048,306 of CM055897.1, forward strand.
AATATAGTAGTGGTGTGAGACGTTAAACATCAATGTTACAATGGAGCCCTATGGGAAATGTAACAGTGGTGTGAGATGTTAAACATCAAAGTTACAATGGAGCCCTATGAGCAATGTAATAGTGGTGTGAGACATAAATATTACAATGGAGCCCTATAAAAAAATGTAATAGTGGTGTGAGACATAAATGTTACAATGGAGCCCTAATAGAAATATAATAGTGGTGTGAGACATAAATATTACAATGGAGCCATATGAGAAATGTAATAGTGGGGTGAGACGTTGAAAAATAAAACATAAGACAACGTTGTTGACAACTAATGACAGGGTAAAACGTTTCTTATACAAATTGTATATATACATATTTCCATAAACAGGAATTATTAAGAGTTACTTATTGTTCGATGAATGTTATCATTATCTGTTTAGGTGTATATTGCGGCTAGTTATTAAATAGATATGAAAACGTTCCCCTCCAGCAAACAGAAACGGTGTATTCCGCATGTGTTGTTGAAGGTCTAATCCTATTAGGCCAACTCATATCAGTTAGTAACAACAATACTCCATCAATAATTCCACCTGCAAATGTATAAACACAATAATTATTATGGAAATATTAATCGCCATGGGGATTATTTTTTCGGAAAGCAGCATTGACGTTTCTTTGGGACGTTACGATAAACGACAATTGACGGAAATCCAATTTAGTCTCGTTCCTTATAGAAGTTTCCTGACTTATGTGTGATAAAAAATCATACATTCAAGCTCATTTATTATTAAATTAATTAAACTTGTTGACAAAAATCATATATCTTTGCCAACTTGTTTGCTCTATTCTTGTGTGTGTCGCAATCGAAGTTAATAAAATAATATTTTTCTTCTTAATAGATTTTCCAGCTATAATAACATTTCTTTTCTTGAAGAATTGAATAGAAGAGATGTCTCATACATAAAAAAAATATGTGTCTTGCAAAGTATTAATTGCTACTTTATTCCGACATAAATAGCGACACTGACCTACGTTCAGCTATTTTTCCTACTAGTTAATATCAATATTTAAGTTATTTCTTCCTACTACAATGCCTTAGACTTTTTATCTATGCTCCATAAAACAATAATTGGTGATAAATTTGTTTCAACGATATTTTCCCTGGTTTATCATCATTATGGTGTATTGTACATGTAATTAATTCACGTCTACTTATTATACGTAAATGCAGTTCATTAACAATACTTCATTATTATATGATGACAGCACTCATTATTCAGTTTTATTTAATCAAACGAAATATATTTTTTTATTATTGTGTGTGTGTGTGTGTGTGTGTGTGTGTGTGTGTGCACAGCCACCACAACCATACGAACATAATAAATATATAGATAATCATACACGCCCATACGTACGTGGTTACCGGACAAAGGCCTTTTACCCAAAAGCCCATTGGCTTACTCTCTCAAATTAAATGTAGAAGTATTAATTAGATGGTTTGTTTCAATTTAAAAATTAGTGAACCCTGATCAAAATTGCTTTAAAATGATTTCGTCACTTGGCACTTAAACTTGGTTTTCGGTTCTCCTGGGCAGTGTACACTCTTTCTCGTCGTCAATATATTCTTATTAAATCTTGTAAAATCTTGTGAATATTTATGGCACAATATATTATTTCTGATTATTCTGCGTAAGCATAATTCAATATGAGATTTATAAAATTGTCTTTTCTATCTAAGAGCCTTTGGCGTTACTTACATTGCTTATTAAATGAATAAATATCGTTTGTATTGTAGCATACATGGTGATGTATACTATGTCCAAACAAGCTTAGTTATATTGTTTTATTTTAACACCTTATTTAAATAATTATATTGCTTCAAACCTCCTTGTAATGGGTTACTGATATTTTTTTTCGTAATTATTCTTGAAGCTGCAAAGACAACTTGCATATGTTTGGCAGCAATTTAAAGAGAACATGAGATTCCTCCAATGGAATAGGAGAGCATAACATTTACAGTGATACAAAATAAAAGAACAGGCAATTGACAAAACGCAGTATTATATTATAAATACAATTTGTACATAACGATGACGAAATATTATTAAAGGAAAAATAGTAAATTAAAATTACTGGTAACATAATGGAAGCCTCATTTTGCAAACATTATGTACACACTATTCAGAATTGACAACAGCGAATGATGACGATCATCATCATCATCATCATCATCATCATCATCATCATCATCATCATCTTCCGTACCGTATTGTCCTAAAACTGCAAGTAAATCGCAAATTTGCGCCTTTGGTTGTTTTAACATGCATATATTCACTGAGCCTCCAAAGACCTAAGCCATCATTAATGGTTGTCCAAAGATGATTTCGAATTGCATTATTTTCAGCATACAAGTGGATAATATGAACGATTTTATTTTCTACAAGATTGGTACATTCTTTTTACATATTTCTGAACGACTTGACGAAAATAATTTCGCAAGAACAAATGCAACTGTTTGACATTTGAATCTCATATCTGGTCTATCGCGACACGATTGCCATATACGACATGAAACCTTAAATACCTTTATAATCTAACCCTCGTCCACCATTGAGGAGACACTTCTGGACATTTGAATATAATTATTTTCATATATCTTTTGTTTTAAAATGATTTCCCATGTTTGTTATGATGAAACGTGTGACGTTTCATTAAAAAATTGCAAATAATACAACAAGCTATATTTGATGATTAACTTGTAAGCATCTGGTACAAACAGTTGTGGTTGATTATCGTCGTTTAAATGACGCAATAGATGAATATTTGCCAAGCAATATATTTATTGGGGAATCTAAATAATTATGCAAAGAACTGCATTTTCATAATTTCTGATTCAATAGATACAATTCCAAGAGCGGTTAATACAATATCGTATTTTGTATATGCAGGTATATTTTGAATACATTTGATACAAAAGCGGTGTACTTGTTCTAATGTAATCAGATCAGTTTTAGGAAGAAAATATATTTATATATTGTCAATTAACTCAAACTCAATTTGGGCGAATGTCGGTATTGGCTCGACTTAGAAACGTACCTCCTAATTTATTATTTGAGTCAGATAATGAGTTTTCAATACTTAAGTACTTGTTGCAATTAATTCCAAGGTGCGTATAAGTCTCCGTTTCGGATATCTTATCATTCCCTAACATCAAATGTCTAGAACATTTGGCACTTTCCAGTGTTGTGTCGTTAATAACAATGAAGCACATTTTGACGGACTGTATTCAAAACACCACTTTAAAGCATAATTATTGCATATATCTAACATTTTATCGAGACCATTCTTTGCAAATGATACTAATTCCATATCAGCTCAGTCGGGGAGCCATGTTTCAAATCAAAAATACATACATACCATTGGTTTCAAAGTCTTTTATAATATCATCAATAAATAATAAACGTTTGTTTAAATGAATGGAAGTGTATGTATAAGATGGCTTTTAACTAGATTTGTATACTTCCAAATAACACCATATTGTTGATCATAGTGCTCGGAAAGTTGTTTAAGGCATATATATATATATATTAATGTATAGTGCATATGCGCTCCCTAATTGTCTACATGTAGGAGTTTTAATTATAACCATTAATTCGTTTAAAACAAAAATAAAGAGTGAAACATACTATAACCATTATTATTTTAATGAATTTTGTGAATTCAACAGAAACTATTAGTCCATAAGTACATGCTACTGATCTTTATCATTGAGTTATATGAAAAACGCGTTGCCATTTAAATGTGTTCATAATGAGAAATAAAACATTTATAAACAGAAAAATAAGAGTCTGTGCCGTTGCCAAATTAGATAAACCTTTATTATTATTATTTTAATGACCTTTTGCGAATATGACACACACTATAATTCTATACCATACTTCATATCTTACGACGAAGATATAAGTCTGTGTCGTTACCAATTTAATAATAAATTTAATATAACTCTGTGTGAACAATAAACCAACATATTTAATGTCTCACGCTTTCGAGAACATGAAACTGATATATTTGTTATTGTATTGATATCTTTGAAAATGCTACTTAAGAGCAAATGGTCAAACATCGTGTTCTGTGTGTGATTGAACACGCCATGCAGAGGATGGGTTGGAAATCTCTTGAACTAGGTAGGTCGAATTTATCTATCTAAGTTGATTTTATTCCAAGGCACTCAATTTTGATTTATATATTTATTATTATACGCAAGTGTAGTGTTTTAAGTTAAATGTTCTTTATGATATATTGGAAATGAAACTTTTTTTTTTGTTTTAAAATTCAGTAAAGTTTTTCATTATGATCTTCCTCAGTGAAGTAAATATATCGTATAAGTTCAATTTAATTCACTCATTATTTAATTTTCGACCACCAGGTTTCAATCAAAATTAAATTTATTATTACAGCTAGATAATTGACGTTTAAATGAATGTTACCTGGCTGTAACGATCAATTTTCAATTTTGATTGAGGCCAGGGCTGTGTTTCACAAAATAACTTACGATAAAAATCGACGTAAGTCAATTTGACAATTTGTGCGTTGTGTGTTATAATTTTAAGCGACATTTAAAATGATTATATTTTCAGAAAATATGTAACATTTTGCATGATTTGATCAAATTTGGCTTCATTTGGATGAAAATTAAAAATGTTATGAATAATTGCAGGTTTACGTTTACGGCGATTTTCGTTGTAAGTTTTTTTGTAAACTGCATTCCAGGTGGCCGAAAATTAAATAATGAGTGCAGTTGAACTTCTATGTTTCTTTATATAATTGATATTAAATATATTAATTTGCTTCAAAGCTTTTCTGTCTCTGCACTTGTTTTTTTTTTGTTATCGCTATCGAATATTGGCATATTTCACTGAAAAGCTGACAGAATGTTGAATTATCATTTTATTTTAATAAAAATAACAACGATGGCACTCGGACGTTTTATTAAAATTAAATGATTTATTTATTTAACAATGTGTCATCTTTTCAAGTGAAATATGTCAATATCTGACAATGGTGACAAACGTAGAGATAGAAAAGTTTTGAGATTAATTAGAATATGTTAAAAGTGGAGTCGAAAAGATGTTAAATATCAAGTAGTTATACCATTGTGACGAATAAGTATGTATATATATATTTCATGTTCAATTACAAAATTGTCATCTAAATAATAATATATACATATATATATTTCATGTATAATTACAAAATTGTAATAGCATTTAACATACTTCTAATTAAAATAATAACGTTGACATTGTCGACTGAGCCGGACTTCAAAGCGATATAAGATTATGTTTAAGATGGAAATGAGAGTCTATTCAGAATATATTTCAACCATTAAGTTTATTCTAGTGTTTGACCTTATGTTTACAGGTGTTGTGATCATCATAACGGTCGCAGAACTTCATGGAGCAGTTGGCAGCAGTAAGATCATATTTGCACTATGTATATTTTCTTTAGTATTTCTTTTCTTATTTGAGAGCCAACACCATGTCCCAATCCCTCCCAAGATTCATTGCGCTATCCTATCCGTTTGCTTTATTATAACAACTTACATATTTGGCAAAGAAATGGCATGGTCATATTTAATTATTTTATTCATACCAAATCTGCATTAATTTTATACTTTTACGCTTTTTAAAATATGAGTGTAGGCAAGTTTACACGTGTGTTTAAAGTTGTGTAAGTAAAGGGGGTAGAGTAACTAGCCTACATGAAATTGGCCTAAAAATATGGCGAATTTTCAAACATGTTTATTTTCATTTATTTTATATTTTTTCAACATAATACTTCTCTACTTCTCTTATATTAGATATTCGTGTGTGATATGGAAAATTAAATTAGCATCTGCACTATCGATGTTGTGATCCGCGTTCCAACAGTCTGTTGTGCAAAAATAACAACCCCGACAAGTATAGCTAAAGTCATTCTGTTGTCAGTTAGCTAATGAAATTTGAAATTTGAAATTATGAATAAAAACGTTTTGTATAAACTTCATTTATCTAATTAATTAAATCATACTATTTTCTCTCAACTTTTATTTTCAACTCAAAAGGCACATATTTTCTGCCATTTTGTGTTTTTTTGTTGACCGTTCATTTGTCTCATGTTAATACATGCATCACACCTAGAAACGGGCGTATACTGAATGATTAGATTACAACCGTCGGTTAAATCAACAAATGGTATAAAACTGACTTGTGTTGCCGGCGTAGAGGACTGTTTCAATAGTTCTTGATTTTTCATTTCATTCAGACTAGCATTCATTTACAATATTTTTGTCGGGGCTACCTATTTTACACTGTATCGTTTTATGATGTGACGACATATGCTGTAGAACGAACCCAGCTTCCCGATTGGGTCCGTTAAAAAGTAATTGTTACGAGCACGCTAATTGGTCAGTCACTTCAGGGAAAGTTTAAATGACGTCATAGTTTAGTAAGCGTTCAATTGCTATGAACTGAGGAGTATCGGGAGATATCAGGTTATGATATAGACTATGTGACGACAGGAGAAGAGCGAGGTCGGGTGCACTTGTAAACCAGGTTTAAGCTCCCCAGTAATGGTTTTACTACTTACCGCTGCTGTCATTTCTTCTGTATAAGTGTTGTTTTTTACTTATTTGGTCATCTGTGGCCGAGTGGTCAAAGGCGCCGTCACAATATTGCTTACCACTAACCGCTAAGGTCGTAGGTTCGAGACCCGCTCGCTCCAAAAACTTCATATGAGAACGTTTGTCAGTTTCTTGCGGAAGGATGATAGTTCTACTCAGATTCATTTTGAGGTCTATCTCCACCAAAAAAACTGGATACGCCATATATAACCTTAAATGTATTGAAAATGGCTTTGAACCTCATTCAAAAAATTATACTTATTACGAACATTGTGTAATAGTTATGCTGTGAAGGTGGGTGTGTTCTGTGTTACCATTATTTATATATTTTTTCTTCTCAAATAACATTGTACATGCTTCAGTAAACGTCCGTTTAATAAATTTCCACAGGACAACATATCTGTATCGCTATTCATGTCTAAGTTAAAACAAAGTGAGAAAATCAATTGAAAATATCTCACTTCAAATGTCATATACATGCTTCAATAGAAGTTCACTTAATGGATTCCATCAGTAACCAGTAGTATTGTATTACGTCGATATGAAATGAAATTAGAGATAAATTTATAATCAATAGATATCCACTAAGTGGATTTTTCTCAGTAACATATAGCGCTAATCTGTTCCAATACCAAATTAAGTTTGCTAAGTCAATAAGTTGAAAATCTCTTAGGTCTCAATGGGCATTCCTCAATAAGCGTTCATTATTTCAGAAACATAAAGTACTACTTTCTGCAATATATAACTGAATAGAAAACAATGGTTTTCCCTCCAATGGCATAGTACATACTACAGTTAGAGTACCAATATAAAACAATGTGATTAGATAAGTTGGAAAATTCTCAAATTTCACTGTAAATACTTCAATAAGCGTTCATGTAATAGATTTTCTCAGTAACATAAAGTGCTGTTCTCTTCCAATATGAAATCAAGTGAGTACGTAAACTAACCAAAGTACTTAAAGTGTTAGCCGCATTCGGAACACCTCTCTCAATTCAAATAGTGCGAGCAGTGCCCGAGGAGTTCCGAATGTGATAGCCGGTCTTTAATAAATATTCATGCGCCTTCCTAATTTGGTTGGTATTACTGCTGCATTTGGTTTGTTTTATTCAACACCTTTTGAAAATGACATTTAACAATGTCCACGATATATTTCTATTGCTGGATTTGTTTCTGCTTGCTTATTTTAAATACATAAAATAAAAATTCGAAGAATGTCGCGTATGTGATCAACACTGCAAAGCTTCGGTCACGACGACTTAAGCAGGGCTATGCCTTCGGCACGAAGTCTAGCTAAAATCACTCAAATCTCATTGTACGAGGGGCATTCAATATATTCTGTCACTGGTCTTCGGATATTTAAGATTTTCACAGGAACGGGATTTTTTAGGCCAACCTTTCAAAGTGTTTCCCCGCAAAGATACACACTTTTTAAGTTTTACTACCCACGACCTAAAAGCCGCAAAGTAGTCTTTCCTTGGTATACTGTTCAGACATTGAACAATTGCAGACTGAAGGGCACCTGTTGTAGCATAGCATTTACCTGGGAGAATTTTTTTTAGCATGGGAAATAGGAAAAAGTCACAGGGGAATAACGAGGGTGTTCAACCTGAATAGCCTTATTTGTTCTTAGAAAGAGTGGACACTTTTAATTTTCAGGGCAGAAACATTGTCATGAATAAGCTGTATGCCTTCCAAACCTTTACTTTGGCGTTTATTTTGATAAAACGTTTTGACAGATTGAAGTACTTTATCTTTATAAAACTTGCCTGTAATTGCTCTACTCTCCTTGTAAGGAATTACTACAACAGGACCACTAGAATTGAAGTAAATGGCATATTAAACCTTCTTGGCGCTTCTTGTCCTCTTTGCTATGACCGTCCATCTTCTACTCTAACAACACCAATGGTTTCCTTTGTTGCTGCAACAACAGGCCTACCTGGTCGGTTATCTTATAATAGAAATCTTAATATTTATATAAATGTGCTCAATTAGTATAAAAACGTTAATTTTGCAACTGCTGTTTATTTAACGATGGCATACTTTAAGAGCTATTTTCTTCAAATTATGCGGTAAAGTGTATTTTTATTTTGATTGTCATTAGAATAGGTATCAGAGGGTAGTGATGTTTTAAGCAAAATTTACCCATACACTATTAAAAAAAACACGGTATATTTCATTACACTCTGCCAAAATGATTTTGTTTTTAAAAGCCCTAAACAGTTAAATTCAAGCGTGTAATTTCCATGAAAATTAATGTTATATGCATGCATATATGTAAAGTTTTTTTATTAAATACTAGATGTAAACAATATTAAATATTTTTTTCGCGTTGCTTGTTATATCTTTATTATTTCGCCAACTTTCAAAGACGGGTATATTTATTAGGAGGTAATACCAAAGAATATGTACGGTAACGTGTGTTTTGTATTTCTGATATTACATGAACATAAATTAAACTTAAATACTGAAAAGCTCCATCAATTCTATTAATAGGTAAAATGTGACAAAACCTATAGTAATCGTCTTTAATGCAAGCCCTTATTTGTGTTTTTTCTTTAGGTTTCATTATGACATTGGAATATATAACCACTGTATATGAGTGTGTATAAATAAACTATGAATATCTTGGTCAATTATAATCGGATTAAATTGAGAATTCTCGGGTGTATTAAATAATTAAATACACATCCCCAAACATTTACACGAGTTTTTCATGTTCTTACGCAACATTGGTTCTACGGAAGGCCATTAGTGACAGAATTTATTGAATACCTATCGTACATTCTTCAATAAACAACCACTTAATGGATGCCATCAGTTACATGTAGCGCTGTTTTTGTTCCAATATGCAAATAAGGAATTATTATTTAATCTCAATGCTCTAGAGCTCAAGGTGAACTGTATTTAATTTACACATATTGTCTATATTTTAACAGAAGTAATAGAAGTATATTGTTTTAATTAATTTATCATTTTATAAGATTTTTTTAAGTATTTTATTTATGTTATTTTTAGATTCTTGCTGTTACGATGGCCAATGTGGGTATCGAGGCCCTCTAGGCTCTAAATGTTTTTATGACCATGTAGCTGAAGAATGCGCATGGCCAAAACGGCGAAAAAGACGAGATACAATTATGGAAGGTGTTGAAAAGAACGTCAGAGATTATAATAGCGTGGAGACAAGTACAGCAGTATCGTTCATTCTTAACGCCGGTCACTGCAAATGTCCCGGGAACATAACTGACGTCGACGGCGTTTGTGCTAGAAAAGGTTTGTGTATGTATTGATCTTATAATGAACATGATTAATCATAATCATCTCTCTCTCTCTCTCTCTCTCTCTCTCTCTCTCTCTCTCTCTCTCTCTCCCCCCCCCCCCCCCCCCCCCCCCCCCCCCCCACACACACACATTTGCACAACACTGCTTATAGTACTCATGTTTATAAATGTGTATTAATATATAATAACTTGATAATGTGAAAATGAAAAAATAAATTGGCTGCCATTTGGTAACTCAAAAAAAAAAAAAAAAAAAAAGAAACGGTTTGTCCTAATAGTGTTTTTGCATGAACAATACATTAGAATTGTTCAATATGAATAAAAATGTTTTAAGTATTTCATTTATGTTATTTTGAGATCTTTGCTGTTACGATGGTTACTGTGGGTATCGAAGCCCTCTAGGCTCTAAATGTTTTTATGAGCATGTTGCTGAAGATTGCGCATGGCCAAAACGGCAAAAAAGACGAGATGCAAATATGGAAGGTGTTGAACAGAACGTCAGAGATTATAACGGCGTGGGGGGCAAGTGCAGCAGTATCGTTCATTCTTATTATATCGTTCGCCGGTCATTGTAAATGTCCCGGGAACACAACTGACGTCTGGAAACGGTTTGTCCTAATAGTGTTTTTGCATGAACTCTACATTAGAATTGTCCACTATGAATATTTGGTGAATTATTTAGCTTACAGGAAGCCGCTGCAGTTTGAGACACGTTCACGTAACACATTCTTCATAATAACACGTGATATATGTATATCCCCACCATTTGTGTAACCCCATAATTTCGTTTCTTTTTTTTTTCTAAAAGGCCATGACATATATAAATCATTGTTTGCATATTTTTGTCATATAAACAAATATTTCATTTCCATCCGTTTATATCCGCATGATAGAAACAAAATCCAAAGAAATATCATTTTCTATCTTTTAAAGAATTTTACTCAACCTAGCATGACACCACTAGTTCTAATTTCTTCTTTTTTCATAATTTCTTCCAAATCGTGTTCCAGAAACAGGCCTACCAGTCGTACAGCCCGCGTTGTAATAACAACACCGACGTTTCAAGGCGAGGGAGTTCCGGTTTCGTACCCGGGGGAGTCAAATTGGTGAATTTTACGGTAACTGGTCAATATTTTCACGAAATTCGTTTTACTTATACTTTGTTTCGAAAATCGAAGAATGTTATCGAAAAACAAGTTATACAAACCAATAGCTGATGAAAGTTAAGATCAATTAGTCATTAAATGAATGTGTCAGCACTTCTGAAGTGCTCCCAAAAGTGACCGAGTTGGTGCACCTGACGATCACGTCATCTTTTCAAGCAGATATTTATAAGTGCCTTCCGAGTGTCGACCATATACTATAGTTTACGTGCGCGGAAATTTACGCAAAAAGACGGCCGTTCCATGAAGAATTATGAAGAAAGATTATATTACAAAGCAGGCGGATATTTTACAATGCAGGGGTGCTATACATACAAGAACAAACTGTCAATGTTCCCGCTTGTTTATGTTCTTCGAATCAATGATGTTTATATAGATTATAGTTTTGTACATTCTTGTTCGTTTGAAGTTTTTATATATACATTTGTATAATGAATAAAGACACAAGACATATGTAATATCAGTTTTCAAGCTATACGAATAAGACTGCATAAAACTATGTAGTTATGCCTCAGTTCTGCTATGATGCTATCAAATGTTATAAACCACATGCTTGAAGAAACGCTCAATTGTATCACGTATTCCAACAGCTTAAAGTTTCTTAAAGATGAATGTTTATTGAATCACAAAGTGGAAGGTTCCATTCGAAGATAATGGTTGATTCCGTCGTTGTGGTTAATTTTTTTTATGAGAAATTCGTTAATACACAGGTCGACATTTTCCGTTTTATTCGTCAATGTTTCAGCATGAACCGATACTGGCCAATAAGTGACTTTATAGCGACAGCGATTTATTATTTGGTCAACAAAATTAAATCATTTTACACTACAGATACAAAAATACAATATAAGTTATTGAACAGAATATCCATAATATATTATGTTTTATATAAATGTGCAGTTTCTGCTAAGATAAAAATTATATCGGCGATACAGATGAGGCCTCTGTAATAACTGTTGGGAGGATGTATTCAAGTTGTTCATTTGGATTCATCGTGTCCAATGCACTCCTTGAAAACAGCTCGTACAGCTCTTCATAAACAGGATCCTCATATGCAATAACTTATTGAGGACTGGCAGAACACTTTCATGTACAATACCATCGTTGTTGACAATCGACTTGTTCAACAGTTCTCTAAAGTCAATTGGTAACAGACCAATCTTTGTCAAAATCTTGTGTGAAAGGTAGTTTTCGATTTGACTGATGTTGTATTTGATATTTTATTGAGTATTTGGTGTGACACCTGATACACGTAATGGTGTTGATGTTCTTATCAAAGGTGAGTAGGGAAACATTCTTTATTTTGAATAGGTGAATCGTTAGATTAGCAAATGTTTTGTTTAATGTAGGTGGATCTTTTTTTTTATTTAACGCATAAATTTACACTAAATAGTCCCATATTGTTTTGATCTAAAAGAAAGAAAACAGTGGTTATAGAAAACTACCATTTTACAAGAGGGCTAACACATTGTCCTATGTCGCTTATCTGAAATGATATATAACAAGGGACATAACTCGGATCTAATTGACGAATTTTGCTGATTCAGAAAAAAGTGCCAGTCTGACATAAATTGATGGATTTGGCTGGTTCAAGTAATTTTATGGACATAACAGACACTGTTGATACTAAGTTTAATCAGACACAAATGAAAGAGCAGGAGTGTACACAAGGAAAATGTGGAAGCCGACGTTTAGATTTATGTGAACCATGAAGGAACAAGTTAAAATATTAAACGAAAATATGCTAGCCTAAGATTATGCGTAAACAATCCGGAGCAATGACGGACAGTATGTTCTTATTGCATAACACCAGTGCGTTGTAAAGTATCCGCCTGTTTTGTACTGTATTTTTTTCTTTATAATTCGTTGTTGAACCGTTGACATTTTGCGTAACTTTCCGTAAACTATATTAAAATATCTACCCTCGGAAAGCACTTACATAAAAACAGGACTTGTCTGCATGATGATATGACAAAAGAAGATCGCTAGATGCAGCCCAGTGGTCACTTTTGTGACTCAAACATTCATTAAATGACTAATTGAGCTTAACATCTGCCAACTATAGGTTTGTTTAACTGATTATCCGATGACATTCTCCAATTTTCAAAAAAAACAAAACGTTTTGGTCAAACGCATTTTATCAAAATATTAAACACTTACCGTAAACATCCGCAAATCGGCTCCTCCCCCGCCTACGGCACCGGAAATCCCTCACTTTAAAACGCCAATGCATAACAACGCGGGCTGTGCGATTGGTATGCGTGAGAATGTGTTAGTCTGTAGAAGAGACTCTCCCGATTGGGTCCGTTAAATAGCAATGTGTATTGTGGGACAGGTATAAATTCCCTGCTTAATCATTGGGGGCTAACAGACGTGACTCGGAAGAAATCAGGTTCTGTTATAGACTAAGGAGGTGTTATATGGATATTGATATGGCCAATGAAACCCTTCGTAACAAAGTTAAGAAGCCTAATGAAAAATACAATTGTACAGTTCAAATGAAAATTGCATGTTCAATACAACTATGACGAATTTAGAATAGAAATGTAAATTTGTACACAATATTTTTCATTATTGTGGTTTAACTGACATCCTCTTTGTGGTCCCAGGATACAAATGATTGGTTGTCAGAATAAGACCACTGTAGGTCCTGTATACCGCAAGTGGTGACTTACTGAGATTTGGATATTCTTTGCTGCAGGTATATCGGTTTTAGATTCATTCTGTATATACATTCGTTGATATATACTTTTCAATCTCTTTGTTAAGTTACTTTTTTGTCTGTTGGTGCCGTATAAACGTTATATGTCGGTACACTATAACACCCCAATGCTTTCATTCATTAATTCATTCATTTGTTCGTTCTTCCATTCATTCACCTATGTAGTTCTATGTTGCTATATGATTGAATGGGAAGAATAGGGTCATGTAGATCATGTATGACGTACGGTGAGAAGTGGGTATATTTGCTGAATTTCTGCAGGTTGCATGGCGTAAGGTTCATTCTACATTACCATTTGTTGATATATATTTCCAATCGCTCAATTCGCTGCTTTGTTTCCTGTTGGAGATGTATAGCCTATATAAATAGGCTGGTAAGCTATAGAACGCATATTCATTTATTCAGTCAGTAATTTATCATGTATTGGTGATTGCCTTTTGTACATTTGAATGATCCTTAAATCAGATATTAATATCTGCTGAAAGGCGTTAAACAATATCTATTTTTTTTTCCACAGCTGACCCCGAAAAAATACTTACGATAGATAACGCCAATAGAACAGCACTAACTGCTATCGAATGGAGAACAAGTGAAGAGACGACGAGTTCGAGTTACCCAGACTCGGCTCCCACGACCGAAAGAATCCTAGTATGATTGCAGCCTTTTCACTCCTATTGTCTGTTCAAATACGCCGTACCATGTAGATTTTGAATTGGTTTTAAATTGAGTATGTCAGGATAAAACGCTATAATTGTCTAAGATAATCAAATTATTTTTAGAACGAATAAAAAATATCTCATTATTATCAATTGATAAATTCCGGATTGTTAGGTATGGCAATTCCACCAAAACGTGACAATATCATATAAATTGTAGTGGTAAACTTGAATCGAAACCTCATTGTAAAAATACACAGCACTTAAATACTGCTTGTCGACATTCACATCGTTATACGGACTTTTTCTAAGATTAAACAATTTTTACTACATGTAAACCTGCATAACGGACCAAACAGAAATTAAAATGAAATCACATGACTCATTTAATACGTCACAAAATATGTTGCAATTTTAAGCGGGAATTCGATTTAAGTTTAACATAGGCTCGTAGCATACGTTAGGAAATCCCTTTTCAATATACAGACATGATATATTTCCTTTAATGTATTGAATATAGCTTTGTACTCACGAATTGATTTAGTTTGACAAAGTAGATATAATATATTATTTTAGCATGTTTAAATAGATATCATTTTAGCAATACGGGGTCAGTGAGCATACTTGGGCACGACATATTAGGAAAAAAAGTTTATAGCAAAATTTTAAATTTTGAAAAAAATCCTGATATACATATATATTCCCTTTAAAGTGTCTAAATTGCAATATGAATAACGTTAAAAGTGAATATCACTTTCTGCTGGTATGTCCGAAATATAGAGAATTACGAATACGAATTCATTATTTAAAACCATATTGCGAAACAAAATTAAACAAATGATGACAAAACCTTCCAGGCGTAACATTAATAATCTTGCGAAATATGATTGATATGATGCTTCATTGACAGTAATAAATATTGATAAAAAAAACATGGTTATTAAAAAAAAATGTCGACAATTGATAAGTGTTAAGTATATATACCTATATAAATGCATCCTTTGCTGTTATGTCTAAATTGTTTCTCTGAAAGTTAATATTATTTTACGATTGTGAATATTAATATTAATTACTGATTGTCACTATGATGGATGAAACATTACATTGGAAATTAGTTATGACGTTTTGATTTAAGTGTCTGTATGCTACATTATGCAATAGAATTAATTGAATTCAAGTGGAATGAATTGAATTTAATACTCCGATAACATTCAAAGGAAAGCGTAACAATCTGTATATTTAGTAGTTTTTGGAAAGATTTTGGTGGGTCCATCATATTGTCATTCAATTAGAACATAAATTATATCAAAGTTTAGAATAGTTACAAGTACACTTCCCAAAAAGAAATGTGTAGATAGTAGGTACCATCAAATGCACGGTGCATGTCGATATTATTGAATATAAATAGTCAGTCTGTTTTGATATTTATTAGATTGAAACAAGTTATTACAACTTCTATTAATCATGCTTGAACTCTTCCAGGGTAAACCAGTACTAAATATACGCTGAAAAAGTGTCTTGCTTAAATACCCCACAAATAGCCGGGGAGAAGGACCAAACCCAAGAACCTGCGATCATAGAGCCGATGTTCTACCACTGACCGCACGCTTCACGCCTATTTGATATAATATCAATCCGTTCGATCAAATACATGATTCAATATTAGTTGATATGACAATCTGGATAAAACTTCTGGGAAGGAGAATATAAATCATGCGTCCCAATCCGGATAAATCTAATGGGAAGGAGACTTCCATCCCTGTAAGAATATAGGGCATGAGTCCCAATATGGATAAAACTGCTGGGAAGGAGACGTCCATCCCTGTAAGAATATAGGGCATGAGTCCCAATATGGATAAAACTGCTGGGAAGGAGACTTCCATCCCTGTAAGAATATAGGGCATGAGTCCCAATATGGATAAAACTGCTGGGAAGGAGACGTCCATCCCTGTAAGAATATAAGATATGATTCCCAATCAGGATCAAACTGCTGGGAAAGAGACTTCAATCCCAGTAAGAATATAGGGCATGAGTCTCAATCCAGATAAAACTGCTGGGAAAGAGACTTCAATCCCAGTAAGAATATAGGGCATGAGTCTCAATCCAGATAAAATTGCTGGGAAGGAGACCTCAATCCCGGTAAGAATATAGGGCATGAGTCCCAATCCAAATAAAACTGCTGGGAAGGAGACTTCAATCCCTGTAAGAATACAGGACATGAGTCCCAATCCGGATAAATCTAGTGGGAAGGAGACTTCCATCCCTGTAAGAATATAGGGCATGAGTCCCAATATGGATAAAACTGCTGGGAAGGAGACGTCCATCCCTGTAAGAATATAGGGCATGAGTCCCAATATGGATAAAACTGCTGGGAAGGAGACTTCCATCCCTGTAAGAATATAGGGCATGAGTCCCAATATGGATAAAACTGCTGGGAAGGAGACGTCCATCCCTGTAAGAATATAAGATATGATTCCCAATCAGGATCAAACTGCTGGGAAAGAGACTTCAATCCCAGTAAGAATATAGGGCATGAGTCTCAATCCAGATAAAACTGCTGGGAAAGAGACTTCAATCCCAGTAAGAATATAGGGCATGAGTCTCAATCCAGATAAAATTGCTGGGAAGGAGACCTCAATCCCGGTAAGAATATAGGGCATGAGTCCCAATCCAAATAAAACTGCTGGGAAGGAGACTTCAATCCCTGTAAGAATACAGGGCATGAGTCCAAATCCAAATAAAACTGCTGGGAAGGAGACTTCAATCCCGGTAAGAATATAGGGCATGAGTCCCAATCCAGATAAAACTGCTGGGAAGGATACTTCAATCCCGGTAAGAATACAGGGCATGAGTCCAAATCCAAATAAAACTGCTGGGAAGGAGACTTCAATCCCGGTAAGAATATAGGGCATGAGTCCCAATCCAGATCAAACTGCTGGGAAGGAGACTTCAATCCCGGTAAGAATATAGGGCATGAGTCCCAATCCAGATAAAACTGCTGGGAAGGATACTTCAATCCCGGTAAGAATATAGGGCATGAGTCCCAATCCAGATCAAACTGCTGGGAAGGAGACTTCAATCCCAGTAAGAATATAGGGCATGAGTCTCAATCCAGATAAAATTGCTGGGAAGGAGACCTCAATCCCGGTAAGAATATAGGGCATGAGTCCCAATCCAAATAAAACTGCTGGGAAGGAGACTTCAATCCCTGTAAGAATACAGGGCATGAGTCCAAATCCAAATAAAACTGCTGGGAAGGAGACTTCAATCCCGGTAAGAATATAGGGCATGAGTCCCAATCCAGATAAAACTGCTGGGAAGGATACTTCAATCCCGGTAAGAATATAGGGCATGAGTCCCAATCCAGATCAAACTGCTGGGAAGGAGACTTCAATCCCTGTAAGAATACAGGGCATGAGTCCCAATCCAAATAAAACTGCTGGGAAGGATACTTCAATCCCGGTAAGAATATAGGGCATGAGTCCCAATCCAGATAAAACTGCTGGGAAGGAGACTTCAATCCCTGTAAGAATACAGGGCATGAGTCCCAATCCAAATAAAACTGCTGGGAAGGATACTTCAATCCCGGTAAGAATATAGGGCATGAGTCCCAATCCAGATAAAACTGCTGGGAAGGAGACCTCAATCCCGGTAAGAATATAGGGCATGAGTCCCAATCCAGATAAAACTGCTGGGAAGGAGACCTCAATCCCGGTAAGAATATAGGGCATGAGTCCCAATCCAGATCAAACTGCTGGGAAGGAGACTTCAATCCCGGTAAGAATACAGGGCATGAGTCCCAATCCAGATCAAACTGCTGGTAAGGAGACTTCAATCCCGGTAAGAATACAGGGCATGAGTCCCAATCCAGATCAAACTGCTGGGAAGGAGATTTCTATTCCAGTAGGAATGCAGGGCAGACTTCCATCCCGGTAAGAAAATAGGGCATGAGTACCAATCTGGATAAAAATGCTGGGTAGAAGACGTCCATCCCTGTAAGAAAATAGGGCATGAGTCGCAATTCAGATAAACTTGCTTTGTAGGAGACGTCTATCCCTGTAAGAATATAGGGCATGAGTCTCAATCCGAATAAAACTGCTGGGAAGACTTCCATCCCGGTAAGAATATAGGGCATAAATCCCAATCCTGATAAAACTGCTCGGAAGGAGATTTTCATCCTGGTAAGAATATATGTCATGCTTCCCAATCCGGATAAATTCCAGTAAGAATAAATGGCATGAATCCCGATCCGGATAAAACTACTGGGAAGGAGATTTCCATCCCAGTAAGAATATAGGGCATGAGTCCCAATCCAGATAAAACTGCTGAGAAGAAGACTTCCACTTGGTAAGAATATAGAGCACGAGTCTCAATCCGGATAAAACTGCTGGGAAGGAGACTTCCATCGCGGTAAGAATAAAGGGCATGAGTACCAATATGGATAAAACTGCTGGGAAGGAGATTTCCATCCCGGTAAGAATACAGGGCATGAGTCCCAATCCGGATAATACTGTTGGGAAGGAGATTTCCATCCCGGTAAGAATATAGGGCATGAGTCCCAATCCGGATAATACTGCTGGGAAGGAGACCTCAATCCCTGTAAGAATATAGGACATGAGTCCCAATTCGGATAAACCTGCTGGGTAGGAGACCTCAATCCCTGTAAGAATATAGGGCAAGAGTCCCAATCCGGATAAAACTACTCGGAAGGAGACGTCCATCCCGGTAATGATAAAGGTCATGCGTCCAAATCCGGGTTAAACTGCTGGGAAGAAGACGTCCATCCCGATAAGAATATAGGACATGAGTCCCAATCAAGATAAAACTGCTGGGAAGGAGATTTCCATCCCGGTAAGAATATAGGGCACGAGTCTCAATCCGGAAAAATCTGCTGGGAAGGATATTTACATCCAGGTTGGAATATAAGGCATTAGTCCCAATCTGGAATTAACTACTGGGAAGGAGACACCCATCCCACATGGATCTTGAGAACTACCATTCGGACCACCTCGCTAAGTATCCTGATACAGATGAATGACGGAATTAACTTAGTAGTACGATTGCCTTTACTTCTTCCGCTCACTTACTTATCAGTCGTATCAAATACACCAAACAGTTACTTTTTCATTTATTTTCAGCAATGCGATTTATACAACTGTGGCGTTTCTGAATGCCTAACATATTCCATATGCACTCTGCACGGGCCTGAAGCAGCATGTTTTGTAAGTAATGACGTACGGCTATGGTAGCCAATCAAGTATAAACACAACTCGTAACAGTTGTTTTATTACCACAATTACTCTTGGTAGTTACATGTTTTATTATTTGAGATTCTTAAACAATTCAAATAAAGACTGTTATCTAATTTAATTGCTCAGTTGGTTGCACATTTCTTTTACGAGATAATGTAAACAAAAGATAAGCTTGATATAAAATGGTAGGGAGACCTTTTTGTTATCGCATATGGCTGATTATTCAACTTCAAAATGGCAGCAAAATGAAACTATAAGAAAAGTATTAGAATATAGAATTTGTTGATCGGCATGACTGGTTAAGAAAATAAATATAATTGTTAAAGTTAATTGCAAACCTAGTTATACATTAACCCTGCAACGATACTGATCATACAATCAGCTAGCGTAACAACTAGTCTTTTATAACTATGCTATGTAAATTGCTTTAAAACTCGTCAAGAAAAAAATAGACGTGTATTGTTTTACAAATGAATGTCATGCATTCAAAACTGTTTCCTACGGGGTGCCATTGGGGTCATCGCGACATATAAAGTCGAAATAACGAAACTACGATAGTGAAAAGTCGAAACAACGAGGATGAAAAGTTGAAACTACGACACTGAAAAGTCGAAACTACGATGGTGAAAAGTCGAAACAATGATGATGAAAAGTTGAAATCATTCTATTGTTCACTTTCTTTGTTTCGACTTTTCACCGTTGTAGATTCGAATTTTCACCATCGTAGTTTCGTTGTCTCGGCTTTACTTAATTCAATAAATATGCCTCATAGTGACACCGTAGTTTTCAGTTTTATTAAAAATCCTTGCTGGTAGTTACTATCTTTCTCATTTAGACACCGACACCGGATATCCAGAATTAAGTCTATTAATGCAACAGCTTCAAAACTATTTGCACTGTATAGTGTCGACATTGGATGTTGGAAATAGTATGGTTCTTTGGAAGAACATCTTCAGTCTTTAAATACCAGCTACGACAAGAAATCGTTTCCCTGACTCTCGTGCTGAAATTATAAAGTTTAGGCCGAGCAAGGAGAAATTAATTGAAACCATTGAAACAGGTGTATGTGCACGCTGGTTTATAACAACGAGCTACCGAGCGCTCGTTTTATGACATTGAGCTGACTTGTCAAGCGAACACTCGTTATTGAGTGAGCAGCATTGAGAAACTGAGCGTTCGTTTATGTCAATGCACTCTCGTTTTTGTCAGTTAGCTCTCGTTTATGTCAATGAGCTCTCGCTCTTGTTTATTTCAGGGAGCTCTCGTTTATGTCACTGAGCTCTCATTTATGTCAATGAGCTCTCATTTATGTCAATGAGCTCTCATTTATGTCAATGAGCTATTGTGTATTTGTTTATCACATTGGGCCACTGAGCGTTCACACAGACGTGTATTTTAATTAAAATGTCTGGCCGAACGAACTGTTTTATATTATACAGATACATTTGTAATTTGATTAATAAGCTGATTTTCAGTTTATAACTAAGGGACCAACACGAATCATTTATATCAATCAAACCAATCATTTATTCTGAGCAGGTAGCTCAGTTCAAATTGAGAAATTGTTCTTGCTGTGTGTATATATCGCTACCAATTTTATTATAGTGTTGCACACTGCGAGCATTAACATAGCTCCATCACGTGACAGTATATATGCAATCTGTTCCTTCCGTGTCAGATAAATATCCATTAAGACTAGAAAGCAATTCAAATACAGTAGAGCTTCGATGGCTCGAATATGATGGGACTGGACAAAATAGTTAAGTTAAGCGTCGTTTGAGCCAAGAAGTGTTCAGTATCATACCATATATGTGTATGTATCGAAATAGGAATTTGGCCGTTACCAGATAAGTGGTTCAAGCTATACATGGTGTTCAAGCCATCCGTGTTCCAGCCAACGAAGTTCTATTGTATCTGATCTTTAAAGGTGTTTTTTTTAACAAATTACTTAATTGCATGAAGGCCACATTATCACATTATTGAAAACGATATTAACATTTTTAGAATAAAAGGTATTTACAGTTTTGGAATACAAGGTATCTACAGATTTAGAATGCAAGGTGTTTACAGTTTTAGAATACAAGGTATTTACAGTTTTAGAATATAAGGTATCTACAGTTTTAGAATACAAGGTATTTACAGTTTTAGAATATAAGGTATCTACAGTTTTAGAATACAAGGTATTTACAGTTTTAGAATACAAGGTATTTACAATTTTAGAATACAAGGTATTTGCAGTTTTAGAATATAAGGTATCTACAGTTTTAGAATATAAGGTATTTACAGTTTTAGAATACAAGGTATTAACAGTTTTAGAATACAAGGTATTTACAGTTTTAGAATATAAGAATGGTATTCCATGCTCATATTGTCGTTATAATTAATAAAGTACCTTTACATATACATTCTGAACTGTAAATATCACTGACAATAGTTAAATAAAGTGACTCTGAAATTCCCCTTACTCGGCGTTTCTTTATCTCGAATCAACCTTATATTAACATTTTTTACAGACAAAAGAGATACGTTTAAGTAACAACAGCATCGATCTGTCAGGGGGCTGTATGAGCAACTGCGAAACCATCGTTGGGACAGCGATTGATGTAATGTGCTGTCACACACAGTATTGCAACCCTATTTCCATTCGTTCCAACGAAAAAACAACTATCGCCTCCGATGACTCTTCTGTAACGGATGACGTAGAAAACTCCGCAGAAGACATGTTTACAACACTTTCTTTACACGTTTTTTACATGGGTGTATGTGTTCTAGTATCCAGTGCTTGTCGCACCCTCACGTGCGGATGTAGTTAAATGTACTATGCCTTGCATATCAAGTTGGACATTTGAATGTTCACAGCGTTTCTAAAAAACAGTGGTCATTTTCGCTCTGCTCAGAACCTTTTGTTTTTCGTTGTTGGCACGTCATAAAGCCTCGTTTTTTTGTCATCTTACGCAACACTTGGATAATTGAAACAAGACTACCAGTTAAAACATCGTGTACGCAACTATAACTTACACAAGTTTTAGTTGTCAGTCAGTTAGATGAAGTCGTTTATATGACCACGGAGTATACTATATGTAGACTACAAACACTTCTCTAAGTCGACCAATCGCGTGTGAGACTAGGTATAACTGAAATGTTCTACTGTCGTCAGTCACGTGTTCCATAAACCTTCTTTAACAACCTCCGTGGTCGAGTGGTCTAATGCGCCATCTCTATAGCACTTACCTCTCATCGCTAAGGTCGTAGCTTCGAGACCCTTTCACTCCAAAAACTTGATAACAGTTTAACTATTGTTTTATCGAGTAGAGCAAATGGAGTTTGAATGGAACGGAGGAAAAAATCGTTTGAACTATTAACTCGGTAAACGGGTGAAACCGGTTTCGGCAGATTAAGTGGTCAATAGTTCATTTTTTAAGGAATACGTGGTCAATAGTTCATTTTATTTGACCTGACTAGTTCGGGTTTCAACCAATCAGATTGAAGCATTCGTGATGATATATAATAATCTTATTTATTTCCCAGTACAAATTAGTCTTGATCATATGCGATGCTTGCTTTTCTAAAAGACAAACAAGCGTCGCATATGATCAATACTAAGTACAAATCGTACTTTAAAGCTACATAAAGGATCAATAATTTTTAAGCGCGAGAGAAGGCGAAATAAATGAGTCTTTGGTATCCTTGGGCAAATAACAGAATACATGTGTACATGGGATTCATTTTAAAAGGTATTCATATTGTAAAATTGTAAAAATATTCATATGAAAAGACATTGTTATAAAAGTTACATCTCTCAGTAGATATCAAACTTCCACCTAGATAGGTCTGTAGAACGGACCCAGCTCTTTCGATTGGGCCCTTTAAATAGAAATGTTGGGAAAGCCACATTCGAGCATGTTTATTGGTCAGTTGGTTCAACTGAAAAGTTTAAATAACGTCACCGTTTAGTAAGCGTTCAATTGCAGGCATAGTATTTTTGCTTTTTGGGTTCGAGGTGTGGGGTTAATAGACTTGAATCGGGAGATAAGCCTTTATCAAGTTAATCTCCTATAACATATTTTGAATCGTCTTGTCCAGTTTTTTTTTAAGAATAAATTTTGGGCATCTACAATTTGGGTTTGCTAGGTATTTGACGATTTCGTGATTTTGCATTTGCGATTTTCCTTCACGGAAATTTTGATAAATTGCCACACAGTGTGTAGGTGTTATATCTACGAAATTCGAGGAAGCCAGGATGTATGCAGACCTTAATTGTGTTTCTTTTGGAAAATATATAATTTTGATAAATGACGGAAAAGCTTCTAATTTTGCATTTTTGAGAATATTCTAATGAAATATAAATTGATATAAAAACGCTATGTTTATATTAGTGTCCCACCGGTACAATATACACATAATAAACATCTATATTTAAGTTTTATTTCTAAGCTAATTTGTCATACACAGTTTGTATCCTGAAAATTATATA
Organism: Panopea generosa; assembly: GCA_029582155.1. Classification (NCBI taxonomy): domain Eukaryota; kingdom Metazoa; phylum Mollusca; class Bivalvia; order Adapedonta; family Hiatellidae; genus Panopea; species Panopea generosa. Next base: position 66,072,504 of record CM055897.1, read on the forward strand.
TTTCCCATAAATGTTGATAACGTTACATGCTCTTCTCTGCCTGGGTGTAGGTGTAAGTCTTTTAGTCTTTGTGTATTGTTATAGTATATATAATATCATCTCAGTGTTCAAGATGATGAACATTAATTTTGTGTTTGCCTAATAAAGAAAAATTGAATTAGATATCGTTAGTATTTTCAAAGCTGTAGCGCGACACCAGTTCCATATGTGTGCATGTGTGAATATGAAGTATCAAATTTTATTCTTGATATTAAGTATTTACATCAGTCATGAGTATAAAGATTCATTTGACACGTGAACTTAGTAAAGTCAATTAAACGTGTGTCCCATGTGTCCCTTTTACAGTTAAAATTGTGTCCCATGTGTCCCTTCAACAGTTAAACTTGGGTCCAATGTGTCCCTTCAACAACTAATTTTGTGTCCCACGTGTTCCTTTAACAGTTAAACGTGTGCCCCATGTGTTTTCTAAACAGTTAAAATTGTGTCACATGTGTCTCTTCAACAGTTAAACTTGTGTCCCATGTGTCCCATCAACAATTAAACTTGTATCCATGTTTCCCTTTAACTGTTAAACGTGTATCCCATGTGTCCCTTTAACAGTTTGACTTGTGTCATATGTGTCCCTTTAACAGTTAAACGTGTGTCCCATGTGTCCCTTTACCAATTAAATTTGAATCCCATGTGTCCCTTTAACAATTAAAGTTGTGTCCCATGTGTCCCTTAAAGAGTTAAATTAGTGTCACATGTGTCTATTCAACAGTTAAACTTGTGTCCCATGTGTCCCTTCAACAATTAAACTTGTATCCATGTGTCCCTTTAACAACTAAACTTGTGTCCCATGTGTCATTTTCACAGTTAAACTTGTGTTCCACGTGTCTCTTAAACAGTAAAACGTGTCCCTTGTGTCCAATGTGTGCCTTTTACACTTAAACGTGTGTCCCATATGTCCCTTTAACAATTCAATTTGTGTCCCATGTGTCCCTTTATCAATTAAACTTGTATCCCATGTGTCCCTTCAACAATTAAACGTGTGCCCCATGTGTCCCTTCAACAGTTACACTTTCGTCCCAAGTGTCCCTTCAACAATTAAACATGTGTCCCATGTGTCCCTTCAACAGTTAAACGTGTGCCCAATGTATCCCTTTAACAGTTTAACTTGTATCCCATGTGTTCCTTTAACAATTAGTTTTGTGTCCCATGTGTCTCTTTAACAGTTAAACGTGTGTCTCATGTGTCCCTTTAACAGTTAAACTTGTGTCGCATGTGTCCTTGCAACAATTAAACTTGTGTCATATGTGTCCCTTTATCAGTTAAACGTGTGTCCCATGTGTCCCTTTAACAATTAAACTTGTATCCCATGTGTCCCTTTAACAAATAAAGTTATGTCCCATGTGTCCCTTTAACAATTAAACTTGTGTCCCATGTGTCCCTTTCACAATTAAACTTGTGTTCCATGTGTCCCTTAAACAGTAAAACGTGTCCTTTAAGTCCAATGTGTCCCTTTATCAATTAACGTGTGTCCAATGTGTCCCTTAAACAATTAAACTTGTGCTCCATGTGTCCCTTTATCAGTTAAACTTGTGTCCCATGTGTCCCGTTATAAACTTGTGTCCCATGTGTCACTTTAACAATCAAACGTGTGTTCCATGTATCCCTTTAACAGTGAAACTTGTGCCCCATGTGTCCCGTTATGAACTTGCGTCCCATGTGTCCCTTTAATAGATTAACTTGTGTTCCATGTTTCCCTTCAATAATTTAACTTGTGTCCCATGTGTCCCTTTAACAAATAAACGTGTGTTCCCTGTGTCCGTTTATCAATTAAACTTGTGTCCCATGTGTCCCTTCAATAATTAAACTTGTGTCCCATGTGTCCCTTTAACAGTTAAATTTGTGTCCCATGTGTCCTTTTACAATTAAACTTGGGTTCCATTACACTTTCTGGCGGGATCGTACAGTTTATTTGTATTATCAGAATTACACACAGCAGGGCATAACACAGTACGTTTTGCGGTTAGCTGTACCATAGCCTTTTATAGACTCTATACGTTAATATATTTTTGTTCAATGAATTGATACAAAAATGGGAAAGGATCCGTCACTAACATTTTTATTTATACATGAATGTATATATTAAAATATACTTATAAACGTTCAATTTATAGATCTCTACGCTATACACGCTGCAGCGTCGTGTCTTTCATTCAATCACAAACACCTATTTACTGTATCGGAATGAACCGATAAAAGAAGATAAAATCATTGATGTCTCTTTTTTTCCTTCTCTTCAACCAATGCTCTTTTTTTATTTGAAATATTCTGAATAAACCAATATTTCATTTATCATTTTTTGCACATTTGGCTAAATTGAAATTATTATGGAACAATATGATAAAGTCTATATGAAATGTAAAATAACTGTCGTGGAAGCAGATTTACACAAGCTTCTAAGCTCGCCGGGATAGAGTCCAAGGAGAGCTATTGTCATGACCCCGGCGTCGCCGTCGGCGTCGGCGTCGTCGTCTGTAGACACCCAGGTTAAACTTTTGCGTTTACGTTTAACATATCTATGCAACCACTCATCGGATGTGAATGAAACTTTGCATGTGTCTTCACCATAATCAATGGAACACACAGAGACAAGAACCATAACTCTGGATCGCATTTTGGCACAGTAATGGCCCTTTTTGGACTAAATTTCCACATAATTTGTTAAACGTATGACTTTATGTTTTATTTTTAAATGTATGCTAAATATATGTACTTATGTGAATAAAACATTATTTAAACTAATCACATTACATGACCATTCATAGATGTACACAATCTAGAGTTTCAATGGCGTAGTAATTTCATATACATTCAATATATGTATTTACATTCAACAGATGAAATTTACATATTTGAAGCAAATAATATTAATTTATTCGGGTACTTAAATTAAGTTGTTTATTTGTCTTTATATATTTAACATTATGTGCGTTTTGGACTTTCTTTGCACTATATTTTTGGTGTGTTGGTACACTGAGTAAAGAGGTATTTCGCTTTTGACGGACCTCAAGATTTCACAAAACAACACTGGTGAGTTGTTGACGTAACCCATCAAAAAGGAGTACCATATTCTCTAGATGTCACATATGGTAAATTTTCCAAGAGAACTGTAAATCTGTTATTCAGTCCTCTTGTTACAATTTTTACAGTTCTCTTGAAAACTTTACAAAGGTCTGATCTTTCTTATTTTCATTTAAACAAATACATATTTTAAATATAATTTTCATAATATATTTATAATTTTTTAAATTTTGTATTTGTTCATTTAATCAACATACTATATATTTTGCCCATTCTATTTCTAGAAACAAGGTGTCTGTTTTTATTGTTAGTCATAGAAAAATTAATTTGATTGTTCCGATTGGAGGAATTTCTTTAGTAAGCTCTAATTTCCATCTGTACTGATATTTTCTTGTTTTAACTTGGCCATGCAATCTTTATGTATACCTGACTATTGATGAGTATTGCAAATGTATGTCTGTCAAGAACTTGTAAACTGGAAATAATTTACCTATGTCTGATTTTTAAATAACAATCGAATGAAAGTTCTCCTCTTTTTCTATATTTAATTGTGCTATGTAAAATAGTCATCATTTACCATTATAGTCTGATTGTAATAAACCTTTGTGGCATAATCGACTCAACAACGTTCTTTGTATAATACATGTAAGTAATTTTATTCACATAACTATAAAGTTCGCATTAGTTCAAAGTCACAGGCTAACATGTTTAAACTCTTTATCGCTCGTTTAAGCTAACCCTAGTCTAACTGACATGTAACCCTGTCCGTGTCTACATTCTGACTGATGGACTTATCTCGTCTAAAACCAGTCCCTGAATGAATAAACAAATATTCTTTCATTGGTCAATTTATTTCTACTTTTCTATTGGTCAGTATTCTAACTACGGACTTTAAAATCCCGTCCATAAATTTACTGTCAACTATACATCAAGATAACCCTAGGCTATTACCTTTCTCCATTAACCTGTCATCCTATCGTATTAAACTGTCATATGTATCATATGCATATACAATTCTAACCTACTATAATGTAACACCTTTTATGCTTTATCCGATTTGCATTTAACGAGTTGAGAAACATATTTATATATCAAATCATTTTTGATATCTCCTAATTTCTAGTCTTGAATAATCGTCTTTCTTTATTTTATCGGATTTGTTATCCCATTAAAATGAGGACGTACTATCGTTATCAATTTAATCGTTTCTTTTCGGTGGATTTGGAACACTGTTGAAATCAATTTTCGAAATGTAAAACATTATAAAACGACAATATTTCCATAATAATGTGAGTTTTCTGTGTTGTCAACTTTTGAGACAGGTTTTTAAATCATCTAGTTAGTGAAATACATGCCTAGGGCGTTTGCTTTGTCTGAGCACCAATGCGATTGTTTGTTGTGACAAAATTGAATATTTGTATATTTAAGAGAACACACTTTTTATGCCGCAAACTTTGAGGTATTTTAACTGTCCTGATAAACTCTTAAGATTATCTCTGATCTCAACTAGTGCTTTAAACGATTGTTTTGACCCATCTGTAACGAAGGCTGCATCATCTACAAACAAAATATTGTATTTCTTCGCAGTTTACAACTATGCGATGTTTTATTATTAGCTATTGCATGTGATAAGTTTTCAATACAAAATATGAATAATATAAGTAGAGAGAAAACGGACACCCATGACAGACTCAACGTTCAGTATGTGGGGTAAATAAAAAAAGAATCCAATAGAGTTTTTTTGAATCTGCGTAGAATAGATTTACTCAAATAATGAATGAGTCACCAATTTAAAATGGTTTAAGCAATCAAATATAAAACCATGATTCAAGCTGTCAAAAGCTTTCTCTAAGTCTGAAAAAAATAATATTGCAGGTGTATTATTCTCTTCCACATATTCTGGAGTTTCAAATAAAAGTACTTTTGTTTTCACCTATATATATCTACCCTTTATAAATCCTGTTGGGAGTTATCCGTGATACTAAGGAACGCCGTCTGAAATCTGACAACCAGTTTCTTTTCTTCACGTCGCCGGTAGTTTTGTATTAACTAAAACGATGTTCAAACAGTTGACTCCTAGTGAATTAATGGTGCCATTAATTAGGTCTAAACCAATTTCATTTTTGTAATCAACATACCTTTCCTCTTGGATTGTATCATATTTCTTCACATTTATTCACACGAATCGTGAAACTTTAAATTTTGTTTTCAAGTAAACAATATTGGATTGAGGGCGAGCTATAAACATCCCTACAGTGAGCAATATATTACTTCTCCGTCTTGAATGCTCTGCATATCATCACAACTAGAATTTCACAAAGTGAATGTCATATCCTGTGATATTCCAGGTTGGAGTTACAGCTTTTGGAAAAAAAAAAATAACGTTTTACTTCTTTTAAGTAACTTTTCGACACTCATTTCATTTTATTTCGTAAACTCAACGTTCTCCAACCTCCACCTAAGACGTCACTTGCCGGTAGCTGCCTTTACTGTAATGTAGCCACCAAACGTGAAGCTTGTAAGATATGTGTCTCTTTTTCGAAGGTCTCTTCACCTGAAGACATAACGCTCCCCTTCCCTTACTTCTATATTTTATCAAAATTCACTATATTTTAACTGAAAAACGTACATGTGCGCCCGTTAAGACTTTGTTTTGCGCCCCAAAGTATGCACACTCTAAACTGAAATCCTGGATCTGTCCCTGTCACAAATCTATTTTTGTAACTTCAACATAACTGATTTATGAGAGTAATAGGTAATGAGTAATAAGATATGTAAAGGCTCTGCAACACCTGAAATGGCTCAAAACTAACTATGCCCAATGGTGAAAATTGCAATTCAATGCAAAACTTATATTTTGGGCCATAGCCATATTTTACTCAATATCGTCTTAGTTTGCCATATTGTAAAAATTCTGAATCGACAGATTTATTTAAATATACATATTAAACAAGTAACCAAACCATAACAGGGTTGTATGTAATGATATGGCTAAACAATAGGACTCAAACTAAAGTCGAGGGAGTACTGGTCATTTACGTTGTTTTCACAAACAGTGTACTGGGTATTGCAATTGGTTGTACTGGGTATTGAATTTGGTTGTGCTGTGTATTGCAATTTAAATAAAATGTGATGATTTGTGTTTTGTGTGGCAGCGTTCTGCATTTCTATAGTTTCTACATTCCAGTTATGACAATATATTTCCCCATGTTACACTTTTATTTCCGATTACGCTATATTTAAATACGTGTGTGTTGCAATACCCTTTTTGTAATAAATTGTTTCATTTTATATTATTCACATCTATATATGTTTCACAACACAGACAGTACGCACAGTATTACTTTAAATACATACATCATGACATTCGCAATTTTGCTCTGGGTAATAATAAATGGCCGAAACGATTGTTTTTAACAAATACAAAAGAATAGTTTATGGTCATATTTTTTTTTCCATTCCAAGAAACCTTAACAATAGTTTTCTTTTGTGAAATATTAAAAGTAAGATGATAGTGTTAACGTCTCTCTATGTGATGAAATAATTTTAATTTATTATTTTTTTAAGGAAAAGGGAAGAGACAAAAAATAACTTGGAAAAACAACTGATTCCTAGAAAAAGAGATACAGAAGGAAAAGAAGAAAATAATATATATACACCTTTATTTTTTCATCTTAATAACAAAAATAACATTGCTTTGATTGCCCCTTATGTTAGTTATACTTTACTAATTTTTATTTTCATTGGTAATTATATGCCCGTTCATACGTCAGGAAATGTTGTCATTTGTTAATTTATCATAATCCTTTTCGAATTGTTTTTCAAGTTTTATCTATTTATATATAGTATGTAGTCCATGTATTCAATACATTGTGGTATTGACTTGTTATATTTGTTTATAGATATAAAATATTTAGCATTTAAAATAATAATCTTCTTCATGTTATTTTCTTTTTTTTCATCTTGCTAATTTCAAACATAACTTTGACCTAAATTACTGGGCATGCATTCATTCCCAGAAGAGGAGGTTTAAACATTCAACATTCAACGGTTATATAAATAAAATCACGCAAACACACACGGATACACGCACGCACACGCACACACATATTTCCTACAGGCATTTACATCCACACACACATGAATGTATATTGAGGTATTAACTGAAAAACAGAAATCACATTGTTGTGACATCTATACACCCTATCTGATATATCTATATATACTGTCTGATTTATTTCTAAACAATATCCACATAGAACAATGCTGGCATGGAGATCATATGTTTTATATTTAAAAGTAATATTTACTCAGATTTATGTTCAATTTCATGTATTGTTACAGTGCATACGCCGAGAATCCGTTGTGTGCCTCCCCACGATAAGTGGTAATGCAAGTTGTGCCAAATACATAATTAAGTGCTGGGATAGGGACTTTTTTCTGTAATATATTTAAAAGTAATATTCATTCATATTTCTGTTTTATGTATTGATATAGTGGATAGTATTCCATGCGTTTTATTTTCCTACAACCTTTTACATATTGTATTAATTTATTTACTTTCAAGAATCAGGTTTTCTTAACTTTATACTTTAGACGACAAAGTTTGACTGTGATAACGTTTACATGTACCGTTTTTTCGTCCCATTGGTGCAATACAATATCAAGCGTCTTTATCACCAAATAAAGCAATTTTACGTTCCATGATCATTGATTTCTATGCATGTATGATGAATACGATATATCGAATGTTTAACATTTTAATATTATTGCCTTTTATAATCAATGGTATCAAGATATGGCAGCGTGTTTGTACTTTAAAAAACAGTGATTCTTATTTGAAAATTATGTTTTCATATTAATGATAAGCACTGATCATTCATTCAGACAATAAGATAAAACAAACATATAATTATTTTTCGTTATACGAGTAACTTTATCCAATAATACTATCCTTATTATCTGATATGTATATATACTGTTGCTATATTTGTTAGTTTTGTTATGAATAATAAAAAAGTAAAAAAAAATCCATTCTCTTTTATTTATTCAATAATCTTATTACTGGATATATTTAATATTGTCGCTATATTTATCTATTAATTAATTGAACGTGTGCATTACGGTAGAAAAGACAACTCTGGGAATATCGAAATACACTTGAATTATACCTATCAGAACAAAATTATGCATTAACATAACCCAATAATTTCTAGATTTATATTAATAATACATTTGGTCAACCATTACTAATATTAAACAAAGTTATTAACGTAAATTTGATAAAAATAAGTGTATTTCGGTTATAATCGAACTCTTAATGACCGAAAGACACATTAACACAAAATTGGGTAAAAACGCATTAAATCATACACTTTCGAAAAAATTTTTTTTTCAAAAACAATTTTAAATTCATATCTGATACATAATATAATAGAAACTTGATCAATAACGCCTTAAATAGCGAAGTCTAGGTGTAGTTCGGTGTCTTTCGGTTATCAGGTGTCTTTCGTTTTTTTCCAGTCACCCCTAGATGCGGTTCGAACCAACAATTCTGAAATGACTCAGAATGGTCCAGAAAGCTGGTACCAGCATCAAATTTTCAGTGGTGATTTCTAAAATACTGACCATTTTAACTCATGCTAGCAAAAAACAAACCATTGCAGTACAAATCACTGACTGAAAAAAGAAGAAAAAAAGAACAAAAGTTTTACTTCTACCTCCTTCATCAGTAGGTTTGGGGTACTCAAGGGAGATAATAGTGATGGGAGTCCTTCAACTGTTCAAAGAAGAACAGATTTTTTTTTCTAAATCTGTGATCCATTCTTCTGTTAAACTATGGAACGAACTTAAATATCCATAAAGCACCAACTTTTTCAAATTTTGAAACAAAACTTAAGGTTCGGTTTAAACCATCTATTGTCCCAAAATATTATTTAAGTGGTGTGAGAATTTCATCAATTTACCATACTCGAATCAGAAATCAATGCAGTACTTTAAGTTCAGATTTGTTTATAAATCACTTGAGACATAACTCTTCATATGACTGTGGTAGTGACATTGAAGATGCAGAGCAATATTTTTTTTAATGTAAAGCGTAGCGCTTTACAAAGTCAGAACCTGTTGAAAATTAATTCAATTTCAAAGAAACACAAAAATTTATTATGCACACCGCACGTTTCAAATAGTCCAAATATCTACTAAATGCCAAAATATATATCATGTTTACAACACAATAGCTTTGCATTAAATTGTTCGGTGTATTATATGATATAATTAAGTAAAGAATCATTTACTAATAATGTCACACAAAGCAAAATGTAGTATTTTGAAGTACAAACATCCCATAGAAATAAAATTGCCACTTTTCGTTAATTTCACTGAATACAAACCATGGCATGTCAGACGATTTCTCGACTTTTAACTAATAAATATCAGTCGCGAATCATTCGTCATCATACATGCGTTGTAAATACCAGCAACAATACTTACACATTTCATTACTATCAGTACTTCCAGCAAACTATACTAATAAAAACGTTGTTAAACTGATTAATGTGTGACAATTTTATATGAAATATTCCATGTGTGAATTCTGTAAACATCAGTTTTTACAAAACTATGACGGTTGGCTTAATGGGATATGTATCCCGGGGTTTGGCAGGATAGGAGTTCATCTTGACAAGTTAGGATTATCCTTTCTCATTTCAAATCAGAATTTATATTCATAAATGTTATCTTATTAATAGATCTTATTTTCTTCTGTTTGTAGGCTACTTATTACACATCAAATTACCATACAAAATTAAAGTAATAACATATATTTATTAATTGGTACAGGATAATATGTAGAATGACCGATGGAAATGAAGTTATTGCATTTAAAAATCAAAGTACTTAAGGTGGATTGCTATTAAACGTTATACGTTGTTGTTGTATAGTATAAAACGTCGCTTTCAACTCAACACTTTTTCAGTTATATCGACATAGTGTTTGCTTGAGCCAGTTTTCTAAGCGCTGTCACACTGGTGTATCATGTTACATGGTATGGTTCCCCATCCAGTCACAGTATACTGACACTGACTTCAAATATCGAATCAATGCAGGATACCATTAAAGTAGTTTTTGTTGTCGAATTATTATGACCACCAACCTCATAATTGAATGATGTCAAATATGATCTATTGCATTTAACAACAAGTATTAACACTGTGCAAATATATAACCACACTAAAGATAATCTTTCAGTCAATAGTTTAATCACTGACACTGGCCTGTGTAAAGTACATCAGAAGGTTTTCGATACCAAGTTAGCATAATTTATCTAATTTATAATGTACAATTGTTTCATCAATATGTTCGCTCTCCTCATATGATAAGATTTCTTTACCAAGTAATTTCAATTTCTTCCGGCATCATTTTTTAACATTGACTTAATATTTTTCAAGTCTGATTCGCAAAAATAGTTTTGTTAAGTCCCTTTTGGATAGGAATTATCAATATTGTTGTTGTTACTACTGGAGTTTATTGTTGTTGTTGTTGTTGCTGCTGCTGCTGATGATGATGTTGATGATGATGATGATGATGATAATGATGATGGTGGTAGTGGTGGTGATGAGGATGATGAGAATGATGATGATGATAATGATGTTGTAGTGGCGACGGTGTTTGTGATTCCAGTATACCATCACCTTAAAGTTTATGTTGCATTGGTGACTTAGTTTCTGTTTGAGTAAGACCGCGGCATGGTCTTGTGATAGAGCGTCCGCCTCGCATGCGGAAGGTCGTGGGTTCAATCCCCGGTCGGGTCATACCAAAGACTTTAAAAATGGTACTAGAAGCTTCAGCATTTAGAGGAGAGTTCTAGGTCTAGTCGGCCCGGTGTCAGTATACTGTGACTGGGTTGGGTATCATACCATGTGTCTGCGGCATGATATTCCAGTGTGACAGCGCTTGTCTCAAGCAGACATCGTCGCGATATGACTGAAAAATTGTTGAAAGCGACGCTAAACACCATACAACAACAACAACTGTTTGAGTAAAAGGCGATAATTTTACTCGTATGTAGAGATGGGTGTGCTGGTTAAACTTTCAGGATCCTCCCAGGAAAGAGTCCTCGGAGACATAAATATGACGCTTAATAAATCAAACCATCTTAGTTTATTCAATCTTGTTCATATTGCAAATATTTGGGTTATCCAGAGGCATAATTTGCGCTATTGCACCATGTAACGCAGCAAGTTTTATGGTTAGCTGTAGTATGGCCCTTTATAGACAATATACATTAATCCGTCCCTTTTAAATCTACTAATAAAATAATGGGAATCCACTAATACTTTTACTTATACACGATTGGCAAGATTAAAAGATACTTGTAAAAAGTATGTTATCGTCTGCAACTGTTCAATTTATAGACCAACACTATACACGCTACATCGTCGTGTCTTACATTCATACATGTACCATTTGCGTAGTAATTGTATATACATTCAACATAATTATGTTATTTACATTGAACAGACGCTATTTACACATTTGAAGGAAACAAATGAATATTAATTTATTCAGGTACCTAAATTAAAAATGAGTTGAGATGTTTAGTGAAACTGGCCAGGGGCGTTCTCGACATACTCCTATGCGCCAGAGCTTATAACTAAGAGTTGAATGTGGAAAATAAAAAAAGGTTAAAATACAAAAAAAAAAAATGCAATAAAAAATGAATTTGGTGGATATAGGCAAGGAATTATATAGTCCTTTGTATAAGTCCTTGGTATGGGTTAAGGGGTTTCTGCTAATTTCAGGTAATTTGAATGACTACACAGTCCGTGGCAAAGTCGCTAATATATTTTCATTTTCAGTTCTATTAAAGTAAAACAAATAGATTGGTGGTTGTGGTTGTGTGTGTGTGTGTGTGTGTGTGTGTGTGTGTGTGTGTGTGTGTGTGTGGGGGGGGGGTGATGACCCCCTACCGTCCACCCCGCACAAGAAGGAGGGCGGGGGGACAACCCCCACGCCGCCCCTGGCGTATACTAAAAAACATTTGCTTGGGCTAAGTACGGTCAATACGGACGAACCGGGTCATCATTTTGTCGCAATCGGTTCCGAGCTGTCTGTGCACTGATTCCATGCCGTCGCCCTGTTGGCGATGCCGACAGACGTCGGTTTCGTAAGTGTTGAACCGTGATGTACCGATCATCGGCTGCAGTCGTCCCATGCGGCCGACTGCTTCGGGGACGGTCCCAAATGTTTCCCCTGACCTTGAAACGTCTTCGCAAACGTTCAATTGTCTTCCTCGTGCAGCCGAACAACCGGGATACTTCGGCAACTGTAGAACCAGCATTCAGCATCTCGATCGCCTGATTTCTTTGGTCGTTATTTAGTGTTGGCATTGCAATTTGACTTGATTTTATGTGATATTTTTGTATTGTGCCTAATTTCTGGTCAATAAGTGCAGTCAGATACCACCACCGGATATCGACCGTCGCTGCACGGAGGGCAAACAAGCTAATCGGGCCTCTCGGCTAAGCGCTTGGCAGATTATTGATAAAACCAAGTTTGTCAGATACCCCAACGAATACATGTACATTATTTAAAGCTTATTTTGACAAATTATAATAATGAGGAAATAATTAAAAAATTAAAAATGGGTACTTTCTTTTTTGGATCAGTATATAAGCTCTGTTTATTAAAAATAAGAATTTAAAAATTTATCTAATTTTTCTTTTAATTTTTATCCCCCTGGAGGGGGGAAGTGGGCCGATCCTGGAGGTACTGCAATACCAGGCCGACCCGTGGCGAGAGCGGAGCAAGCCCCTGACATCTCACCTATGTCCAAAAATCAGTTTAATATCGAAGTCCCCCAATGGAGGACGTATCAGATATTAAGCTGATAAGAACAGATACTACACTTTGATCTTAGCCAAAAGGCCGAGAAGCGATAACGTTAGAATGAACAGTAAAAATATATATGCAATGTACAGTAAGACTTCAGTACGGTATGCAATATTTACATTCAACTATATCGATATCATTTCATATATATTAATTCACTCAATTAATTGCTTTACTCAACTATACTTTAACCAATACACACAGACTAAGTATAACCATTTTATAAACAAATAATTACATACAAATGGTACGACAACTTTTTAAAACGAATATTCATTGATTTTAAGTACCATTCTTACAACAAGTAGGCCTGTTGGCCGCGTTTACGGAAATGGCCGAATGATGTTCCGATTGACAATTCGGAATATCTTTGTCAACTACGTACCATACATCGAGGGATAACTGAGCTGCGTTCAGCACCGTTAAACAGAAAACATGTTTAATGCCTGGTTCCCTAAAATTATGTGGTGCTAACGCAGCCCACCAAAAATGAGTTGAGATGTTTAGTGAAACTGGTCAGGGGCGTTCCTAGACATACTCCTATGGGCCAGAGCTTATAACTCAGAGTTGAATGTGGAAAATAAAACAGATTAAAATACAAAAAAAAAATGCAATAAAAAATGTATTTAGTGGATATGGGCAAGGAATTATATAGTCCTTTGTATAAGTCCTTGGTATGGGATAAGGTGTTTCTGCTAATTTCAGGCAATTTGGATGACTACACAGTCCGTGGCAAAGTCGCTAATATATTTTCATTTTCAGTTCTATTAAAGTAAAAATATCGATTGGTGGTGGGGGTGGTGGTGGTGTGTGTGTGGGGGGGGGGGGGGGGGGGGTAAGTGTGTGTGGGGGGTAGGAGGGGTGGGGGACAACCCCCACGCCGCCCTTGCGTATACTAAAAAACATCTGCTTGGGCTAAACATATAAAAAGAGGATCTTATAGGAGTGCTCATTTATTATTGAATTTATTAAACAAGCTGGCAAAAAAAAACCACATGTTTTTAATGAGTTTCCAATGACTTTTATTTCTATGCACGCAGAAGTATAAATTTAGCTTGTTGTCATGTTATTTTTACTTTAGTTTATATCAAGTAATTTATTAATAACCGTTACTCTGAGAGTACTGTCCCTTTGGCATTACTGTCCAAACAACCGAACAAGCATGGGTTTGTGTATTGAAAATTATAATTGTTACATTATTTGACACAACTACTTACTGCCATATTTATGTCTATAATCACAACAACACCAGAAAAAATGTCATTACGAAAGCAAGTTAAACCACCTTGTTGGAGTTTTAATTGAAAGCAACTAGGCGGATCCAAAACTTCAGTTCGTTGAGGGGGGGGGGGGGGGGGGGGGGTTTATGCCAACTCCACTTTTGTATTTATAATCACAGTAACAGCTGAAAAGCGTCATTACGTCATTGTGTTAAGCCGACTTGATGTTATATAGCCGTTAAGATATGAAAATACTTGCTAATAAGTCCTATAGATCTACCATCCTACAGTAAATATATTTCCTGCGGTGGACTTGGTATGGTTTTATGACACTTTTAATTATGTTGTTTTGTTGTTGTTCAGTACTGTATATTAGGGAATTCATTGTGATTGGAACATGGATAGTGGTCAGTGCCTTTTATGAGTGGAAGTGCAGAGAGAAAAACTGTTTTGAATAATGACAGAAATGTTTCCTATTTTGTTTTTACTTTATTTCTGGTTATATTAATTAATTTGCTTGTCGGGAGTTTAACTAAAACTATAGAAGGGAATCCGACATGACTTAACACATGGATGGAGGGCACTGTGCCATTACTTGAATAATGACAGAATTATCTCTCCCTTCTTTACCTTTTGTTTGTCCGCAGTAGATCTACAACTGTATGAAAAGGAGGTTAACTAGTCAATCAAGCTCTTGTTTGGGGAGCATTCATTGACTTTACCTATACCCTTGTTTTATTTTTTATGGTGACAGCAATAAGGCCATCCTTGAAAAATAAATTGTTTGCTGTGCTCCTACCTACTCCCTCAAAATTGCCACTAACCAAACTTTTTTATTGACTTACAAAGCGTTCAATTTTTTTTCATGATTTCTGTCCATTTTTCTTTAAAATGACTATGCAAAATCAAACTTTGGCAAAAAAAATTAAATTTGCTATCTATCTACCCACATGAAAAATACTGGGTTGGGGCACAGCAAACAAATATTTTTTTAAGGATGGCCTAAGCAAAGCAATTAATGATCAAGTAGTAAATGTGCTGGCAGTAATAGTCTTTTAGTAATTGTGGTTGCAGTAAACGTTAAATTAATTCTCATGTTTACAGATGACAATTACGAATGGCAGCCACCGACAGAGGCAGAGTTGAAAATCATACAGGCTAGACGAGAGAGGTCTGATAAAATCAGTAAACTGATGGGGGATTACCTGCTAAAAGGCTACAAGATGCTTGGTGTCACTTGTCCTGAATGTACTGTAAGTGTGGCTAGAGAATTAAACAAACCAGGTTAATGTAACTTTAAATGATTTCATTGTCAAGAAATATCATAAAATATCTTCGTTTCTTGATGTCTGTCTGTCTGCAAGGTCAATTGTGATGGTAGAAGCAGGACTTGAACAAATCTGAGAAAAGATATTTAGATGATATTACTGTACATGCAAAATATCAAAGCTTTAGGCGTGGAGGTCACCTGTTTTAAATAAATTAAAAAACATGTCCTATTTACTATTACCAATACAGTTTATCTTGTTCAATTCATTAAAAAATGCTATTGAATCCATTAAATCCACATTGTAAGTTTGTTTCGCTATTTTTGATTCAATGGTTAGCACACAAAATGTATTTTTGTTTTCCCATTTTAGAAAAAAAATGAAAGAAGAAAGTGTTTGGTCTCCAGCGCTTAATATGAGAGGTGTTTACTAATTTTTATAGGGATTTGACTGTAATCATGTTATCATTTAAAATAAGCAATGTAAAATGTGTAAGCTGCATACTCTTTATCATCAAAAACAATTGAAAACAACTGTCGAGCATTTATCAACCCATAGAAATAACTAAAGCGGTTTTTATAGATTTATGAAAGATACACCACCCACAATAAGTATTTGCATGGGAGACTGACTTACATAGTTGTTGTATAAAAAAAGTTCAGGCCCCTGTTGCACGAAAATACTTAGGTCTGTTATTTTACTTGAACTCAGTAGTGTGCTTAATTTCATTCTCAAATTAAGCACAATGTTTCAGTTAAGAAAAATAACGGACTTAAGTATTTTCGTGAAACTGGGACCAGACAGTTTGTTGAACTTGCAGTGTCAGATAATTAATATCGGAGTAAGGTCCCTTGAATTATAAACAAGTAGACAATTTGGTCCTTTCTTTACAATTAAAACCTCCATTATTGTTCATAGAAAATTAAACTGTTCCAATAACTTAATTTAGCATAGCCTGGCAATTGTTACATGTAGATGAGAAATGAGTCGTAGAATCGTACTGAATTGCGCGGTTAAGTTGCATAATTTTTGTTATTTTCTTTGCATTGAACATGGTCTCTTAAAACAGTGGTGAGTGATGAAAAATACAGTCAAACCTGTCTTAAGCAACTAGCCAAGGGAAGGAGCAAAAGAAGCATTTTAAGACAGGTTGTGGCTTAATACAGGTTAATTTGTACTGAAAGCCTTTAAGTGGGAAATAGCAAATTTCAATTTGGCCGCTTGAGACAAGTGGCTGCTCAATTGAGGTGAACGCTTACGCACATTTGACTGTATTGTACAATACTTGAATAGATAAACAAGGAACCTGTGTGTATGTACTGCTTGATTAATTGTCTTCCATTTGGATTCCCTTTCAGACGATATTGTTACAAGACAAGCAGGGAGAAAACTACTGTATAGCATGTAGAGAGCTGGATACAGACACAGATAAAGATGATCCAGGTATTGTCATGGCAACACAAAATGTCATGTCTCACCTTTTTTACCCAAAATCTAGCATCCTCTTGACCTGATTGTTTAATGCGCCATCTCAAAATTACTTACATCTCAGAGCTCATATCTTTTGTTTAGTTTATACTTATTTATTTAAGCTTGAATGCAAACAAAGCTCAGAACTTATATGAATCGCTCGACAGTCCGCACCCTGGGTAGAACTGGTACTGAATGTTGTTTTTTGAGAGGCATCTCAAGCAGGGAGTGGAACCCGCATAGCTGTACAGTGTGAGTGACCAAAACTATATCTATTGCACTTGAGCACCACTTAGCTGATATAGCTCGTGTCTTAATTATAAAAAACAAAAATCATGAAATGTTTTTATATAACTTCCTAAACCCAATATTTTGTGGTTTATTGAAATATTTAAAGCACTTATTTGAATATTAATCTTTCATCGGGTGTTGTTGGATATTGGTGAATAACATCAAACGAGACATACATGCTGTATCACATGACATGATCGGGGTCCTACGTGGCTGAATGGTGTCAAGATCACTCATGAACATTGTCATTGGCATGCCCACCCGTGAAAATACTGATGATATTTCACTGACACCAACTTTTACTCTATATAGTCATGTACAATATTGTTTGGGTCCTCTGTGGCCAATTGGTCTAAGGGCGCCATCTCGAGATCACTTACTTCTTGTCGCTAAGAGTGAGTCCCGATCGCTCCAAAAACTTCATGTGAGAACATTTATCAGTAACTTGGCAGGACAGGTTCTACTTGGATTCAGTCTGAGGTCTTCCTCTACTTATAAAACTGGATATGCCACATATATCCTGAAATATGTTGAAAATGGCATAAAACCCTATTATATATATTCACCACTTAAAAACAACATGCAGAATGCGAACATTTAAATGCATAACTTTATTGTTGTCGCAACATTCAGTATGTATTATTTTTTTAGCAAGTATGCCCCATCTTAAATCTTAACATTTTGTGGTGGGAGAAGCTGAATAAATTCCTCTACTTGTGATATTAAAAAGTGAATTACATGCATTAAGTCGCAAAGTAAATGTCATTGTTTGGACAGTAACTTGTATTTTTGCAACATACTGAATAAGTACAAGCCTTTTTATGACAACTTGTGGCAAACGTCACATATACCTTGTGACAGCATGACACTGCACCTGTAAACAAGATTGTGATGCCAATGACATGTAAACTGGCACTTTTTAGGATGAGTTGCACATGTTTTACATTTGGAAATCAAATATGGTTGATCTGTATAGTTCATTCAGAAGGCATTAAAATGTAATTATTTAGTGCTGTTTGACATTTATATTCAATGAGACTACTTTTGCAAGTTAAGTAGATACCATGGCCCATTAAGGAATGCTGTTCACTGATATTCCTTGACACAATTTCTAGAAGTTTAACATTCTTTTTCAGTACTAAATGTGGCAGCAGCCAGATCCCAAATAATGGAAGGTACAGTCCAAGATTTTTCTGATGCTGATGAATTATCCTATATGTTGCCCTTGCCACAAGCGACCAGTCATAGTGTCACAAGATCAGGTACACAGACGACCAGTCCAGCAGCAATGTCTAGTAACCAACCAACTACCAGTCTGGTTTCTTCAACAACAGTGACATCTACTGGAGTTCCTAGCCAATCAAATGCTTGCAATGTTAGTTTGAATTTGAATTTTGTGGACACTGTTGAGACTTTGTGTCAAAAGATCAAATGGGCGACAGAAGAGTTAAAGGCCACAAACAATGTAGACAGTTGTATCAAGTTGTGTCAGGTGATCAAGGCTTCTGCAGAGGCAGTGCAGAGTTTGAAATGTGCATCCTGAGATAATATCAAATCAGTGACTCGATGCCTCAGATCAAACTTGGTACATGTATTCTGTAAGGTAAAAACAATTTACAGCAAAATTATTATTTAAGAGAGACTACATACAATATGTCAACTGGTTATAATTTAATATCAATTGCAATTTAAGAGTTTAAAAGAATAAACTTTTAAAAATGATTTATGAAGAGAATGCCAAAAATTCAGACGTGCAAATAGCCATCCACACAACATTTTAAAACAAGTCAGTTTTCATTGATTTGGATAAAATGATTAATAAGGCCATAATAAATTAGTTGGTAGATTATCATCCCTGCTTGCCCCCTAATTTTTTTATAAAAAAAAATAAAAATATTTAGAAATAAGAAATAAAAAATTGGATAATAATCCAGCAAGTAATTTATAATGGCCTAACGGTTATATTTTATGGAGAATCGAAATATGTGTAAATTACTATAATAGCTATATAATGTATTAATTTAAACAATAAAAAAATTTAGAAATAAAAAATTGGATATTAATCCAGCAAGTAATTTATAATGGCCTAATGGTTATATTTTATGGAGAATGGAAATAAGTGTAAATTACTTTATTAGCTATATAATGTATTAATTTAAACTTTGTTATCATAAAAAGATAATTTGACAGATTAGTATTGGAGCTTATTTGATTTTAAGTTTTCAATCTTAGTAGATAAGCAGGGCCAGGTTAATTCAGTCGGTAGCACATTTGACTATAAATTCTGGGGTCATGAGTTTGAATCTAGGTCTTGCTACAGTCTCCATGATGATAAATAGACAACTTTGAGTCTAACAGTCATTCGTCTCTCATCGCTGATTCAAGTGGGAAAGTTATCAGTTACTTGTGGAGATAGGTGTGCTTGAGTACTGGTTAACCTTGCAGGATCTAAGGAAAGAGTGGTTAGGTTAAATGATCGACAGTTAGTCCTCGATGGCACAAGAATAGCACTTAATGTCCTTGAATCTATTGTGTGTTATATCAACCATATTGATGTGAACTGATTTAGTATAATAATAAAATTTCCAAGTGGACAATTGGCATTTAGCTTGTCCATATTGGAACAAACTTAAATTGTTTTGTTTAGTAATATTATTTAATTTTTACAGACCAACTTATTTTCTTAAATGGATTTTACTGGTGTCTTTATGACCAGTCCTGCAATTATCTCCTGGATAGCTGATTGCCAAGCCAGGAAGCTTCTAGTACCAATTTTCAAGACTTTGACATGATTCAGCTGGGGATTAAACCGGACTACCTCCTGTATGTGGAGCAGATGCTGTACTAATTATGTTTTCAATACTTTGATATGCTGTACCAGTTGTATTTCCAAGACTTTGATATGACTTGCTGGCGATTGAACCGGGCTACCTCCTGTATGTGGAGCAGATGCTGTACCACTTATGTTTTCAATACTTTGATATTCTGTACCAGTTGTATTTCCAAGACTTTGATATGACAAGCTGGGGATTGCACCTGACTACCTCCTTTATGTGGAGCAGGTGCTGTACCACTTATGTTTTCAATACTTTGATATTCTGTACCAATTGTATTTCCAAGACTTTGATATGACTTGCTGGGGATTGAACCTGACTACCTCCTGTATGTGGAGCAGATGCTGTACCACTTATGTTTTCAATACTTTGATATTCTGTACCAGTTGGATTTCCAAGACTTTGATATGACAAGCTGGGGATTGCACCTGACTACCTCCTTTATGTGGAGCAGGTGCTGTACCACTTATGTTTTCAATACTTTGATATTCTGTACCAGTTGTATTTCCAAGACTTTGATATGACTTGCTGGGGATTGAACCTGAGTACCTCCTGTATATGGAGCAGATGCTGTACCACTTATGTTTTCAATACTTTGATATTCTGTACCAGTTGTATTTCCAAGACTTTGATATGACTTGCTGGGGATTGAACCTGACTACCTCCTGTATGTGGAGCAGATGCTGTACCACTTATGTTTTCAATACTTTGATATTCTGTACCAGTTGGATTTCCAAGACTTTGATATGACTTGCTGGGGATTGCACCTGACTACCTCCTGTATGTGGAGCAGATGCTGTACCACTTGTTTTCAATACTTTGATATTCTGTTCCAGTTGGATTTCCAAGACTTTGATATGACAAGCTGGGGATTGCACCTGACTACCTCCTTTATGTGGAGCAGGTGCTGTACCATTTATGTTTTCGATACTTTGATATTCTGTACCAGTTGTATTTCCAAGACTTTGATATGACTTGCTGGGGATTGAACCTGACTACCTCCTGTATGTGGAGCAGATGCTGTACCACTTATGTTTTCAATACTTTGATATTCTGTACCAGTTGGATTTCCAAGACTTTGATATGACTTGCTGGGGATTGCACCTGACTACCTCCTGTATGTGGAGCAGATGCTGTACCACTTATGTTTTCAATACTTTGATATTCTGTACCAGTTGTATTTCCAAGACTTTGATATGACTTGCTGGGGATTGAACCTGACTACCTCCTGTATGTGGAGCAGGTGCTGTACCACTTATATTTTTAAAATTTTGATATTCTGTACCAGTTTGATTTCTAAGAATTTGATATGACTAGGCTGTGGATTGAACCTGACTACCTCCTTATGTTAGCTGAATGCTGTATTACAGACCGCCTCAGTGGTACCTGCTGTTTAATACAGAAATGTTGATATGCATGGAAGTTTGTTGAATTAGTAATACCCTGTGAGGAATAAAAAAGCTTCACATAGAACCCTGATACCTACAAGATTGTTGAAGTGTTTAAGAACAATGCTCTACTGGGACAGTATAATAGTTGGTCATAAAGGCATCAATGAGTTGTTGCTATTAATCATTAATGCCATTCTGATATATCCATTGGTGCGTGATCTAAAGTGTCATCCCAAGATAACTCGCCTCCAGTCACTGCGGTTGTATCTGTTGGTTGTATTAACTTTCTTGCTAATGTTGCAGCACATTTGCATTTCATTTAGCGCACATAATTATGAACCGCTCTCGAGTCGGCTTCCTGGGTAGAAGCAGTACTGCATGTTTTTTATGAGGCATCAGATCGAGCTGAAGATTGAACTTGTAATCTCTGGCATGAGTGGTCTACTACACCACCACATTTCATTCAATCATGGCCGAACACTGCTGGAGTATCTAAGGTATTGATCAGGACATATCCAACCAAAAACAACAGAGTTATGGATCTTGAATACTGGACAGTACTGATTATCAGCTAGTAAATACTATATGTAGCACTTCAAGTCCTCATCCTATCTGGATCAAACCTGCTAAGAGTGTCATAAACATGCGTTCTTGAATTAGCCAAATCAGTCTAGAAATGAGTTGTGGCCATTTACTGATTGAAGAGGGCTGATTTTTACCTCGTGAACACCAGAGAGCCACGGGCGTTGTTTCCTGTAGGCATGTGCCTGCACTTTTTTTTGAGAAATCAAAAAAATAAAATTCTGACCCCAAGTCTACTTCATTTCCCCTTTACTGAAGTGAATAAACCTTAAAACATTACTTTTTTTGGTTGTAAAACAGTGAATTCAAGTTTTATATTAAGGATAACCAGGTCCCTAAAAATTATATACGTCAAAATGCATCTACGACAAGTCTAGCTGATTTTTTTTCGGGGGAGCATGCCCCCGGACTCCCTACAACTGTGTCTACACATCGCTTTCAGCCAAGCTACGCCCTTGAGAGCCATCAGTTTTTATAAAGAACTTGTCCAAGTTATTTGTGACCATGCGTGTTTTGATATAAAAGTCTTGTCCGACAAGAATGGATATATAAATGTAGTTGTGTCCCTTGATTGAATGAAAACGCTATTAATTTCTGCTTTGTAAATACCACAGTGTGAGAGAGTAAAGTAAAAAAAAACTGGAAGTTACAGTTCCGCACGGCAGTGATTTGTTAGTGGCTTTAAGAAAAGGTGCAACATGAGGTGATAAAATATAAAAATATACATGCATCAAGTTCACGCCAGAAAATACACGCTAGGACCTACATTTAGTTTGCTTATATCGGAGAAGTGTTTATAAATATGTGTTGGGTACTAAAATGCAACTAAAATAGGTAAAAACTTTCACTAGTTAGCTCTACTGGCAAAAGACCAGCAGGACTTGTGTCATGGTAAATTGTCCTTCGTCCGTCCGTTAACCTTTTTCTTGTAGACGCGATAGAACCTCCATGTTTCAATGAATCTTAATCAAACTTCCGCAGCAGTTATATAACCACAAGATCTCAGACAAGTTCTTGAACCAGCGTGATTCTACCACAAATTCTCCGCCACAGGGCTTTAAGAAAACATTTTCTCTGCAGGTTCAAATCACAGGCCTTAGATATTTTACATGTAGCATTGTATGGGATCCTCTAAAAGGGTTGTTGAAGTCGGGTTCCCGAAGTCAAATTTGGGACCGCCACAAGGATCACTGTTTTATATAGAATTATATAGAAAAAAATGTTGAAAATTTCGTGTAGACACGATAGCAACCCCATTTTTAGCTCTACTGGCCAGCAGCGCTTGTGTCATGGTAAATGGTCCGTCCTTTGTCGTCCGTCATCTGTCTGTTTTTTAGCTTTTTTCTTGTAGACGAGAAATCACCCCCATTTTTTCAAGGAATATTAACCAATCGGGGGAATTCCAAAAAAATCTTCAAACAGTTTGTTTCCAGTAGAGTGAGTCAGGCCATCATCGACTTCTTGCTTCTATAAGAAAATAGTTTAATAAAAACATTGGATTTGGTCTTAATTTTGTGGATATGGAATCTCCAAAAACTATTAAATATATTCAGACAGCATGTTATAAATGTAAACGTTTGACTATTTTCACACAACCCAAATTATATTTCAAATCAACAGAAATAAAAGAGAAAGGGAATTTCGTGTTTCCAACAGTGTCCGCGGATTTTAAATTAGTCAGAGAAAAGTAAGCACGTAACGTTCTATAGGCCCGTGAGTAAAATGCCGTGAAACAGCATTACTTAGAACATTTGGCACACAGTCTTAAACTAACTTACATATGTAAGGTCTTCTGAATATCCATTCGGCCGAACTTGGACCATCATGCGACAGTACCCACGGTTGCTAGGTAATGGCAACTCTGTTCTGGTTGGGTATGATGAAATATGGGTTCACCTTTATGAACCTGAGAGCAAACTAGTGTTTAGAAACTTCACTTGTAAAGGCCAGTCAGCAAGGTCATGTGGTACAGGGTCGGATTCATGATTTCAGTATAGAGGGGCGTAACACAACATCTGAACGGGTACACATGTTTTTCAGTAAAATAAAGTGGATTTTAAAAAACAATTAGCGAGTTAAGAGGGGATTGGGGCACTTTTATTTTACATTAGTTAGATATAGCTATCCATTATATGTATTCCGAACTATTCACATCTGGTTTCATTATGTACCAAGATGATACCCAAGTGCAGACATTCAAGGTTATTACAAACACATTGAACCTAGACATGGAAACTCTTATTCACCGACACTTCAGCCCGGACGTGGCGCCTGTTATGTTTTGTTTCCAAATCTAAAAGACACGTTATCATGTTTAATTTTTATGGAGAAACTGCCACGGCTGCAGAGAAGAGTGAAAGGATGCCATCACCGGGTTGCTGCGTGCACCATCACGTACTGTTGAACATCACAGCTAGGTCACCAGATAAGAATCGAGTGGACGTAATGTTTATTATCTGATGAGAAATATTTGCATGCCTATTTTTCTATGGAGAACAAGATGTATACCTATTTTCTGTCCATTTTATCTATGGAGAGCAAGATGTATGCCTATTTTTCTGTCCTATTTTTTCGGTGGAGAGCAAAATGTATGTCTTATTTTCTGTCCTATTGCCCTGTGGAGAGCAAGATGTATGTCTATTTTTCTGTGGAGAACAAGACGTATGCCTATTTTTTTGTGGAGAACAAGATGTATGCCTATTTTTCTGCGGAGAACAAGATGCATGCCTATTTTATCTGTCCTATTTTTCTGCGAAGAACAAGATGTATGCTTATTTTATTTGTCTGTCCTATTGCTCTGTGGAGAGCAAGATGTATGTCTATTATTCTGTCCTATTTTTCTGTGGAGATCAAGATGTATGCCTATTTTTCTGCGGAGAACAAAATGCATTCCGTATTTTCTGTTCTATTGCTCTGTGGAGAGCAAGATGTATGTCTATTATTCTGTCCTATCTTTCTGCGGAGAACAAGATGTATGCCTATTTTTCTGTGGAAAACAAGATGTATGCCTATTCCTTAAGACGGGAACAAAGAATGCTTTTTTTTTCTTCAGGTTCCATTGTATTCAATGATTTACCCATAGGCGCATGGTCAATTATTGGTGTTGCGTGAAATAGTAAGTAATTTGGCTGTTCTATCTGAGTATAGTATGTATATACATGTGCAGACGCATTTGTTCAATAAATAATTATTACTATCAATTACTGATAATGCGGTGTCCCTTTGTAGCTTTGTGCAATAACAAATTAGAGCTTCCTACAGTCGTATTGATTATCGCTCCCATCTTTCTATGCTCAGTATTGACGTCTGTATTGACGGCCAATTAGCTAGCTAGCGAGTCTCCGTCGTTTTAACAGCACTGTCTTAAGTACCCAGGTACCACGAGTTGATTGACTGGAATGAGCGATATTTCAAACAAGCCCGTGTTTTTGATCGTTAAGTATTAATACAACGTGTCAACGTTGCAAGCCAGGGCCTAAATTCATCAATTATTTGAGTCTGAGAATCGGACTCAGACTCAAATATTACAGTTTTGTAAAATCCTGTAAATGTGCACTTATGGGTAAGAGAGAGAGAGAGAGAGAGAGAGAGAGAGAGAGTATATATAAATATATATATATAGAGAGAGAGCAATGTTTACCATATACTTCTTTAAATAATATTGTTCCCCCTGAACGTTCAATATTTCAGATGACGATAAGGATGCTACAGTGCTCGGCTGTACCAGTTACTATAAAGAAGTTGTCTGATCAAGACAAGATAACCCATTTACAGTAATCTCACCATTCCGGCAAAATATAGATAGGGGGGAAGGGGGTGGGTGGTGGAATTTCATTCTTTTTACCGATTATTTGTCAAATCGGAATGTAACTCAGCCATAGTCCCAAAAAAATGACTCATATTAATTTTGAAATTACAAATGTCAAATTTTGACACTTTGTCTTAAAAGGACACCTTTACTTGAACTGTTTTATCTTTTTATAATTCAATATCACATATGAACTTATCATCACATATACAAACACATTTGAACTGCTATAAGCCTCTACTTTGTACTAATTCATTGTTTTGGTGAATTTTAGAGCGAAATTGCACTAAACACATTTCAGTTTATATTCCATAACAAGCCTTTTATATTGTCTGATTATGCAAAAGATGATGAAATTCAAAGTCCTAAATAGTCTACTAAACATGAGGTTCAAATTAACATGTAAAACATATGCGTCCGGAACAAACTTTTTACCACAATTCAACATTTAGCTCTAAAATGTTCTCTTTAAACGTGCAGCTATAAGCGATATATCATAGGATTAGTGTGAAACACTCTATTTAAAGTAAAGTTGTTTCTTTGCATAAAAAATACACTGTTACGGAAAATAGTAGTAACGGAAACAGAAAACTTTTTTTTGTAATTTTTTATTTCATTGTAACAGTTTAACAATACCAGATATAGAGAAGCACATTATAATATAATATATGCAAAATTCAACATTTTCACATTTGTAAAATTAAGGGCAAACTTTCCAAGTCTTTTAGTGAATTTGTTTACTCCCATTCTTTATATATATATATTTTGTTATTGATATCAAATAAGTTATACAATGACTATATATACCGTATTGTTTCATTTTGTACTAACATTTTTATTTATTTATTTATTTACAAGGAAAGTTTGTTCTTTAGTCTGTTTGTGAAAAAGAAAAAATCCTCACAAACAAAAACTTTAAAAAAACAACAACAACAGAAAGCAGGCTTATGTTTTATCAACAAACTTGGGTCTTCGTAGGATTATCTATAATAAACTTAAGTTTAAAGAAAATATATGTAACCGTGGTGGCTTTCACTGGATTAAAAAAAACTGCGTTACTTTTAATTGCCAGCGATTACTGAATAGTTGAATCACCATTCTACACTCGGTTAAAACGGTAAACCAAAGAAAATGCTGGTGAAACAGAAACCCGCTCTCCGTGCGTTGTATACAAAGTAAGATAACTTCATTGAAGTATTCAGCATAGACATATATGTTGTATGTTACATATTTGTACAATATATATAATCTCGAAGAATGTCTATGTAACATTATATATTTCTAATTTAAAGATTATGTAACATTTACTTATTTATAGACATTAAAATCATCTGAGACTGATAAAATTGCTTTTTTCATGTTCATTTAATACTAAATAGTAGATTTTTTTTATAATAATAATAATAATTGTATGAAAAAAAGATTGGAAGGACCAAGTCTACTTTACTTGATTGTATAAATATTTAAAGCAATTTAACCACAAAAACCCGGAGGGGAATCAATAATGTATCTTAGATAACAAGAGGTTTATAGACCTCCCAAAGAGCATCAAATCCTACTAAATTAAAGTTTACTTTTGCTATATATCTTTCTGTGTTATTAAGATTTCGAATATAATGTTTAAAGTTTGTTAAACAGAGTTCTTTTTTATTTAATTTATGGTTGAAGATGATTTTTTTGTTAGCAATAATAATTTATTCAACACTGGGTCAAACTCTTTGTTTCCAAAAAGAATATCAGTAATTGACTAGTTTGTAATAATAGCACTGTTCTTTTCTTTGATATAGTCAACAAGACCAAACATAAATTGTTTTGATGTTGCACAGTCTATAAATAGATATTTTATGGTTTCAATTTCTGTCTGACAGAATGTACACATTTCTGAAACAGCGATATTCATTTTCTTCAGGAGTGAGTTTGTACCCAATATTTTATGGTTGATTATATATTGAAACCATTGTAAATTCTTAAATTAATTCTTATATCTAACTCTACCCACTTACATTTTGAAAAAAAGGTTCACTATTATTTGAAAAAAAATTTATTTTATATATTGCTCTACAACCCTTTTTATCTTTAACAATAGTCAAGACTGGAAGTGGACATATAGTGTTCTGGCAATTACTGGCTAAGTGTTGACACTTACATTTATTTATGTATTGTCTTGCTGATGCAATAAGCCCTTCAAATAAAAGAAAATTTGTATTGATATTATACTTGTTGATGAATTCTCTAATGGTATACAAATCGCCATTGCAATTCATTAGGTCATTTATAAATAATATTCCTTTAGAAAACCAATGCCATAAAAATGCCCGAGCCTCCGACCTTAAGATTAGGGTTATACCAAATGTATGGACTTTGTAAACGAGACCATGTGGTAGGTTTGATGTTTGATGAAAACTTTTTGAATGAAATGAAAATATCTTTCCAAAAGTGATTATGAATTCGATTGATGTGATTGTTGATAAACTCTTAATCAAATGCGGTGAAGTTTAATATAAACGGATACATTGTTTTAAAAATATCCAAATATTTTTGTTGTTAATAAACGTCTTATCCATGTCAGTTTTAGAGAGGAAATAAAAAATTCTAAGTTATCAATTCTAAATAATTCTAGATTTTTAATCCTCCTTTCAAGCACGACTGGCAAACTACCGAACGTTTGACTTTATCAGGTTTCCCTTTCCATAAAAAATTAAAATATAATGAATTTAATTCTTTCATTTGATTATCTTTTGGATTCGGTAATGTTAAAATTAAATTATTTATTTTCGATATCGTCAGACTTTTTAAAACTGTAATTTTTCCTATTGGGGTAAGGATTCTCTTCGACCAATTTATTAAAAGTTGTTTAATCTGTTGTATTTTATCTTCATAGGTTATGTTAACAATTTTATCTAAATCAACAGAAAAGTGTATTCCCAATACCGTAAACTCATTAACCCAAGATAGATTCCATTGTTCACATAATTTTAAGTCACTTTTTCTCATTGAACCTATCCAAACTGCTTTTGTTTTTTCGACATTTACATTAAGGCCGGAGATCTCTGCATAAGATTTTAATACCTTAAGAGTGCTTATTAAAGATTTCTCAAACCCATCCAACATGAGTGAAGTATCGTCAGCATATTGTGAAATCAAAAAGTCTGTATTGCCAATTTTTATTCATTTTATATCAGGGTTGGTTCGAATCAGGACAGCAAGGATCTCTGCACATATGATGAAAATATATGGGGATAATGGATCACCTTGTTGTGGATAAAACCACTCAGATAAATGCCCATTAACAATTACACATGATTCAACATTTGTATAAAATAACTGTATCTATTTTTTAATTAAAGAGCCAAATTTGAAAAACTCTAGAACTGAGAAAATAAAAGACCAACTAACGGAATCAAACGCTTTTTCAAAATCGATTAAAAGAAGCATTTCAAAAAATTAAAAAAAACTCAACAGTAAACCCGTCTAGACCTGGACTTTTATTATTCTGCATGTTTTTTAGACAATGCAATACTTTTTGGTAAGAAACAGGGCCTTCGAGTGATGATTTTAAATTTTTATCTTGTACAGAGACATCAACGTTTGAGAGGACAATCTTTAAATTTATGTTGGTGGTTTATTATATGAGTTCACTTTTTTTTTATAAAATAGTTGTGTTTCTTTAAGTATTTCTTTTTGCGAGTTTATAATTTGACCATTACTAGTTCTAATGTTTATCATTGATTTCGAAATAAAATTTCTTTTTTCTAAATTACAAAAAAAAATTAGATTATCGAATTTCATTCCCATCCATTTTTTTCTCTCTAATATCGTAAAGTTCTTTTTCTTTTGGATTCAATAGCGGTATGGTCTAGTATATTGTTTTTTTTTCTAGTTGTTCTATTTCTATGTATAAATTTTCCTCCCTTTTAATTTATTGTTTTTTTCTTGAAAGATAAATATGAAATAGTTTTTCCTCTGATTTCTAAAAGAAGTACTTCAAAAAATAATTGACCATTTATGCTAAATTCTATATCTTTGTTTGCAATAGTATGTATGTCTGCGAAATGATTTTCTTTAACATATTGAGATTTCACCATTCTAATTGTATTATTTATTTCTTAAATATATTGTATCTCTTAATAATGAATTGTTCATTTTCCAATACGATTTACCTTTAAACTTTCCAAATTCAAATGTTAATAATATTAACGAATGAGCTGTTCTGTAACCTGGTTTAATTGTAACTTTATCAATGTCTGTCATAAGAGGTTCAGAAATTATAAAATAATCTAATCTAGCTTTCTTTTGCGTGTTCTTTTTGAACCATGTATATTCTTTTTTTTTTTCTAAAATTTTGATCGTGCTAGCAATTAATTAAATTACATTCCGCCATTAATTCTAATACAGTATTTCGAGCATTTGGATTATTTAAATGTATATAGTCAAAGCA
The DNA here is from genome assembly GCA_029582155.1 of Panopea generosa. NCBI lineage: Eukaryota > Metazoa > Mollusca > Bivalvia > Adapedonta > Hiatellidae > Panopea > Panopea generosa. Next base: position 66,102,766 of record CM055897.1, read on the forward strand.
ATCTATATATGGGTTAAAAAACCAGGTTGAAATCTCCTGCTATAATATAAGAAGAATCTTTAGCTAACATATTAATTTTAATTTGATTATAGAAGTCGGGCTCGTCTTTATTAGGACCATAAATATTAATAAGAGTAATTCTTTTATTTGTTATAGTTGTTTCCAATATGAGTTTGTTTTCATTTTGATCCGTTTCTTTGGAGTGAATATTAAATTCAAAATTATTTTTTAAAAAAATGGCAACTCCTCTAGACTGGCTAGTAAATTTGCTAAAATAACATTCATAGCCCCACAGAAATGCGTATGTAATTAATTTCTTCATCTGTAAAATGCGTGTCTTGTAGAAAATAGATAGAGTTTTTTTTTTCTTTAAGAAAATTAAATGTATCTGTTCTCTTGTTTTTATCAGCAAGACCCTGTACATTCATGGACACAAATATAGTTTTATCTGTCATGATAATTTATAAAACTAACCAAATAGCAATAGATCCCATCTCTCCTGACCAGAGAGACAACCAGACTAACAATATATATTACTCTATTAAACAGACATGAAGAGCGACAGTAACTAGAGTAAGCGCTTGGTAGTTTTCCCCTCCAAGGTTTTGAAGTACTATTTGTTTAAACATTGTACTAGTATTCTGTATCTTTAACAGCAGCAAAAAGCTGTGGAATGGTGACATGTTTGAAGTCACAAAAATAACAACACCAAAAAAAAAAAAAAAAAAGCTCATTTTGAAAAACAAAGCAGAAACTTACCCTCAGTGTCAAGCGTGCGATATGGTGTATAATACCATGTACTATTGCTTGGCATGCTGGAGAGTACCCATACTTTTCTTCAGTTAAAGCAGTTACGGAAACAGAACTTTTGATATGTGGGAAATGATATAGAGAGTCTGAAATTATCAACTTTAGTAGGTGAGACTCCAATAAAAAAACACACAACAAGACGAGGCTATGCCGTGTCCTTGTGTTTTTTTTCGTGCTGAGCCTGAATGAAGTTGATAATATTGGACACTAACATGGTATTCTCTTTATCATGTCAATATTTCTAATTCGTCGTTTTCATGAAATTGAATTCAGCATCAAACTTTAGTTACATCGTGTAGAAATTCCGTCAAAATGTATTATTATACATAATGACGTCATGTGCCTGATAAACCTGAATTGACGTGATAAACCTATAGTTATCAGGCTGAAAGTTTTTCAACAGAAATTAATGCATTAACATGATAAAATTGCGTCTTCAATTCCAAATTGCACCCTTACCATTATTTATAAACACTGAAGTTCAATTGTGTTCTTATAACATAATTTATTACCGATTCAAAAGACGCAATTTCAATGGAATATCAACAGTATTTAAGATAATTAATGCCACTTTCAAAATTGTTACGGTACCAAAGATCGATTTTGGCGACATTCATAAACTAGTTGCTTTTGAAAATGGTAAGCATTGAATGCATGGAACATCCTTGGTTACAGTTGCGAGTTCTGTATTCGACTAGAGAAAAGGCCAACATAAGAAGGCTACAAAATATGCAGTGGTGTTTTTTTTATCAAGTTTTATAATGGAAAATTCACTGGCGACATAGGATTTTTGCATACTCGGCCATCATTGAACTCTTATACTTTGACAGAAATACATTTTCCAGTAACAACATCCCTAAGAAATATCTACCAAGACTTGCCTTAAGACATTTAATTTCGTTTTTCGATATCCTAAAAAATGTATTGCCAAAAATTGCGTTGCAAACACTGGCGACCAAGATTTTCCAAATATGAATCAATTTTGGGAATATGGCTGAACTTTGATTCATTAACCAGAGTAAGGCCCGTTTTATTCACTAAAGCAAAAGTCTTTATTTAGAGAGAGTTGCCCAATTAGCCAAAACACTAAACTCTCTTGGGGCCCTCTTGATGAAGCACACATGGTATTTACAAACAATATGTAACACATTTTAATAATCAATTACCTGTATGGAGGTTTCAATATCACTACTGCTGCCGTCAGTTCGTATAATTGGTTTGTTTTGTTTGAATGGCTTGTTTCGCCTGTTCCCCAACGGCAGTCAGCGTACGTAATCATCACTCCTGTTGTCCAGTATGTCCAGTACCAGACGCACCTTATCATCGCAAGTCACTGACTATTTCCCAACATATTCAGAGGTGGGAGATTCGTGGGCATAGAACGTTCATTGTCGGTCATCACAAAGACTGAAGCCGGGAGGGGGTTCGAACTCACGATCCCTGGATTGACAGTCAGACGTGTTACCGACTGAGGGCCTGTCGTCATAGAATTAGAAGAGATTATTTATGAATATAATTATATTGAATATATGTATGCATACAACTATATTTATAAAGATTTAAAAATCATGTAGTGATACTCTTCGCCGAACCCCGAGTAAAACGATTCGGTCATATCAAAGTAGTTTACAAAGGATCGACGTGTCCGTTTTACTCATCTCCCTTATATACCGAACGGAACAGCTAACCCTTTCGTCAAAATATTCAGTAGTTTATTAAAATTTGTATCCCACATTAACACACAATGATAACTTGTTTTAACACAGTCCGATTTCGAAATGTTATATATCAATTAATCATGCACATCTGTTTGGCACGAATTGCTTATTTTGCACGTGCTTTGAATCTCTTTCAGACCAGGGCTGCGTTCAGCACCGTTAAACAGCAAATACGTTTAATCCCTGGTTCCCTAAAATCATCGCGTACTGCGTGCTTATATGAAGTTGAGCCAGTGTCCAGGAAAATATGTTAGCTAACGTTAGCAAACGTTTAACCGAACTGAACGCAGTCCTGAAATACATAAAATTCCGGGTGACGGGTTAGCTGTTCTGTTCAATATGTTAAGATTTAGTGTATCTTATAAGTTAAAGATATAATGCACGCATGTCATTTACGCTTATTGGCATAATGTGATATAGAAATGATATACTAGTATACATCCATAGCATTAAATGAAAACAGCTATATACTAATGAAATAAATTGTTTGGTTTGTTACCACAGTTTTTCGTCGCGTAAACACTACGCTTAAAGGTTCATTCATTTTTTCTGTTATATATCGCGAAAGGTTTCATCTCATTTTTCGTCTCATGTTTCTGTGTTATATCCCGGGCAAAGGTTCGTCTTAAGTTTTTGTGTTATATCCCGGGAAGGGGTTCGTCTCATGAGTCTGTGTTATGTCCCGGGTAGAGCTTCGTCTCATGTTTCTGTGTTATATCCCATGAAGGGGTTCGTCTCATGTTTCTGTGTTACATCCCGGGAAGGGGTTCGTCTCATGTTTCTGTGTTATAACCCGGGTAGGGTTTCGTCTCATGTTTCTGTTGTTATCCCGGGTAGGGGTTCGTCTTATGTTTCCGTGTTATATCCCGGGAAGGGGTTCGTCTCAAGTTTCTGTGTTATATCCCGGGTAGGGGTTCGTATTATTTTTCTGTGCTATATCCCGGGTAGGGGTTCGTCTCATGTTTCTGTGTTATATCCCGGGAAGGGGTTCGTCTCATGTGTTTGTGTTATATCCCGGGTAGGGGTTTGTCTCATGTCTCTGTGTTATATCCTGGGTAGGGGTTCGTATTATGTTTCTGTGTTATATCCTGGGTAGGGGTTTATCCCATGTGTTTGTTTTATATCCCGGGAAGGGGTTCATCTCATGTGTTTGTTTTATATACCGGGTAGGGGTTCATCTCATGTGTTTGTTTTATATACCGGGTAGGGGTTCATCTCATGTATTTGTTTTATATCCCGGGTAAGGGTTCGTCTCTTTTTTCTGTCTCATGTTTCTATGTTATATCCCGGTTAAGGGTTTATCTCATGTTTCCGTGTTATATCCCGGGAAAGGGTTCGTCACATGTTATTGTGTTATATCCTGGGCAAGGATTCATCTCTTGTTTTTTAGTTATGTCCTGGGTAGGGGTTCGTCTCATGTTTCTGTGTTATATCCTGGGTAAGGGTTCGTCTCATGTTTCTGTGTTATAACCCGGGTAGGGGTTTGTCTCATGGTTCTGTGTTATATCCCGGGTATGGGTTCATCTCATGTTTCTGTGTTATATCCCGGTAGGGGTGAGTCTTATGTTTCTGTGTTATATCCCGGGTAGTGGTTAGTCTAATGTTTCTGTGTTATATCCCGGGTAGGTGTTAGTCTACTGTTTCTGTGTTATATCCCGGGTAGGGGTTCACTTCGTGTTTCTGTGTTATATCCCGGGTAGTGGTTAGTCTAATGTTTCTGTGTTATATCCCGTGTAGGGGTTTACTTCGTGTTTCTGTGTTATATCCCGGGTAGTTGTTAGTCTTATGTTTCTGTGTTATATCCCGGGTAGGGGATCACTTCGTGTTTCTGTGTTATATCCCGGGTAGTGGTTAGTCTAATGTTTCTGTGTGTTATCCCGGGTAGGGGTTAATCTCACGTGTCTATGATATATCCTGGGTATGGTTTCGTCTCCTGTTTGTGTGTGTTTTCCCGGGTAGGGATTCGTCTCACGTTTCTATGATATATCCTGGGTATGGTTTCGTCTCCCGTTTCTGTGTGTTATCTCGGGTAGGGGTTCGTCTCACGTTTCTATGTTATATTCCGGGTAGGGGTTCGTCTTATGTTTCTGTGTTATATCCCGGGCATGGGTTCGTCTTATGTTTCTGTGTGCTATCCTGGGTAGGGGTTCGTCTCATGTTTCTATATTATATTCCGGGGTGGGGGGGGGGGGGGGGGGGGGAGGGGTTGTCTCATAATTCTGTGTTATATCCCGGGTATGGGTTCATCTCATGTTTCTGTGTTATAACGCGGGAAGGGGTTCGTATCATGTCTCTGTTATATCCCGGGTATGGGTTCATCTCATGTTTCTGTGTTATAACGCGGGAAGGGGTTCGTATCATGTCTCTGTTATATCCCGGGTATGGGTTCGTCTCATATATCTCTGTTATATCCCGGGTATGGGTTCGTTTCATATTTCTGTGTTATATCCCGGGTATGGGTTCGTCTCATATTTCTGTGTTATATCCCGTGTATGGGTTCGTCTCATATTTCTGTGTTATATCCCAGTTATGGGTTCATTTCATGTTTCTGTGTTATAACGAAGGAAGGGGTTCGTATCATGTCTCTGTTATATCCCGGGTATGGGTTAGTCTTATATTTCTGTGTTATATCCCGGGTATGGGTTCGTCTCATATTTCTGTGTTATATCCCGGGTATAGGTTCGTCTCATACTTCTGTGTTATATCCCGGGCATGGGTTCGTCTCATATTTCTGTGTTTTATCCCGGGCATGGGTTCGTCTCATATTTCTTTGTTATATCCCGGGTATGGGTTCGTCTCATATTTCTGTGTTATATCCCGGGTATGGGTTCGTCTCATATATCTGTGTTTTATCTCTGATAAGGGTTCGTCTCATGTTTCTGTGTTATATCCAGGGTAAGGGTTCGTCTCGTGTTTCTGTATTATATCCTGGGTATGGCTTCGTCTCATGTCTCTGTGTTATATTCCTGGTAGAGGTTCGTCTCATGTTTCTGTGTTATATCCCGGGTAAGGGTTCGTCTCATGTTTCTGTGTTTTATCCCGGGTATGGGTTCGTCTCATATTTCTGTGGTATATCCAGGGTATGGGTTCGTCTCACATATATGTGTTTTATCTCTGATAAGGGTTCGTCTCATGTTTCTGTGTTATATCCCGGGTTAGGGTTCGTCTAGTGTTTCTGTATTATATCCCGGGTATGGCTTCGTCTCATGTCTCTGTGTTATTTTACGGGTAGGGGTTCATCTCATGTTTTTGTGTTATATCCCGGGTAGTGGTTAGTCTAATGTTTCTGTGTTATATCCCGGGTAGGTGTTAGTCTACTGTTTCTGTGTTATATCCCGGGTAGGGGTTCACTTCGTGTTTCTGTGTTATATCCCGGGTAGTGGTTAGTCTAATGTTTCTGTGTTATATCCCGTGTAGGGGTTTACTTCGTGTTTCTGTGTTATATCCCGGGTAGTTGTTAGTCTTATGTTTCTGTGTTATATCCCGGGTAGGGGATCACTTCGTGTTTCTGTGTTATATCCCGGGTAGTGGTTAGTCTAATGTTTCTGTGTGTTATCCCGGGTAGGGGTTAATCTCACGTGTCTATGATATATCCTGGGTATGGTTTCGTCTCCTGTTTGTGTGTGTTTTCCCGGGTAGGGATTCGTCTCACGTTTCTATGATATATCCTGGGTATGGTTTCGTCTCCCGTTTCTGTGTGTTATCTCGGGTAGGGGTTCGTCTCACGTTTCTATGTTATATTCCGGGTAGGGGTTCGTCTTATGTTTCTGTGTTATATCCCGGGCATGGGTTCGTCTTATGTTTCTGTGTGCTATCCTGGGTAGGGGTTCGTCTCATGTTTCTATATTATATTCCGGGGTGGGGGGAGGGGAGGGGTTGTCTCATATTTCTGTGTTATATCCCGGGTATGGGTTCATCTCATGTTTCTGTGTTATAACGCGGGAAGGGGTTCGTATCATGTCTCTGTTATATCCCGGGTATGGGTTCGTCTCATATATCTCTGTTATATCCCGGGTATGGGTTCGTTTCATATTTCTGTGTTATATCCCGGGTATGGGTTCGTCTCATATTTCTGTGTTATATCCCGTGTATGGGTTCGTCTCATATTTCTGTGTTATATCCCAGTTATGGGTTCATTTCATGTTTCTGTGTTATAACGAAGGAAGGGGTTCGTATCATGTCTCTGTTATATCCCGGGTATGGGTTAGTCTTATATTTCTGTGTTATATCCCGGGTATGGGTTCGTCTCATATTTCTGTGTTATATCCCGGGTATAGGTTCGTCTCATACTTCTGTGTTATATCCCGGGCATGGGTTCGTCTCATATTTCTGTGTTTTATCCCGGGCATGGGTTCGTCTCATATTTCTTTGTTATATCCCGGGTATGGGTTCGTCTCATATTTCTGTGTTATATCCCGGGTATGGGTTCGTCTCATATATCTGTGTTTTATCTCTGATAAGGGTTCGTCTCATGTTTCTGTGTTATATCCAGGGTAAGGGTTCGTCTCGTGTTTCTGTATTATATCCTGGGTATGGCTTCGTCTCATGTCTCTGTGTTATATTCCTGGTAGAGGTTCGTCTCATGTTTCTGTGTTATATCCCGGGTAAGGGTTCGTCTCATGTTTCTGTGTTTTATCCCGGGTATGGGTTCGTCTCATGTTTCTGTGTTATATCCCGGGTATGGGTTCGTCTCATGTTTCTGTGTTTTATCCCGGGTATGGGTTCGTCTCATGTTTCTGTGTTATATCCCGGGTATGGGTTCGTTTCGTGTTTCTGTATTATATACCGGGTATGGTTTCGTCTCGTGTCTCTGTGTTATATTCCGGGTAGGGGTTCGTCTCATGTTTCTGTGTTATATGCCGGGTATGGGTTCGTCTCATGTTTTTGTGTTATATCCCAGGTATGGGTTCGTCTCATATGTCTGTGTTATATCCCGGGTATGGGTTCGTCTCATATTTCTGTGTTATATCCCGGGTATGGGTTCGTCTCATATTTCTGTGTTATATCCCAGGTATGGGTTCATCTCATGTCTCTGTGTTATAACGCGTGAAGGGGTTCGTAGCATGTCTCTGTTATATTCCGGGAAGGGGTTCGTCTCATATTTCTGTGTTATATCCCGGGTATGGGTTCGTCTCATATATCTCTGTTATATCCCGGGTATGGGTTCGTTTCATATTTCTGTGTTATATCCTGGGTATGTGTTCGTCTCATATTTCTGTGTTATATCCCGGGTATGGGTTCATCTCATGTTTCTGTGTTATATCCCAGGTATGGGTTCATCTCATGTTTCTGTGTTATAACGCGGGAAGGGGTTCGTATCATGTCTCTGTTATATCCTGGGTATGGGTTCGTCTCATATATCTGTGTTATATCCCGGGTATGGGTTCATCTCATATGTCTCTGTTTTATCTCGGGTATTGGTTCGTCTCATATTTCTGTGTTATATCCTGGGTATGGGTTCGTCTCACATTTCTGTTTCATATCCCGGGTATGGGTTCGTCTCATATATCTGTGTTATATCCCGGGCATGGGTTCGTCTCATATATCTGTGTTATATCCCGGGTATGGACTCGTCTCATGTCTCTGTGTTATATCCCGGATAAGGGTTCGTCTCATATTTCTGTGTTATATACCAGGTATGGGTTCATCTCATGTTTCTGTGTTATAACGCGGGAAGGGGTTCGTATCATGTCTCTGTTATATCCTGGGTATGGGTTCGTCTCATATATCTGTGTTATATCCCGGGTATGGGTTCGTCTCATATGTCTCTGTTTTATCTCGGGTATTGGTTCGTCTCATATTTCTGTGTTATATCCTGAGTATGGGTTCGTCTCACATTTCTGTTTCATATCCCGGGTATGGGTTCGTCTCATATATCTGTGTTATATCCCGGGCATGGGTTCGTCTCATATTTCTGTGTTATATCCCGGGTATGGGTTCGTCTCATATATCTGTGTTATATCCCGGGTATGGGTTCGTCTCATATGTCTCTGTTTTATCTCGGGTATTGGTTCGTCTCATATTTCTGTTATATCCTGGGTATGGGTTCGTCTCACATTTCTGTTTCATATCCCGGGTATGGGTTCGTCTCATATATCTGTGTTATATCCCGGGCATGGGTTCGTCTCATAATACTGTGTTATATCCCGGGTATGGGCTCGTCTCATGTCTCTGTGTTGTATCCCGGATAAGGGTTCGTCTCATATTTCTGTGGTATATCCAGGGTATGGGTTCGTCTCACATATATGTGTTTTATCTCTGATAAGGGTTCGTCTCATGTTTCTGTGTTATATCCCGGGTTAGGGTTCGTCTAGTGTTTCTGTATTATATCCCGGGTATGGCTTCGTCTCATGTCTCTGTGTTATTTTACGGGTAGGGGTTCATCTCATGTTTTTGTGTTATATCCTGGGTAATGATTCGTCTCATGTTTTTTGTGTTTTATCCCGGGTAAGGGTTCGTCTCGTGTTTCTGCGTTATATCAGGGGTAAGGGTTCGTCTCATGTTTCTGTGTTATATCCCGGGTTGGGGTAAGTCTAATGTCTCTGTGTTATATCCCGTGTAGAGGTGTGTCTATTATTTCTGTAATTTATCCCGGGTAGTTGTTCACTTCGTGTTTCTGTAATATATCCCGGGTAATGGTTCGTCTCATGTTTTTGTGTTATATGCCGGGTAGGGGTTCGTCTCATGTTTCTGTGTTATATCCCGGGTAGGGGTTTGTCTAATGTTTCTGTGTGTTATCTCGGGATGGGGTTCGTCTCATATTTCTGTGTTATATGCCGGGTAGGAGTTCGTCTCATATTTCTGTGTTATATCTCAGGTAAGGGGTTTATTTCATTTTTCTGTGTTATATCCCGGGTAGGGTTTCGTCTCATATGTCTGTATTATATCCCGGGATGAGGGACCATCTCATGTTTCTGTGTTGTATCCCGGGTAGGGATTCGTCTCATGTTTCTGTGTTATATCCCGTGTAGGGGTTCGTCTCATATGTCTGTTTTATATCCCGGGATGGGATTTGTCTATTGTTTCTATGTTGTATCCCGGGTAGGGATTCGTCTCATGTTTCTGTGTTATATCCCGGGAAGGGTTCCATCTCATTTTTTGCTAATGCATCTGCACTATAAACTCTCGTGTTACGACGTTCTCCTAAATGTTAGTTTGCTCAGGAAAAGAAATAAGTAGTAACTTATATTAATGTTTGATAATACAAACTGACCACTCCAAGTGTAAGACGAACTGATCAAGTTTAAGCCGTGTTCAAGTACTTCACCTATAAGTGGAGAATGGCTGTTTGGATTAATAAATACTAATTGAATCGATGGTATCAATAACCCAGGGAAAACTAATTCCAAACTGTAATAAATATCCGTTATATATGAATAACGCCACGTGCGAGAGTTGAAGGTTGACTGGCATGTAGCAGTAGTTAAGTTTCGTGAGCACGTTAAAGAAATATATAGAAATAATTTTAACAGAAAACAAACGGATGATAATTTTTACAATTTCTAACGCACACGACGACTTGGCAATACAGCAGCTCACCAACTATTGATTTGACGAAACCGTTGTTTTGTCGATATTCTCATGTAATTTGCGGAAATCGGGACCAATTCCACCGTGCTTGTTGTGTCGGTATGCATTTTCCGTTTGGGAATTACAGGTTGCTATTTAACAAGTGTGTTGTTTTAATTATTTATAAGTGGACCTTTAAGACAGGTGATCTGAGTTTTAATCGAAGGTTAATCACCATTTCCAACACATTCGCAGGTTACATTTATTGGTAGAAAACTTTAGAATGAAACTCAATTAAACAACCGCTCTGCGTCGTTTTCATTGATATTTCACTCATAGCATCAAGCACACAGGCAATTATGATCCGTGGTTCGGTCGCACTGGAATATCAGGTACCCTCTATATTTCCTTTCTTTGTTTCAAGAGACAGCCTCAACCTCCTTACTCGAAGGCGGATACTCTTCCATTGAGCCACCACTGTGTTCCATTAAAACATTCGTCCAGTTTTTAATAACCCCAAACACCATTGACGGCATCTGTACTTTCTGTCATTTGTTATATATAACAAAATTTTAACCAGTTTCTTTCCCAACTTTTATCTCTAACTCTCCTTTTATTTATTAATCTAATCGTCATTTGTCTTGTTATTTGTTTTGGTGCCTTACTCTATTGACCAGTTAATTTAGCCAGTGTAGTTTACAATATGTGTAAAAATCGGCGTGAATTGGATTGTCGCGGACCTGTCACAGTTCATGTACTGCTACCAGAGTATCTTCGATCGCTTCAAATTGAACGCATAGTCGATCTATTGTATCAACTCGGGGAGTATAGTATAGATTTTGTTCACGCGTGTTTGCTGTCTTTGAATATCGCGGTACACGTTAAATTTCATGTATGATTGAACGTATTTAAACTAGAAAAATATGATAAGAAGATGTTTTTGTTTGTGTGTTCAATGAAAAAAGTACTGAACAATTGAAAAAAAGTGTTGTTTTTTTAAATTTTTTTGAATATTATGTACCCCTTCAAAAGGTTCAATACTGCTTCACATATTTTAATGGATACCGGTATCATGTCACGGCTGTCATTGTTAATACAGTATTATGTTATAGTGTATGGCTAATTGTCAGTCGGTGGTAATACACGTTGGTCATATTTAAAACTTAAGGTTAATGTGGAATATATACGTATTAAACAATGGAAAATATGTCATTGAAGATATGGAATTAATTAGTTTAATACCAGGGATGTTTAAAATACGTTACGTTATGCAAGATGGAAAAACTATACGGCGGTAAAGTTGTATTCGGTCAAAGAACGGTTATGAATTGTTGGTACTCGTTGGAGAGCCTTCGTATCCATGGCTGATGTATGCGTAAACAGAGGCTGGTTGGAAATCGAATCTCGGATATTGTGTTATTAATTTATAGGGCAGACTTGTGCTTGTGACGGATTGAGTGTGTGTTTTGTTTCGTCACGTGGTGTTAGTTAATTCATAAATGCTTATTCTGTATATATCTAAATCAATAGCACATGAAAAATATTTCATGGATATATGTACTAAAAGCATAATTGTATCATGCGTCAAGTATGACGTATGAAGCAAAGCAGACGAAACAAGCGCCACGGAAGCCGAAACTTGGCGGCTGATGATACTACTGTACTAGCTGGTAGTCTAGATTCGTTTGGTGCTTATTTTCTGTAAACGGTTAAACTGTTTACCTGTCTCTGAGACTGGATATATGTTTTGATACAGCTTCATGGGTGAAAAGTCCGATACCCAGCCACAGGCTCAGCCTCCGTCCATTCCACAGCTTGAGGACAGCCTCTGGAAGCTGGTGACGGAGGGCAAGATAAAGGGTCTCCTGCAGTATGTCACAGACCATTCCGGGCATGCGCATTTCAAGAAAGTACTGAACAACCCAAATTCGGAATTTGATGAGGATGGGGGCAATATAGTGATACATTGTGTTAAGGAGGGCAGAGATAAAGGATCAACATTCAGTAAGGACCATGGTGCCTGTTTGGTCCTTCTGTGTGAAAGTGGAGCTAACGTTGATGGGTTCGATAAGGCACGCCGGACAGCTTTGTCTTGGGCGGTGTCGCTACGATACCCCAATTATGTGTCCAAACTGTTGAAAGTAGGGGCAAAAGTGGATTGTTTAGACCAAGATGGGGCCACGCCGTGGCACATAGCGTTACAATGTGGTAGAAAAGACGTAATCTTAGCATTTTTGGAACATCACCCACAGGTAGGAATGTGTTTTGATTAAATTAAGATATGTCCCCATTACAACAAAATGTGTCGTGTAATTTTAATGATAATCGGCAACGCTGGACCCCCATTAATATATCATCCTAATGTTTAATTGTCCAGTAATGTCAAATCACATAAAGATACTCTTACATACTTCTGCTTGGGATCAACCTTTTAAAAATATAGTGCTCAGTCGGTAACGCATCTGACTATCCATCCCGGGATCGTGAGCTCGAATCCCAATCCCCACACGGCCACAGTCTGTTTGATGGTTTGATATACGACATTGCGTCTCATTGCTTTCGTCTCTCACCACTGATTCAAGTGGAAAAATTATCAGTTACTGGTTGAGATGGGTGTGCTCGAGTATTGGTTAACCTTCCAGGATCCTAGGAAAAAGTGGTTAGGTTGACTGCTCGTCTGTTAGCTTTCGACGTCATAAAATAACGCTTATTTAAACATCAAACCAGACGACAATGTGTTATCTGACAGCAGCTAATCGCCTACCAGATTGTTGCACGCAATCTTCTGGTTACAAAAAAATATAACCTTTAGTACACAATAGTTTAACTGTAAAATGTCAGCGTTTTTTTTTTTTTTGGCTTGTGCTAATATTCAGGATAACAATAATGCAACGCCGATTAAAGCAATATTCCGCAGTGTCATATATAACATGGCCTCTTTGGTTGTATATAAACGTATAACATACCTCTTTATAAATGTATATTTAATGCTATGCGTTTAATCGAGCCCAGTAACCAATGGGATACAATAACGGGTAAATATTTGGACAAATAAACCTTCCGTTAACAATTAATAAAGAAACGAACGGCAACCTCTTTATTTACTTTTTGCTAAGATATCAATAATATACATTTTTAGCTTTTATTTAACAAATTGTAAAAAACCTCCATTTAACAAGCAAGAAATATTCTTTCAGTGAACAAAAAATATATGATTGTTTTGTGTATGTGTGTTTTTTAAAGGGAGGAGTTAAATAATTTAGTTTTACAAATGCATTTCATTCACGTTGTATTATTGAAAACTTGCAAAGTAAGGTGAACAGCAATGGGTTTTTCTCGTATTGAGTTTTAAAGGGTTCATATGAGTATCGGGTATTGTATGACATACCTGATCTATTGAGTGTTCATATTTTATGGATCTACAAATGAACGCAAAACCATACACAATGGCGGATCTACTCTTTAAAAATACCGACGCACGCCTCCCCCACCCCGCCCCTAAACTCACATATTTTATTTAAATTCACTATATGTCTACTGTTAAACTTTTTCTTTTACTTCGATTGTGAAACAATTTCTTACAACTAAGACAAATCACGCTCGAATTCAATCTATTGAAAAACACGTGTGCCCGTTCAGATTTTGTATTGCGTCCACACCCTGTCTTAAGTACGCCCCCTCTAAACTGATATCCTGGATCCGTTCCTGATATATGTATATATATATATACATGCAATTTAAAACCACTGATTTGAATGTACAGACGACCGATTATGTTCTACCAGGGCGGGTATCGGTATCCCATGTATTTGTCTTATTCACTCGTATATAACAGCATTAATATTACATGACGTCCAACTTCAAACCCATTTGGTCAGAGATAACGTCTCGGTTAATTGATCGTCTCGTGACCGTGTTCCTGAGTCACAGGTAATTGGCGTTTCAGTGAAATATGAGCGAAGAAATGAAAAATTGATGAAACCAGCACCGTAATTGCGTGGCACACATGCTATTCAGACATTTCAGTTATTAAATATGCATGGAAAAGTTGTTTAATTATCGGGTTTTAGTGTCAACAGTGGGGTCACTTTATTGAATATTTTAAAATGTTATTCATTTAAATTTCACTTCTCATTTCAATACATTGTAGTTGATAACTGTTTTTCAGTTATTGTTTACAAAATATTATTTTTGTAATTGTTTATTAAATACTGTTTTTGTAACTGTTTACAAAACACTGTTTTGATATTTTATTATTATTATTATTTTAATCATTGCTTATAATTTTTATCATTTATTTTTTTTATGATAAATTATCTTTTAAAACTTATATTTGATATAATATTGTATAATACTAGCGACAAAAGTAGAATTTATTACCTCTCTTTATAATAATAATTGCTATATACAGACATTTATGCTATAAAACAACAACATTATTTTGACATGTAGATTTGTCAGATTTTTGACCAATTATCCCCCGTATGTATTACATGTACTAGTGAACTGGCATCCTCAAAAATCAAAATTGCACTCAGAAAAAAAATTGTTATCTCCATTTTACATTTTTTTTTAAAATACAAAGCTTTACATTAGATTTTCCTTTTCCTATACCAATGTTTTGAAGCAATGTCAATACAGTCTGCCGAGTTAATCCAAGGTCAGTATGTGAGGTCACATGGGAATAATTGTTTTCGTTCGGAATAAAAATGTATTGATATACCAATACTTGACCCCTTGTATCACTAACTCCGTAAAAACGTTACATAAAACATTACAACACATTAAGTGTAACAGGTAACGAACAACTTATATTACATACGGGTTTTAAACTTACATCGATTGTGAAAAAGTTATTTCAGCTTAGACAAATCACACTCGAAGTCTTCCTGGGTAATAGGTCAGCTACCCACCATAACGTTTTCCATAGACTTTCATTATATCGTTTGATCCAATTTTCACTATTTCTACCATTCGTGGAACAAAAAGTCCTACATCATATTAAAGTACTATCCTAGACTCAGATTAAAATGTCCCAAAAATGGGGTCAAAAGTACCAATTTTGACCATTTTTTGCACCCTGAAGTTGGGTACCCCACTTTCAGGATGGAAAAAAATCTACACCAATTTTACTTTCCATACAGTTTTCTTAATAAAATGAATTTAGTCAGTCACAGAAACATAATGTTAATTTCTTATTGACACACTCATAATAAACTTTTTATTGTGATCATTTGCCAGTTTGACATTTTCATCCAACCACAAATAAGCTTACTATAAAAATATATGCCCTGTACATCAGAGAGCTCCTCTCAATGGTGGTAGCTGACCAATACAAGCACTAAGCATATGCAGATGTAGTGCCTTGCTAGGACAGTAAACAAAGCCGCCGTGGCAGAGGATCGGACCCACGACCCCGCACCGATCCTGGGTCATATGCTCTGCTAAGCCGGAGTGCGTGGTTCAGTGGAAGAGCATAGGCTCTGAAGTTCGTCGGTTCGATCCTCTGTCACGGTCATGCGTGGTGTGCTTTATCAAGACACTTTATCCACATATGCTTAGTACTGGTACTACCTAAGGAAGACTCCCAGCGTGATTTATCCAAGTTTAACAATCGAAGTAAAATAATAGATGCTCTACCTCTGTACCGCGTGCTCCACATTTCTATTATGCAAGTACAGGAAATCAGCCGTGCGTGTCATGTTTTACAATTACTATCTTAATTAACCCGTTGCTTCATATAGACGCCTTTGGACACCTCTAATATAGAATGGTTTTGAATTATTGGGTGAATTATCTTTAAATTAACTGACAGAGTGGAAAACAGTGCAGGAAATGTTCAGATTGCTCGTTACGAGCAATCTGAACTCTTCCTGCACTGTTTTCAAAGGCCTTCTGTGATTGGTGCGGGAAAACGCGTATCTGTGGAGTAAAGGGTTAAAAAGGTACAATAATTCTCATGCTACCATATCGGCATTTAGCTAGGAGACTTACGTTTCCTATCCGAGAAGTCCGTGGTGTGTGTGTATCGTGCATGCTAATGCACGTGTATTTGCATAGTTGCGTGTATTTGTGAAATTGCATGCAAATGGATCAGTTCTCGGACAAATGACTATAATTATAGGAACTAGTCTGTGTCTCCAAGTCGCTACTACATTGTATTCTGGTACTATGCATGTCATTTTTCTATTTAAAATCTTGTTTCTCGTAATAACTGAAGAATTTACCGAACATCTACTAGGCCATTTTTTAAGAAATCAGATGAAGGATAACTTATTGGCCATATAGGCATATTTGGAGCCGTGGTCCAGTGGTAGAACACCGAACCAAGGATCGGTGGAACGTGGATTCGATCCTCTGCCACGGCCATGTGTGGTGTCATTGAGCAAGACATTTTATCCGCATATTCCTACTTAGTACTGAATCTACCCAGGAATGATTCGAGCGTGATTTGTCTAAGTTGTAAGAATATGTTTCACATCGATGTAAAATAATGTTTAAAGTCAAATATTTAACAGGCGTGGAAAACTATGTGCAAGAGCGAGGCAAGCAATATACTTATCTATGCGAACATGGCCATGTGTACGTGCAGATGATTGGCATAAGGAACAACACATTGTCATTGATGCACTTAAAATACTTTGTGACGTAAAACACATTAAAAAATTAATATATAGAATGGCCGTAGACACCCGGGAGGATGGTTCCTCATGGCTTGGTGGTCTAAAACACATGGTCACTATCATCGCTCAGGCTATGGGCTTGAGCCCGGCTCGGTTAAACAACTTTATGTTAAAAAGGTTTGCTGGTTACATTGCGGCAGGGACGGTGGTCATACTCAGAATCATTCTAAATCTTCCTCCGCCATTGCACCCGGAGGTCATTATATACTAAGTATGTTGAGAATATCAATAACGCCGAGATAAGGATTCAGACTTGGGTTCTATAAGAGAGAAGTCAGCGTACTGCCATAACTGGACCAGTTCTTGGAAACAACTATAAAACGAAACTAGTCCGCTCTCTCGTATGATTCATCGATAAGCGAACTGTAGCAGTGGTGGTTGTAGTAGTAGTGGTGGTGGTGGTAGAGGTAGAGGTAGGGTTGTGGTAGATGTAGTAATCGTCGTCGTCGTCTTCGTCGTCGTCGTCTTCGTCGTAGTAGTAGTATAGCAGTAGTAGTATTAGTAGTAGTAGTAATGGTAGTAGTAGTAATAATAAGAAAGTCTTTAATTAACGAGAGAAGAACTCATTTTTGAAAAAGGCAACTTCCACGAGGCCCTCAAACACATATACAAACCATGGGGCACTAAAACATACATACAGCTACAAAATAATGTTCACCATGACCAACATGTGGAGCACAGAACATTAAATACCTGTGCCTTTTATGGAATCGCATTATAAATAAAGTACCCCGATACCCTCCATGTACTGAATACACGTCGTTCAAATACAATGTACCGGGCTAATCTATATACCAGCAATATGGCAAATGTATTATGCTGCACACATTTAACTTGTTATATAGGTTGTTAACACACAAATCTCTAACACGATTATTCGCAAACTATCCTTATTAATGTTTACTCAACGGGTAAAAAGGTAATCCTATTTCACATCTTTTCCTTGCGAGCTATTACGATTAGTAATAAAATTTCATATACGCTTGCAGTGGCGTATCTGGAGTTAATACGATGAACAATGTGGTCTGAGGGCATACTCCCTCACATTTTTAAAAACTGCACTTGGTGAGCTCTGGTGTAGAAGAGTTTGATATACATGTATATAAATTGCGATTACTGAATAATTAATGGTTTTGGATATATATACATCAAATATATTTTATAATCTTATTGCCCCACCCCTGCCATTTATGGGGACGGGGGAAATACAGAGTTGCCCTTGTCCTAGTTAGACATACTGCATGTCACAAACGAGTCTTTTGACGATTTATTATTGTGTGTGTCCTGAGACAGCACGTCGAATTTCAAAATAATAAACGGCTGACATCCACGCCTAATTTAATCAGGCTACCTGTGTCCATCCGTCCGTCTGTGTGTCCCACTTGTGTCTTGTGCGGACTACTCTTCGTAAACGAGTGGCCCGATTGCCAACAACAAACTTACTACAGATTATCGGTATAAAATTTTAGTTGCGCATCGACTTGTGACACTTATAACCTTTAATTGTTTTAATGGTGAAACGTGTTCCGATTTCTCCTTCTAAAAACTTATCAACCGATTTTGACCACATTTAAATTGATCTATCTCCCTGCTAGTCAGCTATTCGTAGTTTTTTCAATTTGAGTCCTCAGGGTATACCTTTTTGCTAATTGTGTATATACGCTGCACCAATGATTCTGTCAAATTGACTCAAAATGACAGGAATGGACCCAAATTGTAGCCATTAACTGTAAATGGAACACTTCACTTGTAGAAAGTATTAGCATGTAGTCTAGTTATACTTACTATTCACGTCACCGCTGTGTGTATTTAAATGGAACTTCATTGACAACATGTTACTAATCTGGATGTCCTAAATCTAATATCAAAAGCTTACAGAGGCCCAGTTTCCGTTGTTTTCAGTCAGTAAATATCTCACTGGCAATTTCAAATGATTAACATGTCTGTGATTAAATACGTTAGAAAATGTCTCTATAAATTCAACTTCTTGTCATTTCTTAGTTATCAAACTAGGTAGAAAAGAAATTTTCAATACTTTTGCTGTTAAACCAACTAGAAATAATACATCTAACATAAAGATACACAGACTGATGTAAAGTGTGGTAAATAGACATTTTTGAGGAAATAAGATGGAAGCCCGGACTTAGTCACGTACGCATACACGAGCACACATGGACACACACAAGCACGCTCAAAAACGTACACAAGTATCACTATCACTACGCAAAATCGAATATACGACTAGTTGTATCACAGGTAGGAGTCATGGACCTTGGTTAGTCCCCCAACCCATCTGACAAAAAAGGTAAAAAAAGAGTAAAAGGTGATTCAACTTTCTATTTGTCACTTCATCCTCCCCCCCCCCCCTCCTTTTTTATTGTTAGATACGATGGATTGAAGGTAGATTTGAAAAAAAAAGAAAGAAAAAATTAGAGAGGTTGGGTGTGGGGGACTAACAAAAGTCTCTTACTCCTGCCTGTGGTTGCAGTAAGAGATTTATAAAACAAGACGTTATGTAAAATTCTACACTGGATCGTTACACTGCCTTATATATGTTATAATGGATAGAGTTATAAGGTGTAATTGTTGAGATTATTAATTAAGATAACATTGACATCATCAAAATTCCGATCCTTTGTTCAATACAAAGTTGACTAAGTAAAGTTTATATAAGTAGAATAGCATAGCGAGCATTCAACGTGCTATAGTATACAGCTTGAAAGCCAATTTCTTCTATTTGTAAAACAAATGTTTTGGTGTGTTTTTTTTCTGATAGAAATATACATGTTAGACACGGAGAAGCCGAGAGTATAAACTGTAGGCCGGAGAAATGGCCGAAATTTAACATGGCCACCATAACATTGATTTCTAGATAATAAATGCTCGATACTTCATTTTCAAAAAAGGAATGTGATGTTTGATGACTTGGTCTATTTTTTCTAAATAAACATTCACATTAGACATGTAGCAATTGAGGGTATAAAAATTAAACTGGGAAAGTTTTCACAATGGCCAAAACCAAGATAGCCACCAAAAACAGAATGAATTTCTCATACTTTGTTTTCAATTAAAATTATGAATTTTCGGTCTATTATATATGAATTATAAATCGCTAATCATGTAAATAGATCTGGCTTATTTAAAGTGAACGGTGAGTATCGCAGACGGAACTAGCGTACTGTAAAACTAGCCGAACTAAACGCACGTATGCTGTCTCTTTAACCTTTGTGGGACATGACCCCATATTTCTACTTAGAAAATCTATGGTCCTATTTGCCTGAACATACATTACTAATGTGAATATTCCATTTAATTTCACTTGTAATGGTCAACCTGGAGTATTTGGCAGAGTTAACATCCTCTACTGGCGTGTTTTTGAGCGTATAAGAAAAAGGAACAGAGCACTTCCAGATAACCTCATTGTATTACATTTCTTTAGCTGAAGCCTCATGTCCCGTTTACGAGCTTATACAACAAAACATTTAACATCTTGTAACCTACTTGTATTTCTATCCTCTTCACCATTTATTGACCCATAACAAACGCAGTCATCCGCAAAAAGATAGATTGGCTTTGAGCTTGTCATTTATGTACAGAGAGAACAGAATGAACACTAAAACTGTACTCTGAGGTACACGTGAATCTACCTTTGACCAATCTAACTTGGTGCCATTTACCACTGCACATTGCTGCCGGTAACAAAGGAAACAGTTGACCCATTTCAACATATTTATGTACTGAATAACTTCTTTTTCAATAACTAATTAGTGGGAGTATCAAGAGTTTTCTCTAGATAAAAACATATTTTCTTGGTTGTCAAGGGACTTTGACCAATCATGAACCATAGTGCATGGTTGTGCCTCACAACTTTGGTACTTCCTAAATCACTTTTCTGTAGGACCGTTCATATGGTGAGTCCAATATAAAGAAGACAAACGTATAAAGGGGAATGACTGTAACTAACTCACATCAAAGACCTTACGGGTTACTGATTACATTTAACTATGCTTAGATGATTATTTGTGCATATTTAAATTTACAAATTAAAACCCATATGTCTCTTATACGGCTCATAATGGCAATTACCAGTTAATTTTTCAAAACAGCTCCACCACCTCCTCCATCGTTGCGCTGATTTTTCACCATAAAACCGTCACTAAATCAATTTACACCAGTAGAAGACCGAATTGAGTGAAAATATAATGTTGAGGAGGGTGTTGTTTACAAAAGAAAATGCTATATTAAATTATGTTCGGTAACAAGACAGTTTTCGCACTTTTAAAACACTCGTTTCAATGTTTACACAGAAAATTCCTTGTATTTCCCGAATGATCAAGAAAACGGCTACAGTCTGTACAGGTTCGGTTGCTACCGAGTGATCAGAAATGTTACGGCATCATCATCCTCGAAAAATCGAATAAGTGATATCCCCTAATCCAATGAGTGATATATCACCCATTCGAAACGAATTAGTGATATCACTCATTCGAATAAGTGATATCACTTACTCGATTTATCAACTAAGAAAAAACAGACTGATCCCTGCTTAGATTATTTATCATGCCTTGCATGGAACCGGTAGCCATCTTGTTTGATTGCAGCCGACAGAAGAGGACCCTCAACCACAAAAATAAATGGTGTTGTAAAATGATTAAAGAATAAGCCAATATATATTTTACATTCACAAAAATATTTATTTTATAACACAATATTTTTTTTACACAATATATTTGTTATTTCCATTTTATTCTCGTTATAAATCTACATCTATATTTTATTAAATATATTAACATCCTTGGGAGAAATCATTGTCTAAATTCATTTTGAATAGGTGATATCACTCATTCGAATAAGTAATATCAGCTGTTCGAAACGAATGAGAAATATCACTTTTTCGAATGAGTGATATCACTTATTGAGGTTAAATAGTAAAACGGCACCCCAAATATATCACCTATTCGAATAAGTGATATCATTTGTTCGTTTTGATATCACTTAATTGAATAAATGATATTTCCTATTCAAATATGTTATATCACTTATTTGAAATGAATAAGTGATATCACCTATTCGAATATGTGATATCATCTATTCGAATAAGTGATATCACTTATCATGGTTAAATAGTAAAACGGCACCCCATAAGTTTGTAGGTTTTTGCCACCTGACAGCTTTGGCGAATTTGAACCCCAAATGAAAATGAGATGCTTTGTATACATTATAAAAATAATTTCATTTTCAGACATGCATATAGAGAGTTTGCTTGATACATTGACGTTAGATAGTATTGTAACTTTTCAACATAGAACCACAATTTTTTTGTCTCGGCAAGTGCGTCGTAAAAAAGTAAGAAACTATTCACTGCTGTAAAATTATGCAACGCGGGAGAATATAACTGATCGTAAATGCACGTGAGGTTATAGACACGGGTTCAAGCACAGCTTGGTCTTCAAAGGAAGTTATCAGTTTAAAGAGAACGTGTAAGCTATTTAGTTTATATACGCAGAAAGAACATTTATGTTTTTATTTTCATAGGCGAAATACGACAATTGACAAAGGGAGATAAATCTGTCAATATTAGTTTTCGCGCACGAAGGGGAACAATTTTATCTACAACTACGGCGGCCATAAACGCAACACTTTGTATGCTTGATGTTTAATGTTAAGGAATTATATAAACTCTCTATGCATGTCTGAAATTATAGTTATTTTATAAAGAATTTAAAGCATTTCATTCTCATATCTGCTGAGGGGTAGGAATTCTCTAAATAAATCGGAATGTCCTACCTGTTTTTTTGTTTTTTTCGTCATGTTCATTGTTTAAATTATTGACCGCTGTGTAAACCTGGACGTAACAGAAGTTGTCTTGAGGTCGTCATAAGATTATTTGACATAATTATTCATAAACATTTTGTTAGATTCTAATGTTTATTTTTTATCAGTCTGAAGAATGTTTGTATACATGGAGATGTTTCTTCCGGTTTTGTGTTCGTACACTGCGAAAACCCCAAATTCATTCATTTGGTCGGTGGATGGGTGATTGTCGAACATACAGTTACCATCAAAACGTATACTGTACTTTTAGCTGAAAATGTCTGGGAATTGATCATAAACTCACCCAGTTCACATTACTGGTGTCATTAATTTTGGAGTATCCTGTGATCAGCATCTAAATTGCACTGAATTGATTTTTATTTTAACTTGGTGTAAAATATATAAATTTTTTGTTTGGAGTGGGGTTTACGCCATTTTCAACACGTTATATATGGCATATCCAGTTTTTATTGGTGGAGGAACAACTCGGAATGAATCTTGAGTAGAACCACCGTCCTTCGGCAAGTAACTAGCAAACTTTCTCACATACGGTTTTTGAACCGAGTGGGACTCAAACCTATGACCTTAACAGTGAGATATATCATAAATGTTCTTGAGAAGGCGCCTTAAACCACTCAGCCACGAAGACCCCCAGTGTAAAGTAAGCCCACTGCTTTTGCAAATTGCTCTCTATCCTGTTTCCTTGGTAGAACCAGCACTGGGTATCATGCTATTATTGAACCTGGTATCGAATCCATAACCACTAGCATAAAGGAGCCAACATCCTACCCACCACATTAATACCAATTTACCACACTTCTTATTAATACACCTCTCATAAATTGTAACAGAAAATGACCACATTTTCAAAATTAAATGATTGCCTGTAAGATTAACAAATAGTGACTAAGTCCTGTTTGACTTTCTAAAAGTGTTTAATTATTTAGTTTAATCTCGTACATTACATTGTCATTTATACAAAACACAACATACACTGTCTCAATAAATTCCATTATTCTTGATATTTTATTCTTTAGATTATTTAAAGTGAGATTAAATTACATAATGAAACTTGATTTTTTTACAATGCATGTGTTTAAATATGTAGAGCGTTTTGGCTATATATTGTTATTCACCATGGTGACAATGGATGAAAGTGAGATTTGTTTTGTTTGTCCAACATGAAACAGAGAACGTTCATTTCAATTTTAAATAGCTCATTATATTGATTAGCGAAAATATGAGTGACAATTCATTGAATAGACTGTACACATCACATCATGTAATAATTGTTTAGTCTGAAATTGTTTGATTGTTGTAATTAATTATAAATGAATAGATAGAAACTGTTTAAGCAATATTTTAATTGCAATGGAATAACTAATTAATACGGCAGTGCTTGCTAAATTATTGACTGAAATGCTTCCTATTTCATCTGTTGAACTTTAAGTCTTACATTCTTCTAGTTGGCACCCTACTCCCATTGGCACTGTGATAAAGTTTAAAGGAAAAAAAACACTATAAATGTCTTATATAAAATAATTATTAAAATGGATAAAAAGCATCTCATTATCATTAATGAATAAAATCCGAATGTTTTGGTATGTCAAATCTATCAAAACGTGACAAAATCGATATTTGAATTGGAGAGGTAAACTTGAAACAAAATCCCCATTCTAAGCATAGACAGCCCCTATGTATACTGCTTGATGTCATTCAGACTCTTTCTAAGTTGAAACAATATTTACCACATGTAAGCCTTTATCAAAAGTGGATCTACTAAAAAAACGGCGTACACCCCTCCCAATAAACTCCTATATTTGATTAAATTTCACTCTATTTGTACTGTAAAAACGTGTTCCCATTCAAATTTTGTGTTGCTTCCCTCTAAACTGAAATCCTGGATCCGCCCCTGTGCATAAGAATCAAATTGAAATAAAAAATGAAATCACTACACTCATTTAATACATCACAAATTATGTTGCAGTTTTAAGTGGGAAATCTATTTGAGTCTAACATAGGCGGGCAGCCCAAGTTAGGAAATCCCTTTTAAATATATTATTCTGGCATGTTTAAATATATATCCTTTTGGCAATACCAGGCCGGTGAGTATATATAGGCATGATAGAAAGGAAAAACATGTTTTTAGCTAATTTTAAAAGTTTGATAAATTCCCTTTAAAGAACAGGACAAATTTAAGTGTTTTAAACTTGTTTATTTTATTTTATTTGTGAAAAAAGTTAAACAAATAATATGCTAGAAACAGAGTGTGATCTTGCTCAAGGACACCGCACATAGTCGTGGCAGAGGATTGAACCCATGAACCTCTAATCCTGGGTTTGTTTCTCCACCACTGGTCCACAAGCTTTAATCACCAATAAGAGAAGAATATAAAATCATGTATCATTGCCAAGTCTTTTAATGGAATAAATGTCAATTGAAGAATAGGAATAAACAATTTAAATCCCTGGTCAAGCAAATTGGTTGCTAATTTTTTTTCCATTTTAATAGTGGAGTGTGTACTGTCATTGCATTCCAGTCCATCAACAGAAGTAGTTATGGCCCTTTAATTGAATGATTAGTAAATCTTGTCCTTACTTGCTTGCTATGGAGTATAAACTTTAAGTCATTAGTTGTGCATATCATTATTGAGTTCTTGCACATCAGCTTTTCAAACAGTTATTGCCCTTAAATTTTTAATGGCAAATTTTAAGAAAAAATTGATGATAATATAGTAATTAATTTATAATGGCTTTACTTCTCCTGACTAACAACCAAATATTTTTTTTATAAAATAGAAAAACAAGTTAAAAACAATTTGCTGATAATAGTTCATTATTATGACATTTTTTCCATAAAATAAAAATTAAAAAAAAATTTAGAAAAGAAAAAAGTGCCTACGTACATACCTTTTTTAGGGTCAAGTAACCCTTAACACAGGTATTTTTTATTCTGGTCTAACTATTATGTATGGGGCAAAACTCTGTATAATGTATGGATTGAAATAAAAACTTCACAGACCATGCAAATCTCATCTTGATGTGTTTAATCGTGTGTCAAACTTAGAGCGATGGCATCAGTTTCCTCAGACACATTCCTAGTTTGAAATTTATTTTAATACTCTTTTTTTGATTTCATACATTTTTCAGATTGTACATAATAGGGATGGTAAAGGTGTTCCTCCTCTAGTCATTGCCGTTAAATACGGACACATGGATATTTGTCGTCTTCTCCTCGAAAAGGGAGCCAATGTTAATGATGCTGAACAGAAAACCAGGCGAACCCCTGTATATCATGCCATACGCAACAAGCACATTGAAGTTCTCGACATATTGCTCAAGTAAGTTACCTTCTACATTCTGTCTATTGCAAATTTGATCGTAAAAGATCAAGACCGTGCAACTCATATTTCTGTATTTAAAATTTTGACTGTGTGACTTTAGTAAAAGCTACAGAGGCTAGTGACAATATATATTTTATATCCCTATTTACAGGGTTCTCAATAAGAACCGGCCAGCGGCCCAAAAGGCCGCTTCAAAACGATTCCGAGCCGCTTAAAATGCTAAAAAAAAAAAATATATATTATTAAAAATGATACGTTATTTGAATACATAAGCGACCAAAATGATTGAAATCAGAAGCGGCCCAACAAAATTTTATAAACATTACGGAAATCATCGAAAAGCTTCGGCAGTTACATCGTAATATATCCATATGGCGATCCGATCCACAAGTCGGCACTAACCATGATGCGGATATCGGTAGTTTCGTATACCGGTACATGATTTGACAACTTGAATTGTTCAATTTAAAAAGATGTTAATTTTATAAATTCATTTAAAACTCGAAGAAGAAAAAATGCTTAACAAACTTTAATATAAGAACTAAACATTACTTGTGTGACTGTATTATTTATTGATTACATTCGAAACAAAGCTGATGATAACTTTACACAATGAATTAGTTTTACTTTCGCTTTTGTCAAGAATTAGACAAGAAAGAACAGAAAAGAACAACTTTATTTCGATTCTATTCCACACGTAACATCAGGTAAGTAATAATGATTGAGATCGCAATTCGGCGATTAAGAAAATCACGAAAATTCGTATTTGAATTGGGCTGAAATCTCGGTTAATCTAATACTCGGATATATGATGATGATGAACTGTAAATAAAAAATGAAAAATCATGAGTAATGTAAATTGGTGATGTTAAAAATGTGAGTGATGTTATAAATAAAAAGACTGATACATGACATATAATATAAAGTGTTTCATTATTTCTTAAATCATGTATTGATTTAAAATATAGCATAGCTCAATTGTTCAGTCACATGTTAGCAGTCCTTTAACCTGTCATTTTCCTGAGTTTCTCACTAATACTACCGGTAGCTGTTTTCCTCAAATTGACAACTTCTCCAGTTGAAACATTGTTAATCGCAATATCTACATTCAAATAATAAGGTAGATTTTTGCAGATGTTGGCTTTAAACATGAGAAGAGAGTGCTTATGATTGCATCACTACCTGTTTAAAAAAGAAATGATATTGGGGGGGGGGGGGGGGGGGCATGCCCCCGGACCCCCCTTGATTTCTTAGGACTCTTAGAAATTCCATTTGGACTCTTACAATTATATTTACTGAGATCCCTGTATTTATAGAGTTATACTATATATATAGGGATATAAAAATATATATTGTCACTAGACCCTGTGGTAAAAACTTAAAAAAATATTCTTGTCTGACACCGCTGACTATTTCAATATTATTTAGTATGAAAATGTTTTTTGGGTGACATTCGACTAAGATAATTTTTTGGTGACATTCAACCAAGATAGTTTTTGGGTGACATTCGATAGTTGAAGCTGTTGCTATTTGCTATTTGAGGCCCATGATATTTTTGTCTACATGGCTATGTAGTGAAAACTTCAATCCACATTTCCTCTTAAATCACCTAATGGAAGTTTATGGCCCTCTTCAAATGCTGTTCAAAGAATTCCATTCCTTGAAGAACTCTGGTTACCATGGCTACAGAAAAGAAAAACTTTAAAAATCGTCTAGTCTGAATGGATGGCTCGATTTTGAAATATTTTAACATTTGGAAATGTTCTTTGGGTGACTTTCTACCTATGGTAACCATGGGTGTGGCTTATTTTCTCCTTCAGTACATGCATACGATAGAGGGCCTTCAGTACATGCATACGCTAGAGGGCCATTAACTGGCCCTCTTGTCTATCTTAAAATATACCTAAAGCTAAAAATAACCATTCAATGGGTATGTGTTCACGGCAAATAGAGGACAGAATTCTGCATTAATTGAAAAAAAGTTATATTTGTAAATGTCATGATTTACACCATGGAAGATCCCAACTGCAGTCATTCATGCTTGAAGGGTAAGAACTTGATTAGCAGCCATTTAAATGAAACTTTGTATACAGTAACAAATATATGATATGTCTCACTGTAATACCTAAGCTTAAAGCATTATTTAATCGTACATCATTTCTTTTTTCTTTTTTCAATCAATAAAAAAATTGATCTATTTATTCACACTATAATAGGTTTGCAGGGGTCAAGGTGGGCCATCTCTCCACAAACCATACAATTTTAGTCTTAAAGAGGCACACCTCAATATATTTTAACACTAGCTTTTTAAACGCTTATAACTACCTTTATGACATTTATTGAAGAAAGAAACTTTTTAAAGAGTCTTACATTGTATATGGTAATTTATGGTGTCCCTATGTCTCCAGGTGATTTTTACATTCACCTATCTATAGAGGCAGATTTAAATTATTTAAAATTTGATTTGCTGCAGGGCTTTTCATTAACTCGACTGTCTGGGACAAGTGAATCGTGGGTACGAACAAGTAAAGTATAAAGCTGCTAGCCCGACTGGACAAGTGAAATTTCAAAGATTACACACTGTTAGCATCATTTTTTTGCAAATTCACTAGTGTCTCATATTTGCGTGATTTAATCAGAGACTCTGAGTAGTTTTTGTAAATAAATGATGTTTACTTTCTAACGGAAGCGGAGTAATGCGCATCATCGGCATTTGTTACTTTTGGACAATTGAGTACTACTGGGCCACTACCCTATTTATGAATTACAGAGTACTGAATGCCTCTACTTGTAAAAACATAGGTTAATGTTGAGAAACTCTATACATAATGCGCATGTGTTACTTTTGGACAATTGAGTACTACTGGGCCACTACCCTATTTATGAATTACAGAGTACTGAATGCCTCTACTTGTAAAAACATAGGTTAATGTTGAGAAACTCTATACATAATGCGCATGTGTTACTTTTGGACAATTGAGTACTTCTGGGCCACTACCCTATTTATGAATTACAGAGTACTGAATGCCTCTACTTGTAAAAACATAGGTTAATGTTGAGAAACTCTATACATAATGCGCATGTGTTACTTTTGGACAATTGAGTACTACCGGGCCTCTACCCTATTTATGAATTACAGAGTACTGAATGCTTCTACTTGTAAAAACATAGGTTAATGTTGAGAAACTCTATACATAATGCGCATGTGTTACTTTTGGACAATTGAGTACTACTGGGCCACTACCCTATTTATGAATTACAGAGTACTGAATGCCTATACTTGTAAAAACATAGGTTAATGTTGAGAAACTCTATACATAATGCGCATGTGTTACTTTTGGACAATTGAGTACTACTGGGCCACTACCCTATTTATGAATTACAGAGTACTGAATGCCTCTACTTGTAAAAACATAGGTTAATGTTGAGAAACTCTATACATAATGCGCATGTGTTACTTTTGGACAATTGAGTACTACCGGGCCTCTACCCTATTTATGAATTACAGAGTACTGAATGCTTCTACTTGTAAAAACATAGGTTAATGTTGAGAAACTCTATACATAATGCGCATGTGTTACTTTTGGACAATTGAGTACTACTGGGCCACTACCCTATTTATGAATTACAGAGTACTGAATGCCTATACTTGTAAAAACATAGGTTAATGTTGAGAAACTCTATACATAATGCGCATGTGTTACTTTTGGACAATTGAGTACTACTGGGCCACTACCCTATTTATGAATTACAGAGTACTGAATGCCTCTACTTGTAAAAACATAGGTTAATGTTGAGAAACTCTATACATAATGCGCATGTGTTACTTTTGGACAATTGAGTACTTCTGGGCCACTACCCTATTTATGAATTACAGAGTACTGAATGCCTCTACTTGTAAAAACATAGGTTAATGTTGAGAAACTCTATACATAATGCGCATGTGTTACTTTTGGACAATTGAGTACTACTGGGCTACTACCCTATTTATGAATTACAGAGTACTGAATGCCTCTACTTGTAAAAACATAGGTTAATGTTGAGAAACTCTATACATAATGCGCATGTGTTACTTTTGGACAATTGAGTACTTCTGGGCCACTACCCTATTTATGAATTACAGAGTACTGAATGCCTCTACTTGTAAAAACATAGGTTAATGTTGAGAAACTCTATACATAATGCGCATGTGTTACTTTTGGACAATTGAGTACTTCTGGGCCACTACCCTATTTATGAATTACAGAGTACTGAATGCCTCTACTTGTAAAAACATAGGTTAATGTTGAGAAACTCTATACATAATGCGCATGTGTTACTTTTGGACAATTGAGTACTTCTGGGCCACTACCCTATTTATGAATTACAGAGTACTGAATGCCTCTACTTGTAAAAACATAGGTTAATGTTGAGAAACTCTATACATAATGCGCATGTGTTACTTTTGGACAATTGAGTACTACTGGGCTACTACCCTATTTATGAATTACAGAGTACTGAATGCCTATACTTGTAAAAACATAGGTTAATGTTGAGAAACTCTATACATAATGCCCATGTGTTACTTTTGGACAATTGAGTACTACTGGGCCACTACCCTATTTATGAATTACAGAGTACTGAATGCCTATACTTGTAAAAACATAGGTTAATGTTGAGAAACTCTATACATAATGCCCATGTGTTACTTTTGGACAATTGAGTACTACTGGGCCACTACCCTATTTATGAATTACAGAGTACTGAATGCCTATACTTGTAAAAACATAGGTTAATGTTGAGAAACTCTATACATAATGCGCATGTGTTACTTTTGGACAATTGAGCACTACCGGGCCTCTACCCTATTTATGAATTACAGAGTACTGAATGCCTCTACTTGTAAAAACATAGGTTAATGTTGAGAAACTCTATACATAATGCCCATGTGTTACTTTTGGACAATTGAGTACTACTGGGCCACTACCCTATTTATGAATTACAGAGTACTGAATGCCTATACTTGTAAAAACATAGGTTAATGTTGAGAAACTCTATACATAATGCCCATGTGTTACTTTTGGACAATTGAGTACTACTGGGCCACTACCCTATTTATGAATTACAGAGTACTGAATGCCTATACTTGTAAAAACATAGGTTAATGTTGAGAAACTCTATACATAATGCGCATGTGTTACTTTTGGACAATTGAGCACTACCGGGCCTCTACCCTATTTATGAATTACAGAGTACTGAATGCCTATACTTGTAAAAACATAGGTTAATGTTGAGAAACTCTATACATAATGCGCATGTGTTACTTTTGGACAATTGAGTACTACTGGGCCACTACCCTATTTATGAATTACAGAGTACTGAATGCCTCTACTTGTAAA
Source organism: Panopea generosa (assembly GCA_029582155.1). Taxonomy (NCBI): domain Eukaryota; kingdom Metazoa; phylum Mollusca; class Bivalvia; order Adapedonta; family Hiatellidae; genus Panopea; species Panopea generosa. Next base: position 66,134,021 of record CM055897.1, read on the forward strand.
AACATAGGTTAATGTTGAGAAACTCTATACATAATGCGCATGTGTTACTTTTGGACAATTGAGTACTACTGGGCCACTACCCTATTTATGAATTACAGAGTACTGAATGTCTCTACTTGTAAAAACATAGGTTAATGTTGAGAAACTCTATACATAATGCGCATGTGTTACTTTTGGACAATTGAGTACTTCTGGGCCACTACCCTATTTATGAATTACAGAGTACTGAATGCTTCTACTTGTAAAAACATAGGTTAATGTTGAGAAACTCTATACATAATGCGCATGTGTTACTTTTGGACAATTGAGTACTACTGGGCCACTACCCTATTTATGAATTACAGAGTACTGAATGCCTCTACTTGTAAAAACATAGGTTAATGTTGAGAAACTCTATACATAATGCGCATGTGTTACTTTTGGACAATTGAGTACTACTGGGCTACTACCCTATTTATGAATTACAGAGTACTGAATGCCTCTACTTGTAAAAACATAGGTTAATGTTGAGAAACTCTATACATAATGCGCATGTGTTACTTTTGGACAATTGAGTACTACTGGGCCACTACCCTATTTATGAGTTACAGAGTACTGAATGCCTATACTTGTAAAAACATAGGTTAATGTTGAGAAACTCTATACATAATGCGCATGTGTTACTTTTGGACAATTGAGTACTACTGGGCCACTACCCCGGTATTTATGAATTACAGAGTACTGAATGCCTCTACTTGTAAAAACATAGGTTAATGTTGAGAAACTCTTTACATAATGCGCATGTGTTACTTTTGGACAATTGAGCACTACTGGGCTGCTACCCTATTTATGAATTACAGAGTACTGAATGCCTCTACTTGTAAAAACATAGGTTAATGTTGAGAAACTCTATACATGATGTGCATGTGTTACTTTTAGACTGTAATTATGTCACTGGTTTTGGGTACTACCCTCATTATGAATAACCGAGTAATTGCGATTGCAACCGCATGTAAAAAACATTGGCAAAACGTTGAATGGTTCTAATTTTTATATGCCATAAAACGTTTATTTTTTTAGTAATTGTATTTATTGTATTTATTTTAAACACGTACATTATTTTTTCAATTGCAAAACATTAAATATGTGTATGTATGTGTTTACTTTTAATTTCATTCCCTTAACGACTTTTGGAGAATGTATGTCAACAACCATGGCCGATTTGTTTTCTTTCCACTTTTCGACATCAAAAGATGAAATTAAATCAGAAAATGACACAAAGGTATAGCACCAAGCAGTAACGAAGAAAGAATATGAACAAAACAAGACGAGAAAAAGAGAAAAAAGTGGTCAGAAGATTAGATGCGATTACGGTTATAAGATGAGAAAGGAATGTTCTCTATCTCTAGTTCTAGTTTTGTTGGAGGTTCACATGTACAGATATCCATTGACTAGTACAATTCTAGGTTAAAGTAATAAGTTGATTTTGGTCAAGGCAAGTAGATTTTAGAGATACTAGTCCGATGGGACAAGTGAAATTAAAAGTTAATGTAATGGCCTGGGCTGTAACTTAGGAGTGATATAGTGCATTGACAGATCTACTCTTAAAAAAAAAAACCTGGCGCACACCAGCCCTAAACTCCCATCTTTTATTGAAATCCACTATATTTTTTCTGAAAAGCAAGTGTGCCCATTCAGATTTTGTTTCTGCCCCCTCTAAATGGAAATCCTGGATTTGCCCCTGTAGTTTCAGCTATTTGGGAGAAACTTAGAATTCGCTATTGCTAACCCTGCATTCTTGAGACAGCAAAAAGTTGAATGAAACAGAACTTCAGGACTTGATAGAATACATTATGATCAGTTTTTATTCTATTCCCTGTCCAAATTAATACATTCAGTGGTGTTGAATTTTAATTCTCAATCTAAAGAATTAAGCACGGTTGCTTTGTGGCCAGTTACAATTGAAAAAGTTGAATAACTTACGCCGTTATCAAACTCCGTCATTAACCTTGTATTGATTGGGCGGGCTTTAAAGAGTTGGATAATTGATTAACGAATGATTGGGAGAAATTTATTGCTTATTTGCACCTTGGTGACATTCATAAAATAGCTGGTGAATTTGTTACTGGTGTTTTAGTAGACCTGATGTGAAGTATTGTAGATAACCATGAAGTGAGGCCGATATAAGGTGATTTTGGGGCTGTTTTACTGTTTAGCTAAATATACCACTTAGTTTTTAAAGATTGGGGTAAATTTACCGCTTACTTTCAAAAGTAGTGAGTCGGGCCCGATTAGTGTAGTCGGTAGCATGTCTGGCTATCAATCCAGGGGTCATGAGTTCGAATACCTGCCCATGTCTCCATGATTATTGATGTACTACATTACTTCTCATTGTCATTCGTCTCTCACCGCTGATTCAAGTGAGAAAGTAACTAAAGTGAAGATAGGTGCGCTCCAGTACATGTTAACCTTCCAGGAAAGAGTGGTTGGATTGACTGATCATCTGTGAGACTTTGATGGCATAAAATGATACTAAATAGTTATACAAATCAAAAGTAGGGGGTAACTTGTTCCAAATATTTTTAAAAATGTTTCTGTGCAGAAACATAATAGTTCTGAAAGTCTTGATTGACATAATATTATAATTATGACTTTATATAAAAAAATAGTACATTACCCAATAAAAAAAAAAGTTGTATTATGTATCTTTGGACATCTGACGGGTAAAAATACACCCATCTTTTCAATTTTTGGAATGTAATGACAAATTGATGTTTGAATTGTGTAAGTGCGAGAAGCTTTTCTTGACCATTCTGTAAATTGGTATAATCTAGCGCTGCCTAAATGGTTACAATCTTTTCTGGTGTGTCTAAAACTCTCCCAATTTAATTTTGTTAATACTTACATTCTATATCATATGGCGTTTCTACATTTTTTTTCCTACTTGATGCTCTCATTTAAATTTTTCTCTATAATAAACATTTATCCCTTTCATCAATTTCATGTTAAAAATAATAAAGCATGAATCAGTCGTTATGGAATCAACAATGTAGCTCTTAACACATAACGTGATGATTCCACATCAGCGCATTTAAATAATACGACCATTTTGTAGACGCCATTTTATGCGTGTAATAAGTACTCATTTTTCCTCTTGCGACATTTTTAATGTTTGTGTGAAGCGTAAACTGGTAATTGTAGGAGATGAAGGCCTACATTCAGTGTTGTAATAGTTTCTTTCCGCCAGTGTAACTGATCCTTCCCCGGACAGGTGTTTGATAAGTTAATTTATTTTCTTCGATTGCGAAACAAGTTATTACCCCACTCACACTGGGCTGATCCATGACAAATTTAGTACCGTATTACCGTTCTCCAAATGCTGAGCCCCTAGCAGTGTCATCTCTTTATTATTAAGCTTAAGATTGAAACTAGTGATATCAGTTTAAACTTTTTATTTTACTTTGATTGCGATACAATTTATTACAACTTATACAAATCACACTATTCCATTTGTCTTCCTGGGTAGAACCAGTACTAAGCATATGAGGAAAAAATGTCTTGCTCAACGTCACCACACATAGCCGTGGGAGAGAATTCAACTCTCCGATCCTGAATTTAATGCTTTAAAACTGATCCATGCACTAATATCATTTATATTTAATTTATTCTCAATTATGTACGGCCATGGGGACGATGCATTATTCAAAAGGGGGGCATTTATTTGAGTCCAATTTTTTTTTTCGGACCCAAATTGGTTGGTTGGGAGGTGGGCATTTATTAGGGGCTGGGGTAGCATTTATCCGGGTGCATACAGTTATTAGTTTCTTTGGAGTCATGAGTATTCTGTAGAAGAAAAAAACCCACTTCTGCTGGACTTTCCAAGAAAAGTTGAGCTATTGTAATTGCTCTGGTGTCGAACATTTTTGGTTTCAGTTTTGTTTAGAATGCTCATGTCTCAGTAACCACTACCCATAACCAATAAATCTTCATTTGTGCGTTAATTACCCTAAAGGGGTCGAATAGTTCAACTCTGTTTGGATTTTAGGCAGAAGTATGGCCAGTTTTATACTTAGAAAATTTAAGTTTTTTTGTTTTTTTTTATAAGTTCCTAGTTTAGTAACTATTGTGGCCATGCATCAATGCAGCTTCACATGTCTTCACTCCAATTTAAAGAACTGGAAGAAACAACTGAAATATTTCAATATTAATTTTAGGCATGGCCCATCATTGCTGGTCCAATTCTCCAGTTCATATTTACAACATTTACATGTATCACATTGTAATGCATGACCACGAGGAGATATATTTTCTTTAATAATAGTGTATTTGTGAAATAATACATAAAATCAGAAAATTTCAATTTATCACAGTGACAAAAAAAAATGTAAAGTCTGCATCCCTGGCATATATTCTTCCAAGAAGATAAATATAATGATACACATTCACCTGCTGTTATACCGAGGTGCTATATAAAATGTAAATAAAAAGTGGTCATTTTGGAAAGATATACACGGAAATGGAAAGTCCGTCCCTGTAACGTCCGCCTGCCCCATATATACCATATGACACTATACATCAAAGGTTAAAAATTCATATTTGTCCAGGGAACTAGAAGAATGGGTAATGATGTCAAATGGGCTAGTTATAGGTAAAATACACAATATTATTAAACAAAAAACAGTGCCAGTTATGTAAATAATAAAAATACAACTCAACAACGCTTCATCAAAATTTGCTTTAAAAGGGTATGAAATTGAAGTAGTATTAGTCATTTCTTAGTGTGCAGCAAAGTTAAACATGATAATGAATAAAAAAAGCTGTCAAATACATCTTCTTTTTTTTGCTAAATAAGGTTTTATTTAATAATTAATTATTTATTATTCTCTATGAGCCAGTTAAATATATGTAATCGACCATTTTTTGCTTTAATTCCATTCCTGATTTAAAATGATGATTTTGATAATAATGGTTTACTACCTGCGTACCTTGATAACATGGCTTGGATGTGCTGGCTGATCTGGGTCTACATCGACACTAACCGCAATATTACTTTTGTTTTCTTTATCAAGCGAAGGGTTATTTTCATATTTTACAAATTCAATCATGCTTGCTTTGGTAATGACTGCCGGGCCTGATTAGCTCAGTCTTTAGTGCGTTTGAATATCAATACATTGGTCACAAGTTTGAATCCCCACCGGTCACAATTCCCGTGATGGTTGATATACATATTTCGTCTCATTGTCATTCGTCTCTGATATTGAAGAGAGACCAATAAATGTTCATAGTATGTTATTTTTATGTAAGTTCTTTATTTTAATGTTAGTTTTATATAGGTTAAACAAGCAAAACCTATTTTTAAGAAAAGATAAAATTGTTGTTAGATTTGTTTTATTGGATTAAATCTACAAAATGCGTAAAAAATCCATAAAGGTACCTTTTTTTTTGTTAAATGATGCTTATATATTAATTCAGATATATCAGATGAATACATTTATTCTTTTTTAAAACTTAAACATGAAAAACAAGCATATTCTGTCTGTTTGGAAATATGGAAGGCTGTACAAACTTCCTTCCGGACTGTCACCATTTGGGATCGAGGATACCGGTACTAGTAGTTGACTTTAGTTGATTTTGTCTGTGGGTATCCATGGCTTAAGTTTGCCATTTTCATCCTTATAACTCCGTTTGATCCTAGATTGTCACTGTTCATACAATATTTTGGGCTCTTTTGAAATAATGTAAAATGTAGAACATGGTCGACCTTTACTTCTCTTGTGGTTACACAAGCACACACAACAATAGTCATCAGACGGCATTTTAATTAAACTGAAATAAAACTCATGTTACAATAAATTTAAGTCACTAATTAATAGTTGGTGAGTATGGTGAGTAAAAAAAAATATATATGTATGAAACATGTACAGTACAACTACACGGGAATGTTCGTTTCTGTATGTTGAAACTAGGCTACTACAGATGGTACAAAACACTCTCAGACTCTGAGTTTTAAACTTCTCATTCGTCTTTATATCTATAATAAATTATGTTCTTGAAACAAATTAATTAATTTCTTCTGCAAGAATAACTTTTCTTAATAATTTACACTTATATACCACACACACACATTATTTTACATTATGCTAACACCACCAACTTACATTAAAGTAATATAAGTCACAATAAATAGGTAATCATGGTTAACAACCACATCATTTCTTAAGTTCATCATTGATACTAGTATAATCGCTATTAAACTGCTTAAATAAATATTTGTGTTGTTAATGTATGAAAATTCAATTTACTTAAGTGAAAAAATCTACATTGTTTTAGCAGCGACCGATGTGAAACAAATTCCCCTGAACTTGTAGTCTCATGCGAAATCTTGCAGCTCTTGTTTTTTTTTAAAACAAAAAAAATAGATTTATATGCATAATAAAGGGACAATTGAGATATTTCCAATTTGGTTTTAGGCAGAAGTACGACCCGTTACGGGTCATTCAATAGCTAGTGTTTTGAGACAAGCTTTGTATCAACTTTATTTTCTGAATTTTTGTCTACTGCAGGTTGTTGAATATTCTATAAATCAAGATTATTTGAGCTGTTTGTATAAAATTGAGACCGTATTTGATGCGCAGTTTGATTAAACATTGTGGTTGATTCACAATCACTGGGCATCATTGTTCTGTATGAACAGTTAACATGGCTGGGTGTTGCTCAACATTTAACCTCAGATCTTTATTACAATAATTAATAGCATCCATGTTTCTATATTTTGTTAAATTTATAAAAAAATATTTCTAGAGAGCAGAAATTTCTATACATTGTTAAGTATTTTTCAAATCAATTGAATTATTGTTACAAATGCTTGAAAAATTACGCTGATTCTGTAAAAGACTGTCTTACGGTGTATAGCGTTGCTTTAAACAATTTTTCAGTCATATTTTGACTGTGTCTACTTGGGACAGTATTGTGAGAGCTGCTATTCTGGAGTAGCATGCCGCAGATACATGCTATGATAACTCATCCTGTCACAGTATACTGACACCAGGCCGACCAGACCTTAAACAGCCTCTTAATACTGAGTACCAAGCCCGGAAGCTTCTAGTACCATTTTTGAAGTCTTTGGTATAATCTGGCTGGGGTTTGAACCCACGACCTTCTTCATGCGAGGTGGATGCTTTGCCAATAGGACGTCGCTGCAGTTTTGTTTTATTTATTTTACAATGCTTAGACAAATCTCACTCACAGTTCTCCTGGGTAGAACTAGTACTAAGCATATGCAGTTAAAATGTCTTGCTCAAGGACACCACACATAGACCTTCAAAATGGTACACAAGGTTGCTCATCACCAGTTACATGAGTTATGTCCCTTTTTTTATATGCCTGGCTGGTGGTGGGAAATAGCTTCTGATCTATTTTATTAGTTTCCTTAAAGATGAAATTTTGTGTATAGATACGAATCGGAACATCTAAGGAAATGGACGAATGATGTTCCGATTGTATAGATACCTGTCATGGAAAAGAAGCCTACCAAGCATTATTAGATCAAGATCACTGTAACTAAAAATAGAAAAATGCTCGCAACAGCTTTAGTTTCCTACAAGATATTTTGAAAAATTATGTTTATAAGTTCCTAACATGAAATGGATGCATGGGATTTTGATCTGAATTCAAACCCCTTTTTTTTTGGAAATTCAACCTTCTGCTCACAAAACTAGGGACAGCCCTGATGTACTGGTATGTGCATTTCTCAATACAATCTATGCATTTCGTGATCATTGTCAGATACCTCCGGATACCAGTTCTGATACTCTTCATCAATCACGATGAATGGGGAATATCGGAATAGATGACCCTGTGTTTTCGACGTCAGATATCCGCAAGGTTACTGCACGAGTGCACGTTTTCCAGACAGCTATGATTGGTCCAACACATAAGTTATTACAGGTATATGTAAGATAAAAAAGGTCATCCCAATAGAAGGTCAGTTCATCTGACTAATACCTGTAATACAATACGTAAGTCTAAGTTGTTTAATAAGTTACAAAGGTTAAGCAGGATAAGAAACATTTATGGTTTAACTTCAGTTATTTAACACACAATATTTTGTTGAGAATAATAATTGGTAGTCATCTGCTCACTTGTGTAATATAAGTCATAGCTGTTTTCATAATCTCTCAGTCTGTAGACGGTTGTGCTCGAGTACTGGTTGACATTTCAGGATCCCAGGAGACAGTGGTTAGGTTAATTGATCATCTGTTAGCCCTCGATGGCAAAAAAAAATGACGCTTAATATTCAGTCAATCAATCAATCAATGTAGCAGGATACATGTATAGATGCTATTGTTGTAGATTTGTTTAATCAGAAATGATCCCCGCCCTTCCACAGTCTCTGTGATGATTGATATATGACATGCCTAATTGTCATTCATTTCTCACCACTGATTCAAGTGTAAAAGTTGTCAGATGGGTGTGCTCGAGTACTGGTTAATGTTTCAGGATCCAAGGAAAGAGTGATTAGATTAACTGATCATCTGTTAGCCCTCGAGCGCATAAGAATGGTGCTAAATATTCAGTTGATCAGAAAATGAGCATAATTTTTGAAAATGTTTTTAACATTCTATCGTTTATAATCATAATTATTTCATCATTGCTCAAATCTGAGCTATTTGTTTGTTTTTTGTTTATTTGTTTGTAAATAAACAATAATAAATGTGTTTTAGTAACTGAATGTTGCTGGATTAATAACAATAAAGAGAGGACATTGCCTGGTGCTCAGCATTTTGAAGGATGGTACCACAGTACTAAATATGTCATGGATCAGCCCAGTGAGAGTGGGGAACCAGTCGTGTATCTCTGTGGAATCTGGCATACTCCAGACTGGTAGTGTTTAAACAGACAGTATGGTGATTGAACTAAAAAATTGGGAAAAGCCAAGCTAAACATGATACACAATCCAGGATACATACCATAGATGTCGTTCCCCTCTTTTCATTTTATAACATATACTGGAAGGTACAATTAATGCTTTAATGTTACATTAATTAAGTTATTTCATATTGGCCCAGTTTTTGGTCCAAGGATTGTCATACTAGCCCAGAGCTGCAGGCTGCGGGTTGATATGACTGCCTGAGGACCAATAACTGGGCCAATATGAAATCACTTAATTTTATTAATTAACTGCTTCTAATAACTGGGTAAATTATTATTTTATTTATACAAGTTATGGAAATAGTTAGGCTAGATAAGTAGTTTTTTTATATTTTTGATTGTATAATTTATAAGATATATATGGATTATAGGTGCTTGACATGTTATATAATAATTTCAGTGCGCTTTAACATGTAAAATATGTATCGATACCGCCAATTGGCTCAACTTCATCATTACAATGCCTTCTTTTTATAACGAGTTGATTTAATGAGTGACTTTAAGTTCAAACAAATGGAAGTAGTCATATGTTGGACACATTTTCCGTTGTTTGAACCTAGGAGTATTCGGACACCAAATTTAAATGTCATTATAATACAGTTAATTAATAAAGATGCCTATAAACAAATACCCAATTCTCTATCGATCACAGCTAATGTAAAGAAGCAATCTTATTAAAGAATACCAAAACCCCCCAAGAATTTTTTACTTTTAGACATTGAACACTATCTTATGGACTGTGACACAATTGTGTTTTGGTACCTTTCACTTTTACCCCATAGTTGGATTGAAATTTGAACCAGTCAGAAAAAAATTTGGCTGTTAAATTGCCTTCAAATTGTTTAGTTTGTGTTTACATGGTTCACTAAGTTCTATCAGAGGGAAAATTTGGGTGGTGACGATAGTATTACAAAGCATAGTATACCGTTGTTCACTTTCGATATTTCGACTTCGAACATTAAACTGCTTGGATTAAGAAAGAATTAAACTTAATATTGTTAAATATGAGTAAGACTTCAGGTAACAATAATATTTTAAAAATGGATCTTCAGAGCTGTAGTGTATCAGTATATTAGTTCCAAAGGATTAATTTATGGAGTGCAAATAAGTTTTGGGAATATATGATAATTAATATAGGTAAGAATTAAATTATGTTCAGCTTACTTCAATTTTTATAGTCACTAATTCTTATAATATAGCTCTGTGTTGTAAAATTTGAATATGTATGTGATGAATACTCATTTATTCTGTATGGCACTGTTTTTTTTAAAGTATATTTCGCAATCTTTTTTTTTTTGTAAAAAAGTTTACAAGCCATTCACGTTTCAAGAGTGACTGCATAAGATGTCTTTAGTCTGATTTTCTTTATTTATGTATGAATTATAATCTAAGAAAAGTTTTTATGTTGTTTTTTTTTAATGGTGTGTATACTAAGTACTACAATTAAACCTGTGTAAGCTGTCACCTTTATTAAACAGCTACTTGTCTTAAGCAGCCACATTTGCTATTTCCCATTTCTATGCTCTCAGAGCAAATTAACCTGTAACCTGCCTTAAAATACCACTTTTGCTCCTTCCCATGACTGGCTGCTTAAGAAAGGTTTTACTGTATTTTAAACACATAATGCCTTTTTGGACTTAAGCTTGGCATTGAACCCATTGGCACAGTGGCAGTTGTCACAGCCTCACAGGTCTGTAGGAGCCATTTTAAGTGACATTAGATCATGATGTCCTTGGAAAAAACATAAAAATGGTCCACATATAATATGAAATAAATTGTTTTAACAAAAATTGTATATGATAGTTAATAAACAGAATTTGAAGATTTCATATTTTACTTTATTTTACTTTTTACATATATCACTTAAAGGCATTGTGTTAGGAAAAATTGCTATACATATCTAAAAAAAGAAAATAACAGACAGTTGTAAAATAAATATTACAAAACAGTCTCATTATCATTTATAAATAAAGTAAAAATAATTTTTAATTTCAGATTATCAAAAATGTGACGAAAATTATATTTTTTTTGAAGAATTAAAAAAAAAAAATATCCCTATTCTCAAAATAAATATCATATACATGCTGCTTGACAACCTTCACTCAGATTCTTTCCGAAAAAAAAACACAAATTGAACAATATGAAAAGAAGGTAACCAATATGACAGATAAAGTCTCAATCAGAATTAAATCCCATGACTTTGATACCTTATGGCATGATATGTTATAGTTTTAAGCTGGAAATATATTTTGTAAGCCAAGTTTGGAAATCCCTTTTTATTCTATCATTTTGGCCTGTTTAAATAAGTAGCCTTATGCCAAATAAGGGCTCAGAGAATATACGGGAATAAGAATAATAATTATGATATATTGGAAAACTAATTTTTTGTCAGTTCTATAATTTTGAAAAATTTTGATATTCTAACTTCCTTTTACATTGCTTAATACAAGTATGTTGTTACAAATAAAAAAAATATTTAAAAAAAAATATACAAAAACAGACAAACACAAAATAAAACTTTACACAAAACATAACTATATTTAGGCTTTATGTGTACATAACACTTCTTGAACCATTATTACAACTGGCTGCTCTGATTTTCCTTAAAATATAATAAAAAATATGATCAATGAAACCTTATAACAGGAAAAATTATTTAATTAAACATGAAATAGATATTAAACACGGGTACCGGGTATGCTTTCTTCCCAACAAAGTTAATCAATAACGGTGATAATATAATGTAAGGAAACCTGAGTGCTCAGATTGATGTAGTATCTTTATAATATATCTGTAATGAAAAACATTTCATAAATTATACTGGCTATGTTATGAATAATGAACAACTTGATAACATGCATGTTTCTTTTTTCATTCATACTGAGATAGATATATCATAGTAAAATATATTTTTGATAAAAAAAAAGTGTCATAAACAAACATACATGGGCTAATTTAACCCATAACTTCATATGGACACCAATAAACACCTCTGATATAGAAGGCTTTTGAAAAAAGTGTAGAACCAGTTCTGATTGCTCATTACGAGGTTCTGCACTGTTTTATGCTCGATCAGAATAAATAGGTAAAATGTATCTATTCATGGAAATTGACTATGTGTGACTTTTGAGTTTGGAAGAGTCCAGTTAAAATGTATATGGAGTAAAGAATGAATATTTAGATTCAACTAATTTTTTTTTATAAAAGTAAAGGTATTTGACGACTGCCTCCACCAATATAAATGGAATCTATATATATATATGTTTTTTTATTTCATTGTAACAATTTACCAATAACATGCAAATCATGCATATGATGAAATATACAGGGTTTTACATTATAACGCTCGCCTGACTGTCTGGGACAGCTGAATCATGGGTACGGACAAGTAAAATATAAAGCTGTTAGCCCAACTGGACAAGTGGAAATTCAGAAATTAAACACGGCATCTCTTTTTTTGCACATCTCCTGTTTTTTTAATTTTAATGTAACAGTTTATTTAGTTGTTCTTAATTTTATATCCATATAGGACTAGTGCCATAATTCTAGATTAAAGTAAGGACAAGTTGTTTTTTGGTCAGGACAAGCAGATTTTAGTAACTCTAAAGTGAAATAAAAAAATAATGTACCAGTAATGGCCTGATAGATAAAAATTCTGGTATAGCATTGTCATATAAAATTTTGTAAAACCGCAATGGTGATCTAGAGGTAGAGTGTCGGCCTCGCATGCAAAAGTTCATGGGTGCGATCCCTGGCTAGGTCATTGAGAAGACTTGAAAAATGATACTAGTAGCTTCCTTGCTTGGAAAGCTCAGCATTTAGAGGATAGTTCTAGGTCTGGTCACCCAAGTATCAGTATAATGTGAATGGGTAGGATATCATACCTATGGCATGATACTCTAGTGTGGCAGCGCTCAGACTACTGTCTCAAGTAGACATTGTTGGGATATGACTGAAAAAGTGTTGACACCAAATTTTTGTAAATTAAGGGCAAACCTGTGAGATGATTAAATCAATTTTTAATTATTTTGTTATCGATATAGAATTAATTATAATTGTGGTTGTACCATAATGTTTCAGTTTGTACTAAGCTGACCTAAGGGTGCAACACAAAATCTGAATGGGCACAAATGTTTTTCAGTAGAAGTATAGAGGATTTTAAGAAAATAGGGGAGTTTAGACCATTATAAATTAATTGCTAGATTATCATCTAATTTTTATTAAAAAGGGGGAGTGGGGGGGATGGATTTTTTTTTTTATTCATTTTTTTATTATATAATTATATATTTTTTTAATGGAATAAAAAGGGTTGGGCATCATAAAAATTAGGGTGTGGGCGGGGATGATAATCTAGCAATTAATTTATTACGGCTTTAGGGTGGGCGTACACCTGGTTTTTGTAAAGAGCCAATCCTCCGTTGACAATTATAAACAGAGAACTGGCTTATCTATATGCATATATGAAACTTATTAAAAAGTTGAATGACATTATAAACAATTAAAAATATAAAAAAAATGTGAAAGGGAATATATGCTACACTACTGTGCTCAAAAACAAACAAACAAACACTGAAATAAACAAATACAATGCTATCTGGTAGTAACAATGTATATATTAACAATATCAATAGTACAAAACTTAACCCTTTTGTTCAACCAAAAAACAAATCTTAAGACAAAACACTTGCTTTATTTCTTCACAAAATATTTATTTAAGCCTTCAAAGGAATGATTAATCAATAATCAATAAGTAGATTGGCTTTATTATTACGTACTTGCGAACCAGTGGTGCAAAAGCTAACAAATATAATGAAACATTGTGTCCATTGTAATACAGTAACGTTTCATAACTCCACTCCTGCAGAGCCAAGCTACCGATAATTAAGTACCAAAAAATGTGGTGAACAAGCACTTAAAACACACTGTATGTTTTATTTTTTCATTTTTTTAGCTCTACTGGCCATTGTCATGGTAAATTGTCTGTTGTCCATCGGTCTGTCGTCCTTTTCATTGGATCATAACTTAACCTGCACAGGAGTTATATAACCACAATATCTCTGATAAGTTGTTGAACAAGCGTGATTGATCACAAATGCCCTCGCCACAATGCCTATAAGTACATATTAAGCGAAACTTTAAAATTATACATGTAGCATTGCATGGAGGTCCCCTAAAAGATTTGTAGAAGTCTGGTCTTTGGGTCAAATACGGGCTGCCACAGGGGTCACTGTTTTACAAAGAGTTATATAGGGAAAATGTTGTAGATACGATAGCATCTTCATTTTTCATTGCATCTTAACCAAACTTGCACAGCAGTTATATAACTTCAAGATGAGTTTTTGAACCAGCATGATTTGACCACAAATGCCACAGGGCTTATAAGCACATTTAAAGCAAAACTTTAAAAAACATTTTCTCTGAAAGTTCAAGGCCTAAGATATTTTATGTGTACCATTGCATGGTGGTCTCGAGGAGGAACTTACAAAAAACATTTCCTGTGAAATGTTTATCTGTTCATTTGTTGCAAGTAAAGCGATTCAGGCCCGTTGTGTCTTTTTTAAAATATGATCTGGGCTGTATTTAAAAAAAATATGCCAAAATTCCTATCAAAACAGCGATACTTTAGTCCATTTATCTTTTTTTTGCATACCACATAACAAAGGTTTTTATATTTCTTCTAAACAATTATTTACACCCAAAAAATATATGAAAATGCAACACAGAAAGAGATTTGAAAATGCATCATTTGGAGGGGACATGCTTGGAAATGAAAAAAGTGACAACAAATTATAAAGTAACATCTTATGTAAACAACCAGTAACACTTATTGAAATGGAAATGGATATATACACTTGTGCTTAATACATTCAAGAGATATGAAAACGCAATATTTTCAGCATGAGTGTATATATCAATATCAATCAATATGAAATAAATAAGTAATCGCAGCATCCGTTCTTCCATCCGGTATTTCGTGTCCGGCCTGTTACTTTGTCATGCATAGATTTAATACTTGCTACAAATGATCAACATAACATGACGACATGTCGTGAGAAAGACCCACACCCATACCTCAAAGGTAATGGTCACACTTTGAGTTCATTTGACCACACTTTGAGCAAGGCGGTATTCTAATGGATACAGTGTTGGCCGCTCCCGCCAGAGGTTGCGGGTTCGATTCCCAGCTCGACCTGATGCCTATCATAGAACAGCACTCAGTACTGGTTCTACCCAGGAAGCAGACTCGAGAGCGGTTAATATAAGCTCTGAGCTTTCATTGCAATTAAGTTAAAATGAATTAGTATAAACTAACACTTTGAGTCAGTGTGAGATTTCGTGTCTGGCCTGTAACTTTGTCATGCATAGATGGATTATATAAATACCTGCTACAAATGATCAACATAACATGATGAGGTGTTGAGCATAACACCCAGACTCCCACTTCAAAGGTCAAGGTCACAATTTAATTTTGTTTGACAACACAATCAGTCTGTTTGAGATTTCATGTCTGGCCTGTAACTTTGTCACCTATGGATAAATTTCAAAAACACTTAGCTGAGTTTATCAACTTGACATGATGAAGTGTCACGTGTAAGACCCAGAACCTTTCCTTAAAGGTCAAGGTCACACTTTCAGTTTGTTTGATATTTTGTGTCTGGTCTGTAAGGTTGTCTTTAATTTAACTCAAATAATCAAGATGACATGACGATGTGTCGCACTAAAGACCCAGACCTGTACCTCAAAGGTCAAGGTCACACTTTGAGTTTGTTCAACAACACCTTGAGTCTGTTTGAGATTTTAAGTCCAGTCTGTAACTTTATCATACATGGATGGATTTCAATAACACTTGGTTAAATTTATCAGTTGATTAACATGACATGACAAAGTGTCCCATTAAGACTCAGCACCTTATCTCAAAGGTCAAGGTCACTCTTTCAGTTTGTCCGGTCTGTAACTTTGTTTTATATGGAGGGATTTTAAAATAGCTTGATATAAGTGACCAACATGTCATGATGATGTATCACCTGCATTTACCTGTAGAAATACCCAGACCTTCACATTAGATGTCATGGTCAAGGTTACACAAAGATCAAGATCACACTTTAATGGAAGAAAAAAACATGAAATTGTGTGTCTAGTCTGAAACATCAGTCCGTGACTCTTGACATTCATGGATACATCGCTACCTATTATAAAATATATTGTTATTTTCACAGACCATTTGAGGGGCATGCAATACTTACCAGTGACATTTCTTGTTTAACAATGTTATAGGTCAAGACATATTTAAAAATAACAAACCAACTTGTAATTTAGCAACAAAGTTCATATATTTTGAGGAAAAACTAAACTTCCTGTACAAAGCAGCTGAAAAAGATGAATGGTTACTAGCTTTTCATCCAACACAAACTCATTTTAATACAATCAATCTTCCATTAACAAAGGCAAAAGTTGCCAAAACTTTTAAAGCAGACGTCTTTGCAATAACTTGGTCATTCAGTGGAAATACAATAGGACTGACAGTGTTTGGGTTCCCCCGCCATATTTACTAGGGAAATTGTACTCCATGCAATTTGATATGATAAAGGTCACTTTGCTATTTTATTAATTTCGGTTTGAAAATATTCTGTGATTGGGATTAAAGAAAAGGTAAATATGTTGAAATAATACTGTAAATGATTATTTTCATAATTAAACTGTTTATGCAAAATATTATTTTTATTACCCATTTTAAGGCCTGTCTTTGTTGCAGTTGTTTACAATTTCTTGTAATAGAACTATTTATTCCTATTGGTTGGGCTCGGTTAGCATAGTCTGTAGCATGTCTGTCTATCAATCCAGGGGTTTTGCTTGGTCAAAGTAATTGTGATAATTGATATACAACATTGTGTCTCATTGTCATTTGTCTGTCACTGCTGATTCAAGTGGGAAGGTTATCAGTGATGTGCTTGATTACTGGTTAACCTTCCAGGATCCCAGGAAAGAGTGGTTAGGCTAACTGAATGTATGTTAGCTCTTGAAGGCATAAAAAATGATGCTATTCAATCAATCCTATTGGCCATTTTGTCATAACATTGAAATACAAAGAAAAAAGAGACATGTATGACCTTTCTGGCAGTGGCAACAATTCAATGTTAAGTTAGCTCGGTATGTCAAAAGCTGTTTGGCCTGGAGTTTCCAAACCTGGTACATAGTTGTGTTATATTGGTTATTACTACTCATAACTAACCAGGTAGCGTTTTTCTAAATGACCTTGACCTCTATATGATAAATATTAGCCTATAAAATAGATTTCTTAATAATCTGACTTTTTTATAAAATGATATAAGATAGACACATGAAATTTATCGCATTTTCTTGTTTTATTTGTGTTTATTGTCAAATTCATCCATTGTACATACAATATTTCAGTATACTAAGTAGGCTGAAACTAAAATTGGGAGCAAAAAGCTGGTATCATAATTATATAATTTGAAAAAAGTGGAGTGGAAGTTTAGTGGAAAAGTTTTGGCTGTTTTAGCCAGAGGTTGCAGGTTCGATTCCCAGCTCAACCTTATGCCTCTCATAAACAACACTCGGTCCTGGTTCTACCCACGAAGCAGACATGAGAATGGTTCAAAATTGATAAGCTTTAGGTTTTCTTCATAATTGAGCTAGAATAAATTAGTATATATACATGTACTTATATAATATACAAGCATTACCCCCAAATTAAAGTTTGATCCAAGTTGACAATAAAGTACACACATAGATCAGCCATTGACTAGATACATTACAATGATCTATCAGTCAGTCAGACCACAGATGATTCCAGAAATACAGAACACAACAGGAGCTCTAATAACACTACTCTTCTTACAACAGCAGTGGTCTAATGGTAAATTGTCCACCTCATATGTTGAAGGTCCTGGGTCCGTCCCCGGCTGGCTCATATCAAAAACTTGAAAAAATGGTACTAGAAGCTTCCTTGCTAGGCACTCAGCATTAAGAGGCTAGTTCTAGGTCTGGTCGGCCCTGTGTCAGTATAATATGACTGGGTAGGGTATCATATCATATGTCTACGGCATGATACACCAGTGTGGCAGAATACCGTCTCAGGTGGACACCGTTGCAGTACGACTGAAAAATTGTTGAAAGCAACCTTAAACACCATATTTCATCAATCCTTTGCCTTGGTAAAAAATTACAATTGTTCTGGACATACCGGTAGGTTTCAGTCAAAGGGCTTTTGGCATTTATAGATAAAATTTCAGTGGCATATAATTATGTAAATTAGATATTAGGTCTGAGTTTCACTATGAATCTCAACTTGATACATTGTACATTGATCGAATTGCATGTTGTCCTTTTAACAAGATTTACTATGACTTCAGTTCTGTCATTTAATATGTAAGTTCAAGTAATCGTTTAGAGAATTAGAAATTTTTTGAGTTGATGAAAATCTCAACTTGAGATGTTTATTGAAACTGGCCCCAGGAGTTAGTGAATAAAAATGTTTTACTTTTGAAAATCTGTCATCTTGTAAATTAACAAAAAGGATTTTGAATTGGCAAAAGGGGCAAACATTTATATATTTTGCAATATCTTCTGATAGGCTTAAAATATTGTAATAAAACTTTCAGCAAATATTCAAATAGAAATTTGACACCTGTTTTAACATCAGTTTTTGAACATAAAAATAATTTTGTTTTTTTTTTACTTCAAAATGTTCAACTATCAAAAGTTTGCATTTAAATTTGACAAAATAACCATCTTGATATTGCAAAATTACCCAACCAATTTTGAAAAAAAGTATTTTTATTAACCACTGATTTTGTACCCAAATTTTTTCATACATCATAGAAGGTTGGTTGATTAATAATTTACTGCAAGACTAATTTATCGCAGCAAGACCTATGCCTACATTGTTTGCAAATTGTATCATTGCGTTTTGAATAGCAAACTCAGAGCTACTAAGACATTGACCTCTAACATTTTCGGCTAAGATTTAAAGTCCATGTTTAATAGGTCATATTTTAAAGCTGACATTGACCTCAACTATAGAAATAAAATAATTTAAACCTAGGTGTCAAAAATCAGCTGTGAATAACCATTTTCTGGGTCTTAACAAAAATACATTTCAATCAATACATTCTATTGATTTGAAATTAGCTTAAAATTAAAAGTCTTAACGGATGTAATTTGAAATGAAATCTACATTAACTTCCCATTAATCATGGAGTAACTCTAGCATGGTGAATGTATTAGATATGGTCATGTGTTTCTGGTTTCTTAATCATTTTCAGTTGCCAGTATTTAAAGGGTAGGGGAGAAATGTGATGAATGGAAGTAACAAATAACAGTGTATGGATTTCATGGCTAGCTGGTTTATAATGTTATAACTATTTTTTAATTTTACTTTATCCAAGGATGCAGGTTAGCTCAGTGTGTTATTTAAAGTGCATCTGACTTTCAATCCAGGGGACATAAGTTCGAATCTCCGCCCGGCAACAGTCTCTATAAGGGTTGATGTACAGCATTTCATCTCATAGTCATTTAGCTCTCACAACTGATTCAAATGGGAAAGTTATCAGTTGCTTGTGGCGATGGTTGTGCTCAAGTACTTGGTTAATCTTTTAATCAATTACGTAGATAAGAAGCTGAATATTCATACATATTTAATAATCAGTTTATTTTTGTTTGAAAAATGAACACCACTAGTTTGATAATGTTAATGTCTATGAAGTTATAGATAGTATTATCTGCATTATACTTGTTGATAACTACCTTGGTATGATTGATTATACAGGGGTATTCCTATGCATACTCCTATGCGTCTGAATGTGGAAAATAAATAAAAAAGGTTATAATACAAAATATGCAATAAAGGTGATATGGGGTGGAGGGGGGTGGGGGGGGGGGGGGGGGGGGGAGGTACATGTATGAGGTTAGGGGTTTGTGCTTTATATAAAAGAAAACCAGTATAATTACAGGCAATTGAAATGGCTTAAAAGTCCATGTCAAAGTCTCTAAAAACTACCGTGTCAAAGTCTCTTTAAACTACTCATTAGCAGTACTAACCTCCCCCACTTCATTTTCTATGGAACTATTCCTCAAAACACATAAAAGCAAGTCAATTTAAGCAACTTCTTCCCATGAAAATGCATTATTTCCATATTATGCAATGGTTGCTATCTATTCTATTTTTTTTTTTCTATTTGCAAAAAAGCTCAGAGCTTGTATAATCTCTCCATTTCTTTGGTAAAACCCGTATTGAATTTTCTTTCTTTGAATTGGCCTTCAGGTCGGGTCCAAATAAAACATACTACTTTTAGTGTGAGCTGTCAACACATGTGGTCTAATGGTAGAGTATCGGATCCAGGACTGGAGAGTAGTGGCTTACACCCCACCGCATTGAACAAGCTTTTATCTGAATAATTATGTTTTGTACTGAAGCTACCAAGAAACACGAGGAAGATTTATACAAATTGAAAAAAACTCGTTTCTCATTTGATGTATTTATAAGTAGGTTTAAGACAGTTTGTTTAATCTATTGTACCTGGTACTATTTTGCAGGTACCAACCCAAGTTAGATACCATCGACAGTGAAGGGCGCACCTTATTGTATTTATGTTGTGAATCCAAGGACATCCGATTTTTCCAGCGAATAACCAGTCAGTGTCCACGATTCTCACAGAAGATCATGGACTCTCGTGCAGATGATGATAAGACAGCTGTCATCGTGGCCTGTCAGCATGGCAATGGAGAACAGCTGAAACATTTACTGGAGGCAGGGGTAAGATTGATTGAATATTTAGTGTCATTTTTATGTCATCGAGGGCTGACAAGATGATCCGTTAACCTAACAACTCTTTCCTGGGATCCTGGAAGGTAAACTGGTACTCAAGCACACCCATCACGGCAAGTAACTGGTAACTTTTCCACTTGACTTAGCGGTGAGAGATGAATGACAATGAGATGCAATGTTGGCTATCAATCAGAGACTGTGACCGGACTGGGAATTGAACTCATAACCCCTGGATTGATAGTCCATGCTACTGACTGAGTTGTCTGGGCCTGGCTTTCTGAGTTGCATATTTACGTAGAACAGATAGACAGTTTGTATTCATGAGCCTCTGACACACACAAACATTTAAATGGAAAAAACCCTGAAATGATATTTTAAAAATGGTTTTCTACATATGGCAGGCATCAGTTGAAGCGACAGATGTGGCGGGGAAGACGGCCCTCCATTACTGCGCTGACAATCTGGAGACACAGTGTGCTGAGATGCTGCTAGAGAAGACAAACTCTATACTGGAGGTGAAGGATGAGCAGGGGTACACAGCCATGGCACTCTCTGTGCTGGTCGGCAACATTAACCTGCTGAAGCTTCTCCTAGAGAAGGGTGCAGACATAGACACGCAGGACAACGAAGGTCACAAACTGGCACACTGGGCAGCAGGTTTGTACAACTGACATCATATAGGAGTATTATATTGGTTTGTTGTTATATTGCAGACATAGATTAGACACACAGGCATAATTTGATTATAAATGTTTGAGTTGTTGCTCTTGAATTATCAAAAATTGCATTATTTGGCACAGTATCTTATGCCACATGGTAATAATTTTAGGACCAATATGGCCCACTTGCCCCCATTAAAACTATATGTGGGGAAGGATGTTGGTATTATTCAGATTCATGCATATACAATATCCTACCGGACTGCAGCTTTTTGTTTGCATTGGAAGCAAACGACCAAATGACTCTTGTTTAAACATCTTTAAATACGTTCTGTTTGAGGTTTTTTCAGAGACTTTCATAGATAATAAACAAGTAGTTCAATAGTAACAACTGAGAGTTTTATTCATTGATAAAACAAGCAGCAGAATGGTACTGTCTTGCTCTCCAATCAGATTCCCTAGTCTTTTAGTAGTTCCTGATATACTGTTATAATTCGACCATGCATCAAACTGTCAGAATCGCCAAACTTAGTGTTAATGCTAATTATTCTGTGCAATGACAGATTTAGGGGGTTGGGGTGGGAGTAGAGGGCATAAACTTTTCTGAAATTATTTAACCTATCTTTAGATTAACAATATAATCACAATCCATCATTTGAACTTGGCCTAGAAAGATGATAAAACACTAAAACACTGAGTTTTGTTCTCAAATTCAGAAAACAAAATGAAAAGTACATTTTATAATATTCAGTGAGTTTCATTAATGGAAAAAGACTTTTGCTTGAATCTGAGTAACTACACAATCCCTCCATATGAAAGCTGACTGAGCTGGACTCAAACCCAAGACCTCAACAATGAGAGGTGAGTAATCTCGAGAGAATGCCTCAGACCACTTCGCAAAAGAATATCTGAAAATTCCATTATACGTTTGTAAGTTTGTATATGTATTTTCAGTGACTGGTCACCTCAAGGTTCTTGACCTTTTGATCCAGCACAAGGCGGACATGTCGACAGCTGATAATCACCATGCCTACCCTATACACTACGCAGCACAGATGAACAGTGCAAACTCGGGCAATCCAGATTCAAAGATCTCCGAGAAAGTTCTCAAGAAGGTCATAGATTGTAAAGTAAAGCTGGATGTGGTAGATGATGCAGGGAGACCACCCTTATTATGGGCTGCTTGTTCAGGTAGAGTTGTCTTTCTTCGTTTAACAAAAATCATTATTTTGTATTTTGTTTCTTCCCAGTTGTTTAAAATTATGTGGGACATTGATACTGTAAGTCTTCTACGGCCCTGAATGGTGGCATATAAAAATTACAGTGTCCATTCATCTGTTTGTTTGTCTGTCTGTCCAGAATTTTGTGTCCAATCTGTAACTTTGCTACACATAAAGGGATTTTAAAATGATTTGACACCAATCACCGCCATGGCATGATGATGTGTCATGCACAAGACCCATGTCCGTAGCATACAGGTCAAGGTCACGCTTTGAGGTCAGATATATGAAAGAGACTTTTTTATGTATATGGATAATGGTATTTATATCCGATTTAATTATGTCAATCATTAAGGATTTTGAAATAATTGGGCAAAAATGATAACCATGACATGATGATGTGTCATGCGCAAGACACCGGTCCGTAGTTTATATTTCAAACATGAAAAATAACTTGTACATCAGTAGGTGAAGGTCAAGGTCACACTGAGTTCAAACATGAAAAATAACTTGTACATCAGTAGCTGAAGGTCAAGGTCACACTGAGTTCAAGCATGAAAAATAACTTGTACATCAGTAGCTGAAGGTCAATGTCACACTGAATTCAAACATGAAAAATAACTTGTACATCAGTAGCTGAAGGTCAAGGTCACACTGAATTCAAACATAAAAAAAGCCTTCAATATGTACATGTATATGGAAAGCGGTATTTCAATGTGTCCAGTCTACTTGTTGCTTGCAAGATGTAGGTCTGTAGTTCAAAGGTCAAGGTCATATCTTTTATCAATACTCTCAAAATAAAGTCACAAAATACATTTAACTTAGACCTGTTTCAAGAACTGCATTGATCTGTATAGTTTAATACTGAGTGCCAGGCACATATTCATGATATTACTGACACCGGACTGATGAGTCCTAGAACTCTAACCTAAATACTGAGTGCCAAGTGAGGAAGTTTCTAGTACCAGTGTGAAGTCATATATTATATACTCCATATATTACTCCATATTATGATCTAGTCAGGGATGGAACCTGCAGCTTATACTTGCATGGCTATTGCTCTACTATTAGTTAAATTATAATGGTTTCAGTATTCCTAAATTAGTGAATATAGTTGAACTGTTTTATGCTCTGTCTGGGGAGTAAATAGTTAGGCTTTGTCCATCGTTTTGTCTGTCTTTGTATCACTATTTGTCATGAGGATAACTTGAAAAGAACTAAAGATGATTTGTTTAAATTTTGTACACTTATAACAGGGCTAGAATTTAACTTTTTTGTGCACTGGCAATTTTGGCCAGTGCCTAAAATTTCAACTGGCCAAATTTGAAACCAGCTAGCCAAACCAATTTTCGCAGAAACTTGTAGTCCTAAATGTCTAAATAAACCCAAAATTAATTGTTTCAAAGCCTGCGTGTTATTTAATATGCATTATTAGCTTTTTTTTATTTATAGACAATGGTATCAAGGTTATTATATATGTTAAGGTACAATTCAAAGCAGTACTTTACAAAACAAAATATTTAAAAAAATAAAATTGTCTTTGTTATTTATTATACTACCATAAATAAATGCATACAATGATATATCATAAATAAACACTTTAACTAAACCAAAATATAAATCATAACAAGTGTACAGAGACTAAGATTGAGACATACACACATTTCTATTTATAGAATTAATATAGCCAATGGCCTTTCGTTTTAAAATAAGATCTAGATCTAGCCAAGGACGATTGTTTAACATGTGTAAATGTTGTGATATCATAGTAATATAGTTTAATTATTATGGATGATCTGTCGATCGCGGTGGTTTCTACAACTGACACACCATTTTGTCATTGAGAAAAAGATGTTATTTTATCAGCCACTTTAACAGCTGACAAAATATGTAAACAATAAATTTGACGGGTTTCAACTTTACTTTTATTTTATAGAGTGAGTGCGCGATCAATCAAACTAGACGCAGTCTACTCATTATGTTGTTGACGGGTTTTAACTTTACTCCCTTTTTGCAGAATGAACTTGAGATCAAAAACAATTGGACGCAGTCTACACATATTAAATATTTAATACATGTCATTGACAATCGTGCTGCTAGGGGGTAATTTGGCGCGAAAAGCAAAAGAAATTTGGTTAAATTGACAAGAACTCGTTATTTTTACCAGGATAATACTTGTTTATTTTCAAAAATCAATAAAATGAATACAATAAGTAATTTTCTCAACTTGAAATCCACTCGCAAAAAAATGCCAGCTTAAGTAATTTCAACTCGCATTTTCAAAATACAGCTCCTATTTTGCGAGTGGCGAGTGCTTAAATTCGAGCCCTGTTATAAAGAACAGTACAACATGAGGTGGTGTGCCATACCCAGGGGCATAATTCTATGTTGTTTTTTGACAGAATTACTTTTATTTTTTGTAATTTTCCATCTGTCCATCCTTTCATCCGCTATCTCGTCTGGATTGTAACTTAAGTATGGAAGATAATATATTGAAACTTTGTACACTGGTAATTAGGTGCACCTTGTACCCAACAAATGTTTGAATATTTCATCATATATTTCAGGAAATGCTGAATCATGCAAGTTGTTACTGAAATCAGGTGCTGACATAAACTCACGGGATAAAGATGACCTCACAGGTCGGTGATACAATACAATATTTGATATTTCATTTTTTAGGTTAAGGACAACTGTGAGATGCATATTTTGCATGTTTCATAACAGTTTTTAAGGATTTCAGATAAATCTGAGAAAAAATTTATGACGACTTGTAATTTGCCATTGACTGAAGGGAATATATGGATTCTGTTTAACAAAATGATAAAAAATTAGGAACTAAGTAACATACCTGAATTATGTTAAATCTGCATCTACGGTATGTTCTGTATCCACGTTTGTTATTGAACGGCTGCGTTTATTTCATCAAGTGTTTTGTGGATTTTCAAAATCATGTATGATCACTATTGCATAAATTCATGCATTTTCAATTTGTGAAAAAAAAAAGGAAAATTAAATAACCAAAACATTTTAATATTGCATTAAGTTAAGTTTAGATTTGACCATTACTTTATTCCATTATAGCATTCCATTGTGCCGCAAGCCGTGGTCACTACCAGTGCATAGAAGTACTGCGTAAACAAGGGGCAAACTGTAACCTGATGGACAAGAACCGATGTACGCCATTGTTCTATGCCATCACCCTGGGCAACAAGGACTGTACGAAGGCGCTGATCAATGCCAAGGCAGATGTCAATCATGTGGATGATCGGGGAAGAAAGTGAGTAGGGCTGGGCACCTTGTTTTATGTAGTTTATTGTACTATAAGACAGACCCATTTAGCTCAGTCGGTAGCATGTCTAACTATCTATCCAGGAGTCTTGACTTTGAATCCGCTTCCTGGCCACAGTCTCTGTGATGATTGATATATGACATTATCATTCATCTCTCACCACTGATTCAAGTGGAGAAGTTAACAGTTACTTGTTTTATGATTGTCTGTTTGCCCTCCATGGGATGACTCTAAATATTCAAACATATTTGTGTACTCTACAAAATATGGATGCCTTTTAAACAACACTTTACCTGTGGAAGAAAGTATTTATTTTTATTCGGCTTTAAACAACAACTACTAAATAATTTGTCTTTTTTTAAAAGCTAATTTTAGCTACTTCTATGCAGAACTACCATTGTGGGGTAGTTTTCTACACATATATCAGTTGAATATTATTGTATCTTTACTATCAATAAAGGACATCAATTATATAAAATATGACATTGCGCATGTGTGTTTTTATCTCAGACTGAATATTTTTGTTCATTTATTTCTTTAGCTTCTCTGTCAATAATGTGGGTTTATAAACAATATATTAGAGCTGAATAATCACATTGATCTTGGGACTAATGTAAGACTGGAGAAAGTTTGAGTCTCCCCATTGTGGGGTTGAGTCTCCCCACCGTGGGTATGAGTCTCCATAACATGGATATGAGTCTTTCCACTGTGGGTTTGAGTCTCCCTACCATGGGTCTGTGTCTCCCAACCATGGGGTTGAGTCTCTCTATTGTGAGATTGAGTCTGTCTATTGCTGGTTTGCATCTCCCCACCATGGGTTTGAGTCTCTCTATTGTGGGGTTGAGTTTCCCCACTGTTGGTTTGCATCTCCCCACCATGGGATTGAGTCTCTCTATTGTGGGATTGAGTCTCCCTACTGTGGCTTTGAGTCTCTCTATTGTGGGGTTGAGTCTCTCCACAGTAGGTTTGAGTCTCTCTAATTTGGAGTTAAGTCTCTCTATTGTGAGATTGAATCTCCCTACTGTCAGTTTAGTATCTCTGTTTTGGGGTTTGAGTCTCCCTACTGTGGGTTTGAGTCTCTCTATTGTGAAGTTGTGTCTCTCTATTGTGGGGTTGAGTCTGTCTATTGTGGGGTTGAGTATCCCCACTGTGGGTTTGGGTCTCTCTATTGTTGGGTTGAGTCTCCACTGTGGGTTTGAGTCTCTCTATTATTGAGTTGAGTCTCCCCACTGTGGGTTTGGGTCTCTCTATTGTTGGGCTGAGCCTCCCCACTGTGGGTTTGAGTCTCTCTATTGTTGGGTTGAGTCTCCCCACTGTGGGTTTGGGTCTCTCTATTGTTGGGTTGAGTCTCCCCACTGTGGGTTTGGGTCTCTCTATTGTTGGGTTGAGTCTCCCCACTGTGGGTTTGGGTCTCTCTATTGTTGGATTGAGTCTCCCCACTGTGGGTCTCTCTATGTTGAGTCTCCCCTATGTGGGTTTTGGTCTCCCTACTGTGGGTTTGAGTCTCCCCACTGTGGGTTTGAGTCTCTCAATTGTTGGGTTGAGACTATCTATTGTGGGATTGAGTCTTCCCATTGCAGGATTGAGTATTCCCACTGTTGGTTTGAGTCTCTGTATTGTGGGGTTGAGTCTCTCTATTTTGGGGTTGAGTCTCCCCATTGTGGGGTTGAGCATTCCCACTGGGTTTGAATTTCTCTATTGTGGGGTTGAGTCTCCCCATTGTGGGGTTGAGTATTCCCATTGTGGGTTTGAGTCGCTCTTTTGTGGGGTTAAGTATCCCCATTGTGGGTTTGAGTCTCTCTTTTGTGGGGTTGAGTCTCCCGACTGTGGGTTTGAGTCTCTCCACTGTGGGTTTGAGTATCCCTGCCATGGCTTTGAGACTCTCCTCTGTTGGTTTGAGTTTCTCTATTGTGGGGTAAAGTTTCCCCACTGTGGGTTTGAATCTCCCCATTGTCAGGTTGAGTCTCCTCCTTGCGGGGTTGAGTATCCCCACTGTGGGTTTGAGTCACTCTATTTTGGGGTTGAGTCTCCCCATTGTGTGGGTTTGAGTGTCTCTATTGTGGGGTTAAGTCTCCCCACTGGGGGTTTGAGTATCCCTACCATGGCTTTGAGACTCCACTGTGGGTTTGTGTCTCTTTATTGTAGGGTTGAGTCTCCCCACTGTGGGGTTGAGTTTTCCCACGGTGGGCTTGAGTCTCCCTACCATAGCTTTGAGACTCCACTGTGGGTTTGAGTTTCTCTATTGTGGGGTTGAGTTTCCCTACTGTTGGGTTGATTTTCCCCACTGTGAGTTTGAGTATCCCTACCATGGGTTTGAGACTCCCCACTGTGTGTTTGAGTCTCTCCACTGTTGGTTTGAGTCTCTCTATTGTGGGGTTGAGTCTCCCTACTGTGGGGTTGAGTTTCCTCACTTTGGGTTTGAGTATCCCTACCATGGCTTTGGGACTCTCCACTGTGGGTTTGAATCTCTCCACTGTTGGTTTGAGTCTCTCTTCTGTTGGTTTGAGTCTCCCTACTGCTGGGTTGAGTTCCCCTACTGTTGTTTTGAGTCTCTGCACTGTGGGTTTTACTCTCTCTACTGTTGGTTTGAGTCTCCCTACCATTGGTTTGAGTATCTCTATTGTTGGTTTGAGTCTCCCCACTGTGGGTTTGACTCTCTCTTCTGTTGGTTTGAGTCTCCCTACTGTTGGTTTGAGTCTGTCTACTGTTGGTTTGAGTCTCACTACTGTGGGGTTGAGTTTCCCTACTGTTGGGTTAAGTCTCCCCACTGTGGGTTTTACTCTCTCTACTGTTGGTTTGAGTCTCCCCACTATGGGTTTGAGTCTCACTACTGTGGTGTTGAGTTGCTCTACTGTTGAGTTGAGTCTCCCCTCTGTGGGTTTGAGTCTCACTACTGTGGGGTTGAGTTTCCCTACTGTTGGGTTGAGTCTCCCCACTGTGGGTTTGACTCTCTCTCTTCTTTTGGTTTGAGTCTCCCTACTGTTGGTTTGAGTCTCACTACTGTTGGTTTGAGTCTCACTACTGTGGGGTTGAGTTTCCCTACTGTTGGTTTGAGTCTCCCTACTGTTGGTTTGAGTCTCACTACTGTGGGGTTGAGTTTCCCTACTGTTGGTTTGAGTCTCACTACTGTGGGGTTGAGTTTCCCTACTGTTGGTTTGAGTCTCCCTACTGTTGGTTTGAGTCTCCCTACTGTGGGTTTGGATATCCCCACCATGGCTTTGAGACTCTCCACCGTGGGTTTGAATCTCTCTTTTGTGGGGTTGAGTCTCCCTATTGTGGGGTTGAGTTTACCTACTGCTGGGTTGAGTTTTCCCACTGTAGGTTTGAGTCTCCCTACCATGGCTTTGAGACTCTCCACTGTGGGTTTGAGTCTCTCTATTGTGGGGTTCAGTTTCCCTACTGTTGGGTTGAGTTTCCCCACTGTGGGTTTGAGTCTCCCTACCATGGCTTTTAGACTCTCCACTGTGGGTTTGAGTCTCTCTTTTGTGGGGTTGAGTCTCCCTACTGTGGGGTTGAGTTTCCCTACTGCTGGGTTGAGTTTCCCCACTGTGGCTTTGAGTTTCCCTACCATGGCTTTGAGACTCTCCACTGTGGGTTTGAGTCTCTCTATTCTGGGGTTGAGTCTCCCTACTGCTGGGTTGAGTTTCCCCACTGTGGGTTTGAGTCTCCCTACCATGGCTTTGAGACTCTCCACTGTGGGTTTGAATCTCTCCACTGTTGGTTTGAGTCTCCCTACTGTGGGGTTGAGTTTCCCTATTGTTGTTTTGAGTCTCCCCACTGTGGGTTTTACTCTCTCTACTGTTGGTTTGAGTCTCCCTACTGTTGGTTTGAGTCTCCCTACCATTGGTTTGAGTCTCTCTATTGTTGGTTTGAGTCTCCCCACTGTGGGTTTGACTCGCTCTTCTGTTGGTTTAAGTCTCCCTACTGTTGGTTTGAGTCTCACTACTGTGGGGTTGAGTTTCCCTACTGTTGATTTGAGTCTCTCCACTGTGGGTTTGACTCACTCTACTGTTGGTTTGAGTCTCCCTACTGTTGGTTTGAGTTTCCCTACTGTTGATTTGAGTCTCCCCACAGTGGGTTTGACTCTCTCTACTGTTGGTTTGAGTCTCTCTACTGTTGGTTTGAGTCTCCCTACTGTTGGTTGAGTCTCTCTATTGTGGGGTTGAGTCTCCCCAGTATAGGTTTGAGTCTCCATACTGTGGGTTTGGGTACCCCACCATGGCTTTGAGACTCTCCACTGTTGGTTTGAATCTCGCGTTTGTGGGGTTGAGTCTCCCTATTGTGGGTTTGAGTCTCCCTACCATGGGTTTGGGTATCCCCACCGTGGCTTTGAGACTCTCCATCGTAGGTTTGATTCTCTTTATTGTTGGGTTGAGTCTCCCTACTGTGGGTTTGGGTATCTCCACCATGGCTTTGAGACTCTCCACCATGGGTTTGAATTTTCTATTGTAGGGTTGATTCTCCCTACTACGGGTTTGAGTCTCCCTACTGTTGGTTTGAGTCTCCCTACTGTGGGTATGAGTATCCCCACTGTGGGTTTGAGACTCTCCACTGTGGGTTTGAGTATCCCTAGCATGGCTTTGAGTCTCCCCACTGTTGGTTTGAGTCTCCCCACTGTGGGTTTGAGTTTCCTACCGTGGGTTTGGTTATCCTGACCATGGCTTTGAGACTCTCCACTGTGGGTTTGAGTATCCCTACCATGGCTTTGAGTCTCCCCACTGTTGGTTTGAGTCTCTCCACTGTGGGTTTGACCTCCCTACCGTGGGTTGGGTATCCCTACCATGGCTTTGAGTCACCCCACTGTTGGTTTGAGTCTCCCCACTGGGTTTGAGCTCCCTACTATGGCTTTGAGTCTCCCCACTGTTGATTTGAGTCTCCCCACTGTGGGTTTGAGCTCCCTACCATGGGTTTGGGTATCCCGACCATAGCTTTGAGAATCTCAACCATAGTGTTGAGTCTCCCCACTATGGGTTTGAGTCTCCCCATTGTGGGTTTGAGTCTCCCCACTGTGGGTTTGAGTCTCCCCACTATGGGTTTGAGTCTCCCCATTGTGGGTTTGAGTCTCCCCACTGTGGGTTTGAGTCTCCCCATTGTGGGTTTGAGTCTCCCCATTGTGGGTTTGAGTCTCCCCATTGTGGGTTTGAGTCTCCCCATTGTTGGTTTGAGTTTCTCTATTGTGGGTTTGAGTCTCCCCACTGTGGGTTTGAGTCTCCCCGCTGTGGGTTTGAGTCTCCCCATTGTGGGTTTGAGTATCCCCATTGTGGGTTGAGTTTCTCCACTGTGGGTTTGAGTCTCCCCACTGTTGAATAGTAGTAATAGTAGTTATGATATTGAGTATGACCGTTTCCATTCCCTTTTATTCAGGATGACCTATACTGAATGTTTAAATCAGATATATTAAAAACATTCATATTCAACTTTATGTCCATTGTGCTGGCTGTTTATTGTAAGCATTCGAAATCCAAATAAATATCATCGATTTTATTATTATTGATAGAACAGATTTGAAATTAATACTATTGAAACATTATACAGTGTATAAAATTGTAATTAATTTACATGAAGGGAGATAACTCTTAAATATAAATACATGGTTATTATTTCACATTTTATTCAAGATACAATAATTAGGTTTCTTGCAGTATTGAAATATGTCCGACCTACTATACTTTTCAAAGGATAGAAATAAATTACACAAGCTGAATAATAAGTGTCAAATATTTCTATGTGTAAGAACTTTTATTATGAGTTTCCGCAGTAAACCATTAGGCCAATATTTTTATTTCGTATATATGCAATCCACTTTCCATTATGAATGGGAGATAGTTTGTCCTTATTCTTTTGATATTGTATAAGTATTGGATTGTGAGATCTTTGATTAGTGTATTATTGATAAGTATTGAAATGCGCGATCTTTCAAATGAAATTGGCTTTAAACAGGATTTAATGTTTGTTTGGATTGGGTTAAAGAGAAACAGTTTTTGCCGTTTTTTTTTAATGAGACATTTCAGAATGTAATCTGAGTATGAATGCTTGTTAAGAAATGGTGAGGTATTCAAATAATTATAAAATCGAAAGGGCTGAACATATTGAA
The DNA here is from genome assembly GCA_029582155.1 of Panopea generosa. NCBI lineage: Eukaryota > Metazoa > Mollusca > Bivalvia > Adapedonta > Hiatellidae > Panopea > Panopea generosa. The sequence goes on from CM055897.1 coordinate 66,165,984, forward strand.
ATATTTAAGAAAACTGTGAGTAATGTTAATGAAGGATTTAAATTTTAGTTGTTGCTGTGATTAAAAATAAAACAAAACGCGAATCATGGCCGTCATACGGGCAGAATTAGAGACTGTTTTTATGGAGTTTGAAAACAATGATTTTGATGAAGAAACTGAAAGGTTTGTTTAATAATAAGATTTCTGTGTATGTGCAATATGATGTATGAGCTCTGACCTTTCATCGGCTTTTTAATTTAGTTTATACTTTTAACTTATTTTTTTTACTTTGAATATGAAACTTGTTCTTGCAAATCATGCTTGAAGTCTTCCTGGGTAGAACCAGTAATAAGCATATGTGGAACAAATGTCTTGCTCAAGGACACCACACATAGCCAGTGGCGGAGGATCAAACCCACAACCCTCCAATCATGGAGCAGATACTCTGCCACTGGACCATACGCTGAACCCTGGTATGCCTTTTATAAATCTGTAAATCTGTAAATGTATCAAAACTATTTAAGAGTGAAGTATGATTGTTTTAGGGTTGAAGCTGATTCTGAAAACTAGATAGATATGTTTAAGACAGTGGAAGATTATAGTAAAACATTATAAATACAGTTAAACCTTTGTAAGCATGCACCTCTATTTAGCAGCTACTTATCTTAAGCAGCCACATTTGCAATTTCCCATTTCTATGCTTTCAGTGCAAATTGGCCAGTGTTACACAGCAACCTGTCTTAAAAGGCCACTTTTAATTTTTCCCTTGACTGGCTGCTTAAGACAGGTTTTACTATATAATGAAATAAAAAGTATTAGTGCAGTCATTTCTAACAAATTCAATTTTAGGTTTTATGGGAATAGGGGTAGGTCCCCTCAAGAGAAGGGAAAATGGCATCATAATGATGAAAATGGGGGTTGGTGGAGAAATCAAACAATGCAAATGGCAAGTACTTTTTTTTGAACAGTTTATAGTTCAACATCCCTGTTTTTCAGCCTTTTAAATTGTTAAACTGGCGTAAAATCTCATTTAACAATTTTTTTTTTTTTGAGTTTTTTTTTTCTTATATAAGGAGAAAAATGTATGTTATTGGGATAGGAATTCGGCACCAATATTTGAAAATAATACTGCTTGAGATAGTGTTGTTCTTAGCATGTTTGAATACCGCAAGTTCTGTTTTTAAGTCCGGACACTTTCAGGCTTTGATAAACACTTTAGCTGTCAGAGAAGAACCAAAGATATATTTTCCATAGGTGGCTGATTGTGTTGAAATAAATGTCAAATAAAGTTTATTTAGATTATTGTCCAATTAGATTTGGAATATTAACGTTCCTTTTTTCAGACTTTGTGCAAAACTATTCATTCATCAACCTTATTCCTAACTTGGTAAAATTCTATAGTAATAAGTAAGATTCCATTATCGTGTTGAAAAGCAGTTAAATTTGAAATAACTAAAAGCAGAAACAATGTAGACACTGAGCTGACAGTAGACTAAACGTCAGACATTTTAGATGAACAGTTATACTAGTACACATGGGCGGATCCAGGAGTTTTCATTAATGGGGGCGCATATAGGGTGCAAAGAAGGACACGGAAATCCTAAGTTTAATCCTTTGTATATTTTTCGAATTTTAGAGGGGTTGCATACTGGATGTGCACCCCCTTTGTATCTGCCCTTGGTACATATTATCTATACAATTAAATACCAAAATGAATATAGTCAAACCTGTCTTTAGCAGTCAGTCAAGGGAAGGAGCAAAAGTGGCCTTTTCAGACAAGTTTCTTTATCAGGTTAATTGACACTGAAAGCAGATTAAAGGGTAATAGCAAATGAAGCTGCTTAAGACAGGTGGGTTGCTCACTAGAGGTGACCGCTTACACAAGTTTCACTGTCTACTTAACTCAAAACTGATGAGCTTCCATCTTTGGATGCACCATCCAGTTCAAAGGGACATTCTGCAATGTTAACAAAGCTTGGAGTACATTGATTTGTTTTTTATCAGTCCCCTACCTGTCTTACTGGAGGACTTTAGGTTTAACGTCCATGTGTCTGTTTGTGCCAATAAAATCTAGATCCTGCAATGAATTTAAAAGTATGTAAAGTAGAGTCTTAAAAAAAGTTGACATTATCAGTTTGTCAGCATCTGCATCATCGTAGCTTTTTTTATTAAAATTTTAAAGTATGCTTAAATCTCAGTCTCCGTATCCCTTACATCAATTAAACTTCATGTTAGTGTTCGCTACCATAAAGGAGTCCGAAGGAGCCAAGTGGGATAACTCCATTTTTATTTTAGAACAGAATAATGGCCCCTTTTATAGTTAAAAAATGCTGTCAATTACCACTGCTCAAACATCAATGAAACTTCATGGGTGTTTTGACTACCATAAAGGGGACACAAGGGGCCAAGCAGATTAACTCTATAGATGTGAGGCAGAATTATGGCCTCTTTACGTATACTTCAATTTTTTTTTTAATGCATCTTGGGTATGCTTATCTATATCTCAATAACCATACATTAATGAAAGTCATGTCTTGTTCACTATGATGAAAGGGACTCAAGGAGCCAAACTAGGATAAACCCATTTTGATTTTAGGCAGAATTATGGCCCCTTTTATCCCTGGATAAATTATAATTTCATTTTCTACTTCCCCACCATGTAATTTACTATGCAGTAATTAAAACGAAACTGTTAACGATGTCCACAATTCAATCAGTGTTTTTTGTTTGACAGTCCTGCACATTGTTCAGCCATCAAGGGATCTTTAGAAACCATGAAAATGTTGGAGAAGGAGAAGGCAGATTTGTGGCATCAGAACAACAAGGGAGACTATCCAATACATGAAGCAGCACAGAAGGGACATTTAGGTAGGATTTATCTCCCTTAGATTATAATTGCTTAACTAGAACTTTATTAAATCAACAGTTTGTATGAATAGAATATTTTATACAACTTCTATCTTTAAAAGGTGAAATAATAATAAAGACTAGATTATAACAGTACAAGAAGATTTAGTTTCTTTGAGAGTATTTAGTTTCTTTGAGAGAAAAAATGGCATAGCATTTTAATAGTACAGCTGCATTATTAATAATTTATTGAGGCATATTTGGGTTGGATAATGTATAAATTCTTAAAATTGTACAAAGACTTCACAAAGCTATGTTTATTACTTGACCCAGCGTTGAATTATTGACATTACCTGAGATAGATATTGACTCCACTGACAGCTTGGATGTCATCTAATCTCCAGAACTAGATGGTTAATCCAGGGATTACAGGACATGACTTTGTATGTGTGACACAAACCACATTGTATGCATGGGCTCAAAGGGATGGCTGGGTACGATTAGCTCAGTCCATAGTGCATCTGACTATCAATCCAGGCATCGTGAGTTTGAATGCCTGCTCGGACACAGTCTCTGTGATGATTGATATTCGGCATTGCGTCTCATTGTCATTAATCTCTCATCACTGACTCAAGTGGGAAGTTGTCAGTTACTTGCAGAGATGGGTGTGCTCGAGAACTGATTAACCTTTCAGGATCCAAGGAAAGAATGGCTAGGTTACTAATCCTCTGTTAGCCCTTGATGGCATAAAAATTACAATAAATCTTCGACTTTCGTCAAACAATTTCAACAAATTCAGGTTAAATAGTACTAAATGTCTATTCATTTCTTATTGACATGATAGAAAAGAAAAAGAAATTGAGCAATAAACTACCAATTTGTATTTTTTAAGATTTTATCCCGATTTGTTGAAATCTTGTACTCAGCACCACTAAAAAAATTTTCTTTACAAAACTTGAAATTGCTCAAATATTAAGTTTCAGATCTCCAAATGACCATACTTTTGTATGTTTGCATATTGATTTGATGCGTGAGCACAACTTTAATTGATTTTAAGATTGCCATTTATCTCTTTCAAGTTGTAAAAGTAAATAAGAGACCTAGTGTAGATGGCATGTGTTATCTTATTTCAAATCAGGAGCCGCGTTAGCTCAGTTGGTAGCATGTCTGGCTACCAATCCAGGGATTGTGAGTTTTAATTCTCACTCGGCCTCAGTATCCATGATATTTGATATATATCTTTGCATCTCTTGCTTGCTAAGAACGAGGGAAGGATTAAGGAAGGATTATCTGTATTATTTACAATCAGATGCATTAAAGATTTATTTGAATATCTACAAAATGTAAATATTATGTCAATGTGTTTTGAACTTATTTATTTTACATCAATTGTGAAACAAATTCTTACAACTTGAATCATGCTTAAAGTCTTCCAGTACTTAGCATACATGAATTAAGAGTCTTGCTAAAGGACACTACACATAACTATTGCAGAGGATCGAACCCATGATCCTACCATCCTGGGTCGGATAATCTACCACTGGACCACAAGCTCCATGATATTATATAAATATTCTCTGTGTACAATACAATTACCGATGTGAGACATGGAATAGGGACTGGTCCCTTCAGTAGGAGAAAATAGTGCTGTTATAACAGGTCCCTGTCGATCATTGTATTAACTGTTAAATTGGTGTTAAACCACATTAAAAAAAATAGTAATATTACAGGGATTTTTTTCCTTATGTTAGTGGGGAGTCATATGTTTTGGACAGGGAAATGGGTCCAAACTTAGGCCCCAAAATCAGCCAAAAAGTCACTGATTCTATTATGATTAAGATTATCACATCCAGACACATCTGGTAGGGTAGAAGAAACATCAAAGTTCTGGTGGTGAGATTTCTTGTTTCAAGAAGAATACAACTATTAAATATTCATAATTTCAAACTTATTCAAAATCATTTCTTAAATACATGTACAATCAGCATACCGTATATTCCCTTATAAACACCCCCACTCTAATAAACGGCCCCCACCTATTTTTCTGGAAAATTAAAAAACAATGTATATGCGATTTGAGTGTGTATTCGCCCATCTTTCCCTGATCGATTATTTTGTTAAACAGTCAACAATTAGCGAAGAGTTTATTACCTTTGAACTCTTTAACCCATTGTTTATATCTTGGGTGACCACTTAACCACTTTTGGTTGAACAAATACTTCCCCATATTTGCTGTTTAATACTAGTAGAAATGCCGTCTGCCGATTAAAACATTCCAAAACGTCGGAAAATGCGGTTAGTCTGTGTACGCTGAAAGCTTATTGTTTCACGTTGATAAGAGCAAGCGTCCAAGTGATTTAAAGTGAAGAGTACAATGGCCATAAATTCGGACATTCCAGTACGCAGACTAGTAATTTCATACAGATTTTCAGCTTTTTTTCATCCTATGACTATTATTTCATTCACTCTAAAATAATTCTGAACCACTTTTTTCGGGGATTTAAACCGGATTTTAGTTTTTTTTTCATGGTTTTATTGGTTTTATTGTATTTTTAACTGTTGTTAAATTTGCTTCTTTTATCTTTTATAAACGCCCCCACCTTGTAAAATGTAATGCCCCCGGGGGCATTAACTAGGAAATATACGGTAAGATAGTAAATATATCACAAACAATTCTCATACTACAGATGTGGTCAAGTATTTACTGAGACAAAGGCATGATGTAAATATATCACAAACAATTCTCATACTACAGATGTGGTCAAGTATTTACTGAGACAAAGGCATGATGTAAATATATCACAAACAATTCTCATACTACAGATGTGGTCAAGTATTTACTGAGACAAAGGACTGATGTAAATATACCACAAACAATTCTCATACTACAGATGTGGTCAAGTATTTATTGAGACAAAGGCATGATGTAAATATATCACAAACAATTCTCATACTACAGATGTGGTCAAATATTTACTGAGACAAAGGCATGATGTAAATATATCACAAACAATTCTCATACTACAGATGTGGTCAAGTATTTACTGAGACAAAGGACTGATGTAAATATACCACAAACAATTCTCATACTACAGATGTGGTCAAGTATTTATTGAGACAAAGGCATGATGTAAATATATCACAAACAATTCTCATACTACAGATGTGGTCAAGTATTTACTGAGACAAAGGCATGATGTAAATATATCACAAACAATTCTCATACTACAGTTGTGGTCAAGTATTTACTGAGACAAAGGCATGATGTAAATATACCACAAACAATTCTCATACTACAGATGTGGTCAAGTATTTATTGAGACAAAGGCATGATGTAAATATATCACAAACAATTCTCATACTACAGATGTGGTCAAGTATTTACTGAGACAAAGGCATGATGTAAATATATCACAAACAATTCTCATACTACAGATGTGGTCAAGTATTTACTGAGACAAAGGAATGATGTAAATATATCACAAACAATTCTCATACTACAGATGTGGTCAAGTATTTACTGAGACAAAGGAATGATGTAGAGGCTGTAAATGTCACTAACAAGGCTGGAAAGACGCTTCTTCATATCGCCGCGGCAACCAATAATCTTCCACTGTGCAAGCTTCTCATCAACTATGACTGTGATAAGAATGCTTTCATGAAGCATGCAGTAAGTATTCTATTTTTTTCTTATTTAGGAATTAAGCTTCTCAGTGGTGCCATTGACTTTGAGAACTAAGTGAAATATGAATTTCTTCGAGGTAATGTGTTGTAAGGGAATATTTCAAAATAGGTTCAGAATTCGACTTCCGGGTCAGTGAAGAGGGAAATATATTAAACCCTTTGTTTCATAAGCATCTTCTTGGACTCTTCCAAATTGAAAGCATTTATTCACCATGCATCAGCAATGGGTGAATTATGTTTATATTAACTGACAGAATGGAAAACAGTGCAGGAAGTGTTCAGATTGCTTGTTATGAGCAAACTGAACTCTTCCTGCACTGTTTTCAAAGGTCTTCTGTTATTGGTGTGGGAAAAGGTGTATTTATGAAGTAAAGGGTTAATATTTCCAGTCCAGAATATGTGTTATGTTGGAGCAATCTTTTAATTAGATTGATAAAATAATTATTCAATATGATGCCCCGCGGTGCCTAGATGCAAATTGTATTATACAGAGTGTAATTTTTGTTTAAAACATTAATTAATCATAGTGATTGAAGATGCCAAATAATGTTATTATTTGATATTTGTAAATTAAAAATAAGAAGGGGATGAATTTAGAGACCATTAAAATGTTGATTTTGATATTAAAGTAAAAAGTAACATTTGGTCAGTGAAAAATTTGGGAATTTTATTTTACTGGTGCTGTGACATCCCTGTTATAATTTTATGTATCACTGAATCATCAGTTAAATCATTTATGTCAATAAATTTTGAAGTTGATTATCCTTCTTGTTTCTATAGTAAAAGATATTTTTAAAGGCTTGTCATTCATAGAAAGACCCAAAATCGCAGATCGGAAACTTACATTTTATTGTTTGGTTATATGACGCAGTGCCCAAAAATCATTGGAAAAGTGAGAGGTCATGGGTTATCAAGACATTTATTAAGAGATTTCTTTCTGTTCAATGTTTACAGTGAAAGAAGACTTCCGAAATAATATGTATTCATACCCCAATTGCCATGCATCATTTTTTCACCCGTAAATTCACAATTCAAACATGGCAGTGTTTCAAAATGTTCCATATTCATCAATAATGCCATTCAAATAAAAATATGAGCATTAAAATAAGATAATACAGTTTTAGATAAGAAGAAACAATGATTATCTATCCCAGTAATTATGCGACTACCCCATGGAAGCGCTTTTCATTTCAAATTCGTGTCATGCCTTTAAGGATTTTTAAACTATTTTAACTTCTCAACAGTGTTCCATGAAAAACTATAGTAAATTCATTTTTAGGTTACAGACATGTACACATGAATTTGATATTGGTGCAGCTAAATATTTTACAAATTTAAGATAATTTTAATGCAAGAAAAAAGTGGGAAATTATTGGTGGGGCACTGTGTGTATAAGAGTTTGTTTACCCTCGTGCTTTGAACTAGTCATTTTGGCAAGTAGTTGGTGCGGCACACAAAATAAACGTAAAAAAAAATGTAGAAGATTTTTATTAAGTGCGGAATGCTGCATCATGCCCCACACCTGTGTCCACATCCATGGATTAGATTAAATAGAAGGTGGTTGAAGTGTTACCACTGTCATACAATATATATATATATTGAAAATTAAATTAAATGCAATGATTTTAAATATAATATGATAGATTATATTTGATATTTGAATAATGTCAGGATCATGCAAAGGTGAATATATGTGTGTATTGAAATCCCTTGTGTCTTAAACCATTACTAATAGATATGTTTTTTATTAATTTTTTTATGAAAAATGTAGTATGCAGGTAATGAAATGTTTCATAAAACTTATATCAAATTAACCCTAACAGTTTGGTTAGACATAAGATTTACAAACAGAGTGGTCATACCAAAGGCCATACAAGTGGCTCTCTTAAATGGAGATCAGTATTTCAAGAAAAGATCTAAAACTGGTCAGCCCACTGGATGTAACATCATGTTGTGATTATAGAGAGACAACTCAACGAGAACAGAAACAGAAAAGGCTTGATGTTTCAAGAACAAAACATTTGCTGTTTCAAGTAGACAACACTGGCTGTTCCAAGAAGAAAATATTTGCTATTTCAAGTTGTTGGCTGTTTCAAGTAGATAATATTGGCTGTTTTAAGTAGACAAAATTGGCTATTTCAAGTTGTTAACTGTTTTAAGTTGGTAACATTGACTGTTTCAAGAAGAAAAACATTAGCTGTTTCAAGTAGACATTCTCCAGTAGACAATATTGGCTGTTCCAAGAAGAAAACATTTGCTATTTCAAGTTTCAACTGTTTCAAGTAGACAACATTGGCTGTTTCAATTAGACAGTATTGGCTGTTTCAAGTAGACATCATTGGCTGTCTCATGTATATACTATTAGCTGTCTAAAGCAAACAACGTGTGTTTCTTTGTCTATAAATGATAAATGTTTTCCAGATAACTAAGTGGTAACTTTGTAAATAAGTAAAGCTATAATTTAGCATCAACCCAATACAATTGATGATTGTTTGATATCAACCGATTACAACCGATGATTGATTTTGAAAGGAAACTGATTGAACTTCTGTCACAACCCCTTGTTTATAACATGTTTACTGCATACTAACAACCTTGATATTTAAATGTGTGAGTTTCCTTTTAATATTCTTTTAATTGTCTGGAATGTTATTAAAAAATGTAGTGATTTTAATAAAAACAAGTTGATAATCCAATGAGCAATCAATATTGTTTCCAGAGGAGCTATTTTCCTTAGACAAGCAATCAATCTCTAAGTAAACACTACATTGTATTGCATTGTATTTACTTGGACAAACAACCCCACATGCCCAGTGGGCGGAGTGATAGTTGCTCGTGCATCAGGTCAGTTTGGGTTAAAAGAACATGCAAACTGTCAAACTGTGAGGTAATTGTAATGTGTAAATTATAATAAATGCCTACGCCCTTTTGAAAAAATGCAATGTTTATTCGGGTGGCTACAGTGCCAGCAGTTTACATAATATAATATTAATACAATATTCACAACTTCCAGGGTTCGCCATATCTGATATGGCATTGCTTGCAAATTATCTACAATACAATATTGTTTATGCATATTGATATTTACTGTGAGATATTGCATGGAGTTATATAGGAGAATCAGATGACAATGTTTTGGTAGAAGGCCATGTCAGTATGATGTAAAGATAAATCTCTGAAAATAGCATAGGTGTATTGGAGAAAATGTGTGTACATTATTCCTTTTATGTATTCATTATGTATTGTTGGAGATGCTGTATTTCTCAGGCAGACAATAAATAAGTACTTTTTTTTCTGAGACGCTGCTGTTGCTAGTTTTCAATATTGGGTCGGTAGGTTGGGGAATTCAATACTAAAACAAATATTTTTCCGGCAATAAATATGTCCATTGACATGGTTTTACAATGTGGAATCACAATTATTATAGCCATTATAAATGCAATTTTATTTTTTTCATTTTTCAAATATTTAAACACAAGTGTTGTAATAGGCATGAAAGAATTTTTTTTCATAGATCAACAGGTGTAAAATGCAGCACCTTTTTGGGAAATTGTGCTTCCTGTTGTCAAAGAAAAAAATTGACAATAGAATATGTCTGGCAGGTTAAAAATGGGGGCTGACAATGATGAAAATCTACGAAAAAAATTATTAGGCCTGTTTTACAAAAAATATGATAAATGATATGATATGTACACAAATGTTATGGTCTTGATGAATTAAAAAAAAGGAGTTTCCAAAATATAGGAAAAAGATTTTAAGTATACAGCTTTTTTGACATGAGTTGGGTTCGGTTAGCTCAGTCAGTTATACATCTGACTATCAATCCAGGGGTCTTGAGTTCGAATCCCTGGCCGGCAACAGACATTGTGTCTCATTATCATTCGTCTCTCACCGCTGATTCAAGTGGGAAAGTTATCAGTTACTTGCAGAGATGGGGTGTGCTTGGGTACTGGTTAACCTTTCAGAATTCCAGGAAACAGTGGTTAGGTTGACTGATCCTCTGTTAGCCCTAGGTGGCATAAAAATGATGCTAAATATTCAATCAATTTTTGACATGTGGGCTACTTACTAGGGAAACAACAAACAAATATTTTGGCCTCAAAGTCATTATATTGAAAAAACTTACATTGAAATTTATTTAAGTACAATACTTATAAGACACTTTAAATCTATATTCTCTGCATTGTTTGGAGAGCTGATTAGTTTGTAAAATCATTATGTTGAAAAGATTTAAATTAATTTAGATAAAAATGTAGTTTCATAAATCTAAGAAATTTTTTTTTTCCAAGTAGGCAGTTTTTTATGTGTAGATTACTAAGGCAGGGCTTCCCATGTCACTCAAATATTGTGTTTTTGTCACACTTTATTTAAATAAATTCTCCAATCTGCCTGTAAAGTCTAATCATATGGGGGACAACGACTCCACATATCAAAGTGTGAGATAAAACACTGCTAAGGGGGAGATAAACTAACAAACAAAATTTCAATTTTGCCCTCAATTTTGTCACTACAATCAAAGTTTATTTAAGTAAAATAAAACTAATATTAGTCTTTTTAAAATGATATATCCTGGCTCGTTTGAACAGCCGATTAGTTTGTAAGATCGGACATTTTGCTTTAATTCCATTTCTCCAGTATGTTATACAAATAATATGGAAATTCCAATTATCCATGCATTGCTGTAATGATATGACAATAAGCCAGAATAATAATGGAAATAGGAAACTGGCTCAAAACTCTGACCCTGGTCGAATAAAGATTTTCATTTAATTTAATAAAATTGCATTGTTGAAACTTGAATATTTACTTAAGAAATGTTTCACACTGACAACAATGGTAACATTTTAAGATTTATAAATTGGAGAAAGTAAAAGGTAAAAAATATACATTGTATAGCCCATTTATAAGGCCATGATAAATTAATTGCTAGATTATTATCCCCGTCCACCCTCTAATTTTCATGCCACCTCAGCCTTTTTTATTAAAAAAAAAAAAGGAATTAATTTTTAAAAAACGAACAACAAAAATAATAAAAATATAAAAATTAATAAAATCATCCCCCCCCCCCCCCCCCCACACACACACACACTCCCCTTTTTAAGAAAAATTTGGATAATAATCTAGCAATTACTTTAAAATGGCCTAATGACTCTGTTATATTTCTGGAATAAATGTTTTGCCACATGCTGTTGCTAAGGCAGTTATTGAGAAGTTCTTAATGGATACAATAAAGTTTATAATACGTTAAATTCAAAAGATTTATAAATTTTGTATCTAAGTTTGTTTTGTACTCTGCGTATGGACTTTTTACTGCTTTAATATGCGAGGGATATATGTCCAACTTAAAGATCATTAGGACGTGCTTGACAGGCATGTATGTTTACTTAATGTTTAACGCAAGTCGCAATAAATATACTATACAGTAATTCCATTTTTATCAAAACATTGTCCGAACATTTTTGTCAAAATTAAGTATAGGTTTTATATCCCGTATTGACATAATCTTTTGACATGGGAATCCTCGTCTATATCAACCCAGGTATATGCATCATGGATATTGGCAGCTCGTTATCTGACACAATCCACCAAGTTAATGCGTTGTTGTATTATTCGGATATGTATTTCATATCTAGTTACAGCATTATTGCTTTTAACATGTAACAAAAAGATTTTTTACTGATTTGTACACGGAAATTTGTAGTTTGTTAGAAAGAGTTTCATATATTATAAATATAATATATACATATATATATGTATAAAAGTAACAAAAAACGTGAAATGGATTAAAGCCTTTGTTAAAAGACACTACAGGTAAATAATCTTATATGATAAAAAAAAAATAATATCAAGGTCTTTTGATCACACGAGACTGCTTATTTATAATCTTCTTGTAATCTATATTAGTCCTGTGGCTATCTGTTTACTCAATTAGCTAAATTTAAACAAATACAAAACACTCAATGTCCAAAAACAACAACACAAGAAATGTAATATGCTGTATCAAATACTAACATTTACATGCATGCTGGGTTTAAATTAGTAAACAGTTCAGAATGGTTAATAGGTTGGGACCATCAGCTAATTCATTCAGAGAATAATTCAGATTGTTTACTTTAGCAGTAGTATTTTGCTCTTCTTTTGGCTGAAAAATGGGCTACTTTTTTTGCAACATTGCAAAGAGGGTTTTCCCATGACCGAGTGGTTTAAGGCACTGTCTCAAGATTCCATGTCTCTGACACTGAGGTCAGAAGTTCGAGACCAGCTCAGTGAAAAAACTGTATGTGAGAAAGTTTGCCAGTTACTTTTAGAAGGCCGATGGTTTTTTCTCATATTTATACTAAGGTCTTCCTTCATCATTAAAATTGGATGCCATAATATGTTACATGACATTGTAATTTGTTGAAAATAGTGTTTAACTCAGTCATAAATACTCTAGCTTTATGACATTTATAAATCAAATAGCAGTACCTAGAGAATTGATCAAAGACTCAATATTTGTACTCATACTTATAAATTTTACTAAGGGTCTACTGGTGTTTAGAAAAGTCTGTTTTTGTATATTTGTACAATATTCAATATTTTCAGGGTAAGGAGTTCACTCCGTATGATCTAGCAGTGATCAAGGGCTACCAGGAAACTGCAGATTATCTTAAAACAAAGGGAGCCCTCTCATATTCAGACCTCACCAATGTAGAGAAAAGAGAATCCAAATCAGCAAGAGCACGTAGGGAGTCAAAAATAGAAACAGTACCTGAGGAGGCTGAATCAACAAATGTTGCCAAGAACACGAAGAAGTCTCCCGCTAAGACAAAAACTCCCTCACCAGAGAAAGGAAAGAATAGTCCTAAAAAGGCAGTAAAATCTCCAGAAAAATTAGATAAATCTGCCACAGACGATAAGGCTGCAAAAGCAGGTGCAGCAGATACTGCTGTTGCTACTGCAGCTGCTTCTGATAAGACTGTTAAAGATTCTGAAAAAGAAAAAGAACAGAATAAAAATAACAATAAAGAAAAGAATAAAGATAAAAGTAAAAGTGATTCTGATATAGTGACTGCAAAAGCTGAAGTACAAACTGAAAAGAATAAAACAGAGAAATCTGAAACAGATGGCCCAGTAAAAAAAGCTACCAAGAGTGTTTCACCAGACAGTAAAAAAACATCAACACCTATACCACCAGTGAAAGCAAGTCCCAAAAAATCAGAAAGTCCCACTTCTAAAAAGTCTGAGAGTCTAAAACTTGATAAATCTGTTGGAATTGATAAATCCACCACAGGTGTTAATACAGAAAAGGAAGAACCAAAAGAAGAAAAAACAGAAAATAGTAAGGGAGAACAATTAAAAAAGAAACCTAGTGCTGATTCAGTTTTAGATAAAGAGGATGGAATAAGAACATCAAATGTGTCTTTGAGATCAGAGGAGTCACCTCTGTCACCACCTTCAAAAAATGTAGGAACACAAAAAAATGCGGTAAGAGAAGTAGACCGAGCCACTTCGGCAGGATTACCAATGGGTCAGTCACAAGGGAAGAAGAAGAAGGAGACTGGAAAATATGTGTCACTGGAGAAGATTGAACATCCGGAGAGTAAGGAATCAAATCAAGAACTACAAAAACGAGGCGGAAGAAAGAGCAGGGTTGGTTTTGAAAAAGGCCGCAACAAATCTGATAATGAAGACAGTGGCAATGAAACAGATCCAAGTCGGCCGAGACAGAAACGAATTAAAAAGAAACCGTACCTGAACACGGTAAGGGATAGTGTGAAAAAGTATCAAGACACGCGTAATAACTCGCGCAGTATGCAGCAGCTGAAACGCGCTCAGATTCATACTGGACCGATGCACGATATCGTGATGTTTAGTAAAATGATGGATAACTATCGTAGAGGACTTGCACCAGAGGATGAAGAAGAAATAGACATACGCACATACGCAAACTGGGATGGTTATCTGAATGGTGAGTTGCTCTTTTCTTAATTTTGTCTATTTAAAAGTTTCTTCTGTAGTCATTTCCTCTATCTGTACATTTTGGAATAATCAATACGGTATTTAAACTATGTACATGCATAATGAAACATTTAGATGAATATTGTATAAAAGTTTTTATTTATGCTTTAGAATACTCAAGACATATTTATGTTTTTGTTTATATAAAATATATGAATAGGCTCTTATAGTTCACAATTGATCAATAACTCACCTTATATATCATATATATACAGACACACCTGTGTAAGTGGTCACCTTTATTAAGCAGTCACTTGTCTTAAGCAGCCACATTTGCTATTTCCCGTTCCTTTGTTTTCAGAGCAAATTAATCCTTGTTAAGCAACAACCTGTCTTAAAAGGCCACTTTTGCTCCATCCATTGAGTGGCTGTTTAAGACAGGTTTGGCTGTATAGTGGATTCCTTCTTGTTTATGAAATATTGTCCTGCAGATAACAATGGAGTAAATGTTTATAATATTCTATGAAGTGTTTGTGGTTAATTAACTTAAAATCAGTAAAACCTGTGTAAGCGGTCACCTCTATAAATCAGCCACTTGTCTTAAGCAGCCATATTTGCTATACCCCATTGTTATGCTTTCAGTGCATATTTACCTGTATTAAACAACAAACTGTCTTAAAAGGCCACTTTTGTTCCTTCCCTTGACTGGCTGCTTAATACAGGTTTGACTGTATAAAGATAATAATGAAGTTTGTTTCCATTGCTGTAAGAAACATTTTATGATGTCTTCGACAATGCATGCAGTCTCAACATATTAAAAATATCCTATGCACAAAGTCTCATATATTAAAGGTATTAAGGGACCTTAAAACAAGTAAATGAGACTTATTAAATTGCATGCCTTAATTTTGACATAACTTTCTGTGACTGACTGTGTTAAAATATACCGTATCCTTTCGAGTATAAGCTGCCCTAGGTAAAACCCGCATGCTGATTTTGAAGCCAAAATGGAGGTAAAAGGTTTGTATCATTATTAAGTATAACAGTGATGTAGGCATGAAATTACTTTTTAACATGGTGCTGCCATTTTAAGTCCAAGGAAAATGAAAGATGAGTTTTGATCAATGGCTAGATATCGACTTATAAACTCTACACTGCAATATGATGTACTGAATAAATTGTAAATATGTTTGTGAATTTTTTTATGTTAATAATGCATTAAAGACAATTAAGTTTGTGAGTAAAAAATGGTGTTATGTTTTTATTTATTAAATATGGTTATGGGTTAACAAAAGGGGAAAATGATAACAAACTGTAATCAAGAAATTATTAAGACAATGCAATACTTAATTAAATAATGTACAATTATCTCATTTAATGACAAGTGTGAAAATAGGGAATTGAACAGAATTTGAATATACTTTTGTATCTTTCAAATTAGATAAATAGACTTCCAATTAAATTGCATGTTTACAACAGTTGTCAAAAATTTCATTTGGAAGTAACAAAATTCACAAAAACACTAAAAATGGTTTATAAACATTGCATACAGAATAGAAATCATAAAATATATAGAGATCTATAACACATGTTTAAAATTTCATGGTGAAAATTGACAGAAATGCTTTTGCAGACAATCGAAAAGTTTGGGAAAACTTCAGATGAGACCTGAAAAGTCTAATATATTTTTTTCATACAATTTAGTATAATCCGCAATCCTATTTAAGACGGCTTATATTTGGAAAGATACGGTATTCATGAAAAGTTTTTTCAGATCGGAATTTCGTATGGAAGTGAGCATAGAACTGCAATATGTGGTGTTTTTCACAGTTAATGTAATCATGTTTCTTTTACAACAGTTTGCCAACATTGCCGTCAGCTGAAACATCGACCACACACCTCCCCAGTTAAACGGAAACATTTACTTGTTTACGATATAGGCACTTAATTATTTCTTATCTCCCTTTATCTGTATTGGATATTGTAATTTTGAAGCCCATGCATTTACTTTGAGATATTTTGAACTTTTAAAGTATCTATTTTCTACTGCCTCAAGTTTAAACATTGTTAAGAATTTATAAAATGAAAACAACTTTAAAACAATGGCAATATTTTAATAAATTTTCACTAAGGCAATAATAAATTAATTGCTTGATTATCATCCCCACCTGCCCCCTAATTTTCATACAGCGCAACCCCTTTTTATTTTCAAAAAAAAAATTAAAATAAATTAAATAAAAAAATGAAAAATTCTCCCCCCACCCCCTCCCCGTTTTTAAGAAATATTTTGATGAGAATCTAGCAATTAATTTATAATGGCCTTACTGGTAACACTATTTTTGAAAATCATTTACCTGCATGAGTGATGATACAGTATCATTATGAGATTAAAATTATACCCCAGGATGTATTCTGATCCTTGATTCTGTTTCTGGTTAGCTGGACCTGGTTAGCCCAATGACAATGCACCATGCAAATATTTTTATATACATTATATTTTCATTCTACTTTACCTATATTTGACAAAATTGAACATGATAAAGTTTTACAGCTTTTTAATGAATGGCTAATATAAGAAACAATGAAATGCAAGATTTTAGTGGAATTTCATTGTTTTAAATGTTCATTAGGGTGAAATTAAAATAATCAAAGTTTACCAATCATCACCATGTGCTTTTGCTTACTGCTTGGGTTTTGCATATCATACTGGGAATATGATGTTTTCATTATAATGAAATACAAAAAAAATGTATAATGAATATACTTCATGGTGCATTACCATTGATCATCTGTATATATTTGCCTATAATAGATCTACAACAGTTCTAAACATCTATCAGCAAATGATGGGCTTCATGGCTTTATACTTTCCCTACATGTTCAACTGTCTATGTTTGTCTAACATACATTATCCCATACGTGTGTTGTCAGTCAAGTCACGCTGTTGTCAATTTCAGCATATGTGTACAGCTTATAAAATAGTCAGCTGTAATAATTAATAAGGTAAAAACAGTCAGAAATGAGATACAAGGTTGCTTCTAGTGAACCAGACTAGTGCTTATACACATAGCAGGTAGCGGGAATGCATAACTTAGAGGGGCTTAAAAAAGAAAAAGTATCCTTTTTGAGAAATTTTATGCATCTAGAAATGTCTACATCCAAACATAGAGCGAATGTGTATGTAGGTATTAACTATTTCCATAGAAAAAGACATTCTTCATTAAATTTTGTTATTTTATGCATCCAATTATAGAAGGAATGTAATGTTATACCTAGAAATTTTACTGGAAAAAGCCCCTTTCATTAGATTACTTAACATTGCATCCTAACATTGAGTGTATGTTATTGTCTGATAAAGAAACACCAGATGTGGTGCTGAGAGTGTTCTCTCTGATATACAAATGTATGTTGTTGAATGTGTGTAAATCATTGTTAGATATTGTCTGACAAAGAAACACCAGATTGGTGCTGAGAGTGTTCTCTCCACAGATGTATATTGTTGAATGTGTGTAAATCATTGTTAGATGTTGTCTGAAAAAGAAACACCAGATTGGTGCTGAGAGTGTTCTCTCCACAGATGTATGTTGTTGAATGTGTGTAAATCATTTTTAGATGTGGTCTGAAAAAGAAACACCAGATTGGTGCTGAGAGTGTTCTCTCTACAAATGTATGTTGTTGAATGTGTGTAAATCATTGTTAGATGTTGTCTGACAAAGAAACACCAGATTGGTGCTGAGAGTGTTCTATCTGATATACAAATGTATGTTGTTGAATGTGTGTAAATCATTGTTAGATGTTGTCTGAAAAAGAAACACCAGATTGGTGCTGAGAGTGTTCTCTCCACAGATGTATGTTGTTGAATGTGTGTAAATCATTGTTAGATGTTGTCTGAAAAAGAAACACCAGATTGGTGCTGAGAGTGTTCTCTCCACAGATGTATGTTGTTGAATGTGTGTAAATCATTGTTAGATGTTGTCTGAAAAAGAAACACCAGATTGGTGCTGAGAGTGTTCTCTCTACAAATGTATGTTGTTGAATGTGTGTAAATCATTGTTAGATGTTGTCTGAAAAAGAAACACCAGATTGGTGCTGAGAGTGTTCTATCTGATATACAAATGTATGTTGTTGAATGTGTGTAAATCATTGTTAGCATTTGCTCTGTAAGCTAAGGGTCTCGGGTTAGAGTCCTGGACTGGCTGCATATTTTTCTCGGACTGTAATATTTCAACGAGGGACACACTGTGACATAAATCATTGTTAGATGTTGTCTGATAAAGAAACAATAGATTGGTGCCGATAGTTTTCTCTCAGAGTGATATACAAAATGTATGTTGTTGAATGTGTGTAAATCATTGCTAGATATTGTCTGATAAAGAAACACCAGATGGGGTGCTGAGAGTGTTGTCTCTTATATAGAAATGTATGTTAGTGAATGTGTGTAAATCATTGCTAGATATTGTCTGATAAAGAAACACCAGATGGGGTGCTGAGTGCGTTCTCTGATACAGAAATGTATATTGTTGAATGTGGATGAATCACTACTAGATTTTGTCTGTTATAGAATCACCTTGAGGCCCTTAATGAGCTGTCTGGTATTGTGTGTTTATTATGAGAAATCATTGTAAGGTGTTTTCTGTTATAAAATTAGAATTGTGCCCTTAGGTCAAGGATGCTCCCCCTACTAAGTTTATAACTGTAACCAAAATTAAGTAAAAAAGGGTCAATATCTCTTGTAAAATTCAATAGACCAATATCAAGCATGACCTGCATTTCATGATTATACAGATGCGCACCTAATATTAATTTAATTGATGAACCCTTTCAGAAAATATACTATATGGTATCAATGTTACGCTTTATTTTGAAGTTTGCTTAAGCCTTGAAAAAAAAACAATTTCCCCTCAATCGAGCTGATTTCTTCCAATCTCGAAGGCCTCTTCCCAATTTCCAGAAAAAAGTTCTGTGACATAAAAATTATAGTGTTCTCCCATTAATATTAACTGTATGCCATTACAATAACCAATGGCAGTTGTTATATCAGTTTAAATATCTACGGAAATTCATTGTTTGGATCCAGGCCCGATTAGTTCAGTCGGTAGCATGTCTAACCATTAACCCAGGGGTCACGAGTTTGAATCCACATCCCAGCCACAGTCTCTGTGATGATTGGTATTTGACATTGGGTCTCATTATCAGTCATCTGTCATCTCTGATTCAAGTGGGAAAGTTATCAGTTACTTGCTTAGATGGGTGGTGCTTGAGTACTGGTTAACCTTCCAGGATCCCAGGAAAGACAGGTAAGATAAACTGATCATCTGTTACCCCTCAACGGTATAAATACACAGATAAATATTCAATCAATCAATCAATCAATCAGTCAATCATTCAATTCATTGTTTGGTCAAACTGACATGATTGGGACGTTGGTCATATAAAATTCTGTAAGAAAATTCTGTTAAATATTTTTTGGCTGACTGTTGAAGCTTTATTCCAACTGGTACCCGACCGTTGAAGCTTTATTCCAACTGGTACCAGACCGTTGAAGCTTTATTCCAACTGGTACCCATGAAAGATGTTTTGTTATTTTATTGTTCTCTACCCTTAATACTTAACAAACTTCGTCATTGACCTTGACAACTCACTTTTATTTCAGTTGTTTTATTTGCACCATGTAAATCTGTTACTATTTAATGTTGTTTTCAAAGATTAATCTCATGCACTTTTTTTTTAAAAATAATTGTCAATGTACTATTAAGTACATATTTACCAATTTCGTTTTTTTTGTGTGTGTTTTTTAAAAAGTAATAAAAACAAGCTTTAAGAAGGATACCATGAATTTTTTTTATCACTTTTAAGTTATTGAAATAAATGAAATACTAAATAACTTTTGAGTAGATTATAAAACTAAGCATGATGTTAAAGTTGATATATCAGGAAAATTTGCTATGAAGGGCTTAAAAAGGTAAATAAAATAATTTTGAAAATGCATACATTAAGCATCAAAAGATACAGTCCTAATCATTTTGTATTTCAAAACATGGCAAAAATGGTATTTTAATCAGAATTGTAAACTATAAACGGAATCCCCATTCTAAAAATAGACAGCACTTAAATACTGCTTAACAACCTTTACATCGTCACTTGGAGGACTCTTTCTAAAAATAATTTTAACCAATTGTGAAATTTTGAAAATTCTGACATACTTCCTTTAAGCTGAATTATTCAGAGACATTTTGATGGAAGATAGTACAAAATTACCGTATTTCTCTGAAAAATACCCATTCCAAGTTATGAAGCACTCTAGTCTCACTAGTTGAATCTTTAAAAAAAAACAAAACTACTTGAAGAAATTCAGCGTAAACATTAGAATATTTTCATTGGAGAGAATATGTTTTTGTCTTAAGAAAGATTTCTTTAATTGAACGTAACAAATTTATTTAATAATATTACAAATTTATGTATTTAAAAACAAATTCTAACTAATGTTTGTATTTGTATATATGATTATCACAAATTCATATGTAACAAAGTTTTATATAGTAAGAAGTTTACGAAACACATATATATTTACTGACTGTAATGATGAATGGCCATTTCAGATCAACTCCGATTTGTGTCGCACCTGTATAATGATGACAGTAAGTCGCCCCGCGATATCCAGGAAACTGCCAAGGTAGCTAGTGCCTCTAGTACAGTGGATTTATATTATATATGTACATATGTGTTTAGGTCAGTTCAACTTCTCTGTTAGAATCTTATTGACTGAGTAGTAAAGGGTACAATTTAGGGCTGGACTGTGCCAAAAAGCACTTATTTCACAGCACAATGTATACAGCTGATTTATTTATTTATATCACTTGGCTTGAAAAAAAATCTATAATTTTACCAATTTTATTTGTTTTTGTTCCTTTCACATACTGGTTTAGATAATTAAGCATTCATTTTTTTCCTTATAAAAATGAAACAAGATTTAGTTGATATATGCAATTGGTTTCTTTCAGAATTTTAGAAAAGTAATAAAAAACAAAATAATTTCCTAACTTTTATATAGAAATATGATTTTTACAAAGAAGTTGATTTGACTCTCAGTTGTTGATTTACATAACATTTTATGTTGTCTGTAAATTTGACATAATTATTGTTTTACTTTTTTCAGTGTCTAATGGGGTATGTGGATCATGTGACAAAGTTACATGACTAGATCATGTGACTTTAGTTAATCTAAATCATGTGACTTAATCATGTGACCTAATATACTAATCTAACAAGTGAAATCCTTACAAATGCATGTCTTTTAATATTTTAAAGATGACCCTAAGGGTCGGGAGGAAACATTGCTAAAACTGTCGAAAGGGAAACCAAAGGTAGTATGATGTATACTCATTACTTGTACTTAAAAATTGTACACGCCTGTTCCACTTGCTATATGCACCATATACACGTTGGTCTTCAGTGGAAGAATTTTTAAGCACCCAAGTTTTCTCTTCAACAAAATGTGTCGGTCAAGAGCAAAAATAAATTCAGCAAAAAGTTACTGAGAAAGGTAATATGAGTTTATGAGAATGGTAAAGTTGTAAAATTGTTATAGGCTGTTGGCCCCTCATACAGAAGATCACATGGTTGCCCTATTACCTTTAAAAATCAACAACATCCAGTGCTGGTTATATCCACCCAGTATTTAATGAACTTGTGATTCACAAAAGTAGACCTGCACTTACTTAGTGCACCTGCATTTACTTCGAGATCAAGCTAAAATAAATTAATATATATATATAATAATGAAATAATTTTTCTTTTATACTGTTTAAAGACATCTTCTATTGTTTTCAGATTTAACATTTCTTGATTCTGATCATAAGATCAGATACAACAATGTGCAAAAATAAAAATGTTTTTTTTTTTCTCACAAACCTCAGTTTTAGATTTAACTATTGACGGGCACATTTTCCTTTCTTATAATTCTAGTACTCCAGTCTTGGCCATTATTTTAGTTTATTTACTATTCTTTAAGATAGAATAAAAAATAATTTAGTTACCTGACCTGGCAGTTTATTTCTATTAAGCTAATGTCAACTTCCCCTCTTTTTGTATGATGATTATGTTCTATAGAACCAAGATTATTAACTTAGTTACTTCATTTTGATGACTATTTTCTACAAAGCCTAGATCACTTATTTCCCCTATAGCTTCTAACCTTATTTCATTTAGTACTTTCTGCAGAACCAAAGTTATTTTTTAACCTCTTTTTTTTATGGAACCAAAAATACCCCCATTACGATGATAATGTTCTATAGAATCATGACTTTTCCTCATTTTAACAAATATTTTCAATAAAACCAAAGTAATTTATTGACCCAATGGCAGAATATTTCAATAAATCTTATGACTTCTTACATTACTCATTACAACGTTTATGCCCCTTCTTAGACCTTACTCAGGGGTCCTCTGTGGCCGAATGGTCTTAGGCGCCGTCTCAAGATCACTTATTCTCACAGCTAAGGTTGTAGGTTCGAGTCCCTCAGTGTCACTCCAAAAATTTTGTGAGATAGTATGCAAGTTACTTGCAGCAGGATGGTGGTTCTTCTCAGTCTGACTCAGTCTGAGGTCTTCCTCCACAAATAAAACTGGATAGGCCATATTTAACCTGAAATGTGTTGACAATGGCATTAAACCCCATTCGGAAAAAAAAAGACCATACTTGAGACACTTCTTTGTCATGAACAACTAAGTATTGGACTTGTGTCCATAGAGTTGAAAGAAAATATACACTATGTGGCTTTGTCATCATGACACATCCCATAACCTTATCATGATTCTTTATTAGTCCCCTCACGGTTTCAACAGAGCGGACTATAGGTTTACCCTCTTTATCTCTGTCCATCCAGCATCCAGCCAGCTAGAAAGATTTCTTAAACAGTTTGTGAAACTTTGCATGTGGATAGAGGGCAATAAGAAGATAATGCAGGTCATTTTATTTTCTCAGTTGGACAAAATTTATGGTCTCTATAGCAACAAAATAAGTGAATAACATATACAACCTGGATCCTGTGGTAACACAAAAGGTATCAAAGCTACATTTGTGAATCTTAGCATGTGGATAGATGGCAATAAACAGATCATTGTGAATCTTAGCATGTGGATAGATGGCAATAAGCAGATTATTGTGAATCTTAGCATGTGGATAGATGGCAATAAGCAGATCATTGTGAATCTTAGCATGTGGATAGATGGCAATAAACAGATCATTGTGAATCTTAGCATGTGGATAGATGGCAATAAACAGATCATTGTGAATCTTAGCATGTGGATAGATGGCAGTAACCAGATCATTGTGAATCTTAGCATGTGGATAGATGGCAATAATCAGATCATTGTGAATCTTAGCATGTGGATAGATGGCAATAACCAGATCATTGTGAATCTTAGCATGTGGTTAAATGGCAATAACCAGATCATTGTGAATCTTAGCATGTGGATAGATGGCAATAAGCAGATCACTCTGAATCTTAGCATGTGGATATATGGCAATAAGCAGATCATTGTGAATCTTAGCATGTGGATAGATGGCAATAAGCAGATCATTGTGAATCTAAGCATGTGGATAGATGGCAATACGCAGATCATTGTGAATCTTAGCATGTGGATAGATGGCAATAAGCAGATCATTGTGAATCTTAGCATGTGGATAGATGGCAATAAGCAGATCATTGTGAATCTTAGCATGTGGATAGATGGCAATAAACAGATCATTGTGAATCTTAGCATGTGGATAGATGGCAATAACCAGATCATTGTGAATCTTAGCATGTGGATAGATGGCAGTAACCAGATCATTGTGAATCTTAGCATGTGGACAGATGGCAATAACCAGATCATTGTGAATCTTAGCATGTGGACAGATGGCAATAACCAGATCATTGTGAATCTTAGCATGTGGACAGATGGCAATAAACAGATCATTGTGAATCTTAGCATGTGGATAGATGGCAATAACCAGATCATTGTGAATCTTAGCATGTGGATAGATGGCAATAAGCAGATCATTATGAATCTTAGCTTGTGGATATATGGCAATAAGCAGATCATTGTGAATCTTAGCATGTGGATATATGGCAATAAGCAGATCATTGTAAATCTTAGCATGTGAATATATGGCAATAAGCAGATCATTGTGAATCTTAGCTTGTGGATATATGGCAATAAGCAGATCATTGCGAATCTTAGCATGTGGATAGATGGCAATAAGCAGATCATTGTAAATCTTAGCATGTGGATAGATGACAATAAGCAGATCATTGGACACAAATTGTTAGATTGGTAAATCAGTAAGAGATTTATGTATTCCAGTTTCATGTCAAATTAAACATACACCCTGGAACGGGTGGAGGTCAAATAGTTCACACAAATCACAATCCTCTTCAATGGGCAATTAGTTCACACAACTCAAAATCCCCTTTATGAGGCAAATAATTCAGCATTTTTTGTTCATGACTGCAATACTGATGATATATTGTGACATAGATGTCAGAGTTTTGTAATAAAAGACAAAGGGGGTCTCCTGAACAGTTTTACAGCAAAATGCAAAATGATCAGAATTCTTAATTATTATAAACAACATTCCAAGAAAGAAACCAATTATGAATTAATATGTGTTTACTTTTTACCTTAGACTCTTCTTGTATATTGTAGTAACTCATATTTGATTTGATTTTACGTACATGTTTGTTTTAACGTAATTTGTGGGAGGAGTTGTGGTGTTTCAATAGATCATACCCCACCCACTCTTGTAAATCTTTAAGTATTGGTTGATGTGGCCTGATGAAGCAAATTATCTAGCATGAATATGGAACACATTCATTTGTCATTTTTTTTTATCCTGAATGTCTTAATTTAACTTTATGTACATAATTATTTGAAATCTGTTTCCAGCTAAAAAATCAGTTAAATAGATCAAAGTATTGCAATGTATATGACAATTATAGTGACTTTGGCTCAAAACAGAACTAGTCTAAGTGTTAGCTTTAAAATTGATAATAAAAGATCATTTTTTAGTTTTGCTCTTTATCAGACCTGTCCCCTCATAACCTGAACTATCTTCAAGACTCTGATTTCCTTGCCTGGTTTATTGCTATGACCTCACCCACCATACCTTAGAATCCGTGTCTGAATACTTAGCTTTGAATGTGTTTGCACCAACCCTGAAGTTTATATCAGAGTGTCTGCATGGAGTGTATTATAGGAATCTTTCAAGGATACAAGGTTGAAATAAGGATATTGCAACCAAAGGTTTCACTGTTTTTATGTGAACTAAGGCATTGTCAAGGTTCCTATATCAAAATAGTTTGAGCATTCTATGATGTAAAGTATAAAATATATTATTTAACATCTTAAAAGAGATCGTGGTAAAAATTTTATGATGAATTAAATAATAATTTAATAATAATTGTTCAATGTGTTTGGTATGCAAGAGAAAAAGCCAAAATAATTCCAGCCCTGGGGATAACTGTTTTTCGTGGGAACTTGGCAGAACCTCGTTTCCGCCAAAACAGTTATTCCTCGAGAAGGAAATTTCTATCCGAGTATCAAACTCATATATAAGATTCTAATAATCTACATCAGGGCATTGGGAATTGGGTGTGACCTATTGAAGTACTGTTACTGTCTGCCTCACCGGCCCCAGAGATGTTACTTTTCATAGCTAAATTATTCATTTGTTTATTTATATTTTATAAATTGTATATGTCATAAAAACAAAAATAGTAAGTGACAAAACTAAAAAATGATGACCGGCAGAAATTTCAGAATTATCATAGAAAAGTGATATTTTGGCCATTTGTGTTGTATCAGAGCCAAACATAAATGACAGTGTTTGGCCTTCATAAACAAAAAACAATTGGAAGTATAATCGAGAAAATATCAGCGAAATATTCAAATGTGATATATAAGGACCAATATTTTATTAATGAATCTTGGGCTGGTGAAACTTATCATGTATACTGTGTAATAATCATAGTTATTAACCATGTAACTGTGTAATCAATATTGTTATTACCCTCTCTGCATGTGTTGCATGTGATTGATGTGTGTTTTATGCGTGTTTTTGTGTACAGGAAACGCACGACATGTTGCAAACTGAAGCAAACAATCGTAAACAGGACACTGACAAACACTGTGCACACATCTTGGATTATGAGGTTTGCATTTTTTTAAAAAAAAAAAAAAATAATTAGAAATGAAAGCCCTTCACTCATGCTTTTTTTATTGTGCACGCTTAAGTCTGGCTTACAGTTGTGGTACCATGATTATCCAATGTGACAGATGATATTAATTGGACTGTATATCTATCCAATGGGACAGACAATAATTATTGGACAGTATATCTATTTAATAGGACAGATGATATTGATTGGACTGTATATCTATCCAATGGGACAGACACTAATTATTGGACTGTATATCTTTCCAATGTGACAGACAATATTAATTGGACTGTATATCTATCTAATAGGACAGACTATATTATTTGGACTGTATCTATCTAATATGACATATGGTATTAATTGGACTGTATATCTATCCAATGTGACAGACAATATTAATTGAACTGTATATCTATCCAATGGGACAGATGAAATGAATTGGACTGTATACCTGTACAATAGAACAAATGGTATTAATAATACTATACTTATCCAATGTGACAGACAATAATTATTGGACTGTATATCTATCTAATAAGACAGATAGTAATCATTTGACTCTATATCTATCCATTAGGACAGATGGTATAAATTTGACTGTATATCTATACAAAAGGACAGATGATATTAATTGGACTGTATATCTATCCAATAGGACAGATGGTATCAATTGAACTGTATACCTATCCAATAGGACAGATGGTATCAATTGAATTGTATATCTATCAAATGGGACAGACAAAATGAATTAGACTGTATATCTATACAATAGAACAGATGGTATTAATTGGACTTTATTTATCCAATGTGACAGACAATAATTATTGGACTGAATATCTATTCAATAGGACAGCTGGTATTAATTGGACTGTGAACCCATCCAAAAGGACAATTGGTATTAATTGGACTGTACCTATCAGAAAGAGCACTGTTAATGTATTTTATTGAATTCATAGTATCATTTCATTGGTACATATATTAATTGGATTGTACGTCATTCTGTTGAATGGTTCAGATGGTATAGTTTAGACTGTATCATATGAGATCGATATTTATTGGATTGTATATATTAGAAAGAGCACTGCCTATATTTTATTGAATTCATGGTAACAGTTCTATAGTACATATTATATTAATTGGACTGTATTATAATTTGCACAATGAGATGGTATTTATTGGACTGTATCTATCCTACTTGACATGACATTTATTGGACTGTATCTATCCAATGGGTTAGATGATAGTTATTTAACTGAACAGTATCTATCCTACAGGACGTGACATTTATTGGACTGTATCTATCCAATTGGTTAGATGATAATTATTTAAATGGACTGTATCTATCCTACAGGACGTGACATTTATTGGACTATCTATCCAATGGGTTAGATGATAATTATTTAACTGGACTGTATCTATCCTACTTGAGGTGACATTTATTGGACTGTATCTATCTTACTTGACGTGACATTTATTGGACTGTATCTATCCAATGGGTAAGATGATAATTATTTAACTGGACTGTATCTAATAAATGGGACAGACTTAACCATTATTTATTGGAATATGTATAAATGTTATTGGGCAGATTTCATTTTTTGTTTAGTGAATATTCAATGCTGCAGATTTATTTATGTCATTAACACATTATTGGTTATGGCATTCATCTTACATTCCCTACTCTTCCTATAATACAAAACCCCATTGATTTGCTTTAAATACCATTTAAAGAGTAAATATTTTCCAACATTTAATCTTTTATGTAATTTATTTGCCTAATTTCTGATTTTCCATACTGACACCATTGACACGTTCCGAATTTTAATGAACACTTTATCATTATGTTTTCACGCTATAATTGCTTGATTTAATTTTTGATATAAATAATTTTCTTTTCAGATTTGCTAAAACGTTACCATTAATTTCAGTTAAATGAGTGAATGTAAGAGTAATTATTGTTCAACAAACAAACATTATGTATTCATGATGTTTGTTTAGTACATCCTCCATTTGGTCTCTTAATAAAAATATATTAACTTATTTTTTTTTTCTATTTCATAGATCGTTCAACTTTCATTGAAATTCTGATGCCAAAACTACAGACTCTTTATGAAAAAGCACTTTTGCTTTATTGTACAATTATTGATCTTTGAAGTATTGAATATGATGTGATATCAATAGAGAAAATTGATATCGACCTCTATAGTAGAGGTCAGTATTGATATTCAGTGGTTGATATCACGTCAAAGAATATTAAATTTCAACAAATTATGAGAATTTACAGTTTGCACACGAAACAATAGAGACAAAAAATAATGCCCATTATTATGAAAGGTGAGCTATTGATTTTTAAAGGGATGCACTGCAATATTGAAATCCATTTTTGTAAAGCTGGCTATTGATTTTTAAAGGGACACACTGCAATATTGAAATCTGTTTCTGCATGGCCAGCTCTTGATTTTTAAAGGGACACACTGCAATATTGAAATCCATTTCTGTAAGGCTAGCTATTGATCTTTAAAGGGACCCACTACAATAATGAAATCCATTTCTGTAATGCTAGCTATTGATTTTTAAAGGGACACACTGCAATATTAAAATCCATTTCTGGAAGGCTAGTAATTTTTTTTTAAAGGGACCCACTACAACATTAAAATCCATTTCTGTAATGCTCGCTATTGTTTTTTAATGGGACCCACTACAATATTGAAATCCATTTCTGTAAGGCTAGTTATTGATTTTTAAAGGGACCCATTGCAATATTGAAATCCATTTCTGTAGGGCTAGCTCTTGATTTTTAAAGGGACACATTGTATTATTGAAATATTTTTTGCATGGCCAGATATTGACTTTTTAAAAGGGACATACTGAAATATTGAAATCCATTTTTGTAAGGCTGGATATTGATTTTTAAATGGCCACATAACAATATTGAAATCCATTTTTGTAAGGCTAGCTATTGATTTTTAAATAGCCACATTACAATATTGAAATCCTTTTTGCACGGCCAGGTATTGATTTTTAAAAGGGACACACTGCAATATTGAAATCCATTTTCGTACGGCTAGCTATTGATTTTGAAAGGGACACACTGCAATATTTTACATGCATTGGTCAGTAATATATTGACAGCCATTCTCAAATAAACGGTAACAGACTGTACCTCTTACATCTGAGGGTTTGAACCCAAGTCATAATTTGTAAATGCTATTAGATGTGTCAGATACTTGTGAAAGAATGGTCATTGAAATCAGATATACATTTGTTTGTATTTGCACCTGAGGTCTTCTTCCACTATAAAAACTGGGTGCCATTGTACATAACGAGTTACACACTGTTTTAAACCTATTCATTTTAAACCAAAGTCATAAAACAAGTTTTTTTTTCAACATTAACAAATTTTGATGTGTTTTGGGGTAGAATCAGTACTAAGCATATTTAGGTAAAATGTCTTGCTAGCAGGGGAACGAACCCACGACCTCTGTCGGCAAATCTGAAGCTCTACGACTAGATCACACACACCAAGAAGACATCAGGGCTGTGTTCATTTCAGTTATATGTTTGCTAACGTCAGTTAAAAATTTTTCCTGGACACGGGCTGAACCACTTGTTAGCACACAGGTGCTAATTTAAGGGAACCAGGCATTAAACATGTTTGCTGTTTAATGGTGCTGAACTCAGCCCTGTTGAAAGTTTACTCGAAACCTTAAATGCATAAAAAAAAAAATTTTAGTAACTGAAATTTTCTTTTCCATTTATCAGATGGGACTGTTGACATTTCCTTATTGACAACTTGTTTTTACGAAAAATTATCTACATTCCTGCCATTGCTTCAAAGTAATGATTTATCTAACTTATCAGAAAGTTGTTGATATGTTTGAATAAACTGGGTATTGCTTATTTACAGTAATCGGGTAATGCCAGTGTGATATTGGAATTGACCTCGTAAAGATGTTGAAAGGAAAGGTGATTGGGCACTTGCATATACACATTAGGTTATGTCACATCTGGCAAGGAATATTGAATAGATTTTTTTTTTGGCAATGTACAAATTTAATGAATACAGGGCTGACTTACTCCATATATTAATTTATTAATAATACATACTACATCTTTATTAAGTAAATCTTTGTCTGATTTAAGCAATAACTTACAGGCTAAGTTACAATTATGGTAAAGTTTTTGCAGGATTCCGTAACTTGAAGTGGATATTATATTGTTATGTAAATTACTTGTGTGTCATGTCCCTAGACAGAAATGATAAACACTGGGTCCAAATTGTGGAAGTCGGGTGTATGTAAAAACACGGTTGTAACTGATCTGTGTAATAGTTAAATACTAACTGAATATATTATAAAGGCTCTATGAAAACTTCGACTTAAGAGATTGATAAAATCGGTCTATTGTTTTGAAAATTAGACAAAATGGCAGACTGGCTGTGATTATGTGATAGATAAACAATAATTTTTTGAGACAAATAATAAAATCATGGATTTACCTAAAGGTGCTTCCAGGTCAAAGGTATGTAGCGGTATATACCGGCTTAGCAATGTGTTAATTAGTTTAAACGAACTTATTAAAACAATGACAAAATCATACCGTTAAAAAATCCCATTATTAGGTTATAGTACAGTAATTTTTTTATATTTATTATTTTCTGCTTCACAAAATTTTGTACTGCATCAGATATAAATAGCATCCTCGATTTATCTGTTGCATGAGTCCTTCGTGGCCAAGTGGTCTAAGGCATCGTCTCAAGATCACTTACCTTTCACCGCTAAGGTCGTAGGTTCGAGTCCCGTTCACTCCAAAAACTTTATGTGAGAAAGTTTGCCAGTTATTTGCGGAGGGACAGTGGTTCTACTCAATCTTAGGTCTTCTTTCATCAGTAAAACTGGATATGCCATTATATAACCTGAAATGTGTTGAAAATAGCGTTAAACACCATTAAAAAAAAATCAACTGCTGCACATGTTTAATAAAACTCCTTACTGGTTTGGCAGAAATATGTATTTTGTTATGCTGTGAAAGCTTCATTTTGAAAAGCTTCCTCACCTCTTAATTGATTCCCAAAGCAGTATTTTACACCTTACAATTATTGTTTTTTTACTGATAACACTTCAATTTTTCGGACCAAAAAATATGGTTGTGTGTGTGTATGTGTGTGGGGAGCATTGATATGAATTGAAACCATGTTTAAAAAAAAAAATTACAGTAATTAACACTATCACTGAAATGGTGTTGCTTTAGCACTAAAATGTCATATACTAAGTTATATTTAAAATACTTCAATTCTAGAATCATACTGAAATATTAATATTTCCTTTTTAAAATTGGGTAATTAAAAGATGAAAGAAAGATGGCAAATGGTTTACAAGCTCTATATATTTTTCTTTAGTCGAGGTAAACTTGAGCTCAGCAAACCAAAGATGGTCAAGTAGCATATCACCAAATAATAGACTTTATTCAAACGCGTGATCTGATATACTGAGTGCCAAAGATGCAGTGCACTGATTAGCTGTCTTTACACAGATGACAATTTGTATAAAATTTATATATGGAACGGTTTGTGATATAAACTATTAACAGAATATCAAAATGGCGGAACTAACTTTTTTAAGACATCTTACGCAAGAGAAAAATAAGAAAATATGGAAACGAATGGTTTGTGATAATTGGAATATTCCTGTAGTGAATCAGTTGTTTTCATGAATTTATTTCAGCGTGGAATTTGTTTGTTTAAATGCAAGAATCAATGTCTATTGAAGGTCATAGTATTGTTGTGTAGGGAAAGATTCCAAATGTTTTAACGAGGATAATTGCTGTGGTAACTAATTAAAATCGCCAATGACAGTAATCTTCATTATGTATAAAGCGGGAAAGGAATTTCAGTGATTTTATCTATCTTACAAAATGTTGTAATAGGACGAGTATGTTTTTAAAGGTTTATTAACTTTTTGTTAAAACATAACAAAAACTTTAAGGATAGTGTTACACAATAAAGTTTTAGGTTTATGTTAAAAAAAGTTATTTCTTTACAGTTTGTATGTACACACATTAAGTGGATCTATAATTTTGGGAAGTAGTGTTTACTGAAATGTAATAAAAATTGCTGTGTGTCACTTTAAGATGTATTATTTTTTTCCGAGTATATAATCCACAAGGGCTTTCCATGGCCAGGTGGTCTAAGGTGCTGTCATCTCGCTGCTGTGGTCGATGGTTTGAGCTCAGATTGGCAAATATGTGCGAAAGATTGCTAGTTACTGGCGAACGGACAGTGGTTTGACTCGGATTCATTTTGTAGTGAGAAAGACTGTTTTGAACAAATACTTCAATAAGAATACTGCAGACAGCTTTTGTTGAAGTATATAACATTAAATTCTGTACCCCTCCCACTTCTTTTTGCAGCAGTTGCTAACTTAAAGCAATAATTATTAACTTTATTGGGTTGGGTTTGTTTAACGTAAATAAATTATTTATGATAAATGTACAAGTAACAGTCACGTCATTAATTTTTTTGTTTTTGTTAAAAATAAATTTTTACATAACTATTATTGGAGCTGGCATGGTTTTTAATTTTACTAAAATAATAAGCGGGGCAGTAGTGCAGTGGATACAGTGTTGGCGGCTTACACTAGAGGTTGCATGTTCGATCCCCAGTTCAACCCATTGGCCTCATAAAAAAAAAACATTCAGTACTCGTTCTACCTAGGAAGCATACCCAAGTGCAGTTCATATAAGCTCTGAGCTTACTGCGTAATTGAGCTTATAAAAAAAATATTAGTATAAACTATACATGTTAACAGATGCATGAAAATTATATATTTATGGATGCATGCATTTTGGCACTGTGTATTATTCGCTATAAAGACTGACACGATGAATGATAAAGTTAACCCTGTACATTACATTTAACGTCTGCAGGCATTGAAGGATCAGTCTGTCCATTTATCTAAATATCAATCACTTGTTAAATTAAATTAATCAGTCCAATGAATCAATATAAAATTGGCACTACATTATCCTTTATGGATTTTGACTTTGAGAAATATTAAAACACAGAATATTAACTGAATATCATGCTTATTGGTCATGATAAATTAAAATAAAGTTTCATTTTAAAAGGAACAGCTTCGACTTCTTCGAGTAACTTGGCGCAATTGTAAGTTTTTTGTAAGTATACATTACTTTCCAAAGGCATAGGAGCACTTCATTTATTGTGAATTATTGGGGGTGGTAGTGTAATTGATAGAGTGGTGGCCACTCACGCCAGAGGTTGCGGGTTCGATCCCCAGCTTGACCCGATGCCTCTCATAAAACAACACTCAGTACTGGTTCTACCCAGGAAGTAAACTCGAAAGTGCTTTATATAAGCTCTAAGCTTTCATCACAATCGAGCTAAAATATATTAGTATAAAAAACTAATTATTGGAAAGGGGCAAACTATAAAATGTATTGAAATAATGAGCTTCAACTTTGTTTTAAACCAGGACCGCAGTGTGGTCTAGTGGTAGAGCGTCCGCCTCACATGCGGAAGGTCGTGGGTTCGATCCCCAGCCGGGTCATACCAAAGACTTTAAAAATGGTACTAGAAGCTTCCTTGCTTGGCGCTCAGCACTTAGAGGACAGTTCTATGTCTGATCGTCCCGGTGTCAGTATAATGTAGCTGGATGGGGTATCATACCACGTGTCTGCGGCATGATACTCCAGTGTGACAGCGCTCAGAATACTGTATTCTTTGTATAATAAATATGATTGTCATTTTACTCCAGATGTCAGTATTTTGTGGTGTTTAAATATTTTTTATTAAAGAAAACAAAAAAAATCATTGGGATTCAAACCTGGTACCTCTTGAACTGAAACCGATAACTGCACACACACACATTTTTAGAGCTTTAGTAAACAATTTGTAACTCTATGACCAAACAGATCTAAATGAAATTAGAAATAAACTGAAAGTCCCACCTATACAACAATTGGACATGTCTCTCATCATTAATATTTAACAGGTCAATTGACAGTTTGGAAAGTTTATAGTGATAGGGAACACATTTTTTTGGATTTTTTTTATTTGGGAGGTGTAGTAAATTTATCATTTCCTACTAATATCAGAAACAATAAGTTGCAAATGTCAACAATTTTGAATCTTTATTAATCTAATTTTGTATAGAAATATTTCGAGATTGACCTTAGATTTTTTAAATTTGATATTCGCAGTAGGTGTCCATCTTTTATGAATAACTTGACACATGATCTGAGATTTAGCTAAAATAGCTGCATTAAGTGATCAGTTTTATAAAGCTGTATCTTTAATATTGTCGATCTTTCTTTGTCTTTGTCTTTGTTTGGTGGGATATCGCTAGACGAGTTCTTATAATGAAAGGGAATATCAGTTGAAAGCGTGTCTGACTATTGAGTTTGAGTCCCTGTCTGGCCACAGTGTCCATGATGATTGATATATGATATTGCATCCGATTGTCATTCATCTCTCACTACTGATTCAAGTGGGAAAATTATCATTTACTTGCGGAGAATGGAGTGCTTGAGTACTGGCTTAAACCTTTCAGGAAAGACTTGAAGAGTGGTTAGGTTAACTGATTGTCTGTTAGCACTCGATGGCATAAAAATGAAGCTAAATATTCAATCAATCAGTCATTCTTGGCGAGGGGAAAACAAAAATGTAAAAGAGATAAAAAAAAAAACAACAGTTTTTCTTACCCCATCCAGTTATACACTTTTTTTTGTCAATTTAATTAGATTTATCGAAATCTAGGAGTATAAAATTCTGACTTCAATTGATTTAAAGCATTCACTTTACCCATATGCAGATTGAAACAGTCAGTTGCACTGAATATGTCTACAAATTAAATGTTTTACTAAAATTTTAAGGAGAACATGTCAGTATTGAAATTGATTTTACTAATGTATTTGACAGAGTTATAGATACAGTTATGCCCCTTTCAAAAACAGAAAAGATGGTCTGCCTACATATTAGAGTGAGTCAATATTGTTCATGGTCTATCATGTAAAGGCAAGTATGTAGGGGACATAATGGTCATTATTGTTCATGGTCTATCATGTAAAGGCAAGTATGTAGGGGACAGAGTGAGTCATTATTGTTCATGGTCTATCATGTAAAGGCAAGTATGTAGGGGGCAATAATGGGTCATTATTGTTCATGGTATATCATGTAAAGGCAAGTTTGTAGGAGACATAGTCATAATTGCTCATGATCTTTCATGTAAAGGCAAGTATGTAGGGGACATAGTGAGTCATTATTGCTCATGGTCTATCGTAAAGGCAAGTATGTAGGGGACATAGTAGGTCATTATTGTTCATGATCTATCATGTAAAGGCAAATTTGTAGGGTACATAGTGAGTCATTGCTCATGGTCTATCATGTAAAGGCAAGTATGTAGGGGACATAGTGAGTTAATATTGTTCATGATCTATAATGTGAAGTCAAGTATGTAGGGGGCAAAGTGAGTCATTATTGTTCATGGTCTATCATGTAAAGGCAAGTATGTAGGGGACATAGTGGGTCATTATTGTTCATGGTCTATCATGTAAAACCAAGAATGTTGGGGACATAGTGGGTCATTATTGTTCATGGTCTATCATGTAAAACCAAGAATGTAGGGGACATAGTGGGTCATTATTGTGCATGTTCTATCATGTTAAACCAAGTATGTAGGGGACATAGTGTGTCATTATTGTTCATGGTCTATCACATAAAACCATGTAAAGTCAAGTATGGAAGGGACATAGTGGGTTATTATTGTTCATGGTCTATCATGTAAAACCTTGTATGTACGGGACATAGTGGGTCATAATTGTTCATGGTCTATCATGAAGAACCAAGTATGTAGGGGACATAGTGGGTCATTATTGTTCACGGTCTATCATGTAAAGGCAGTTATGTAGGGGACATATTGAGTCGTTGTTGTTCACAGTCGGTCATGTTAAGGCAAGTATGTAGGGGACATAGTGAGTCATTATTGTTCACGATCTGTCATGTAAAGGCAAGTATGTAGGGGACAAAGTGAGTCATTATTGTTCAGGGTCTGTCATGTAAAGGCAAGTATGTAGGGGACATAGTGAGTCATTATTGTTCACGGTCTGTCATGTAAAGGCAAGTTTGTAGGGGACATAGTGAGTCATTGTTGTTCACGGTCTGTCATGTAAAGGCAAGTTTGTAGGGGACATAGTGAAACTTTATTGTTCACGGTCTGTCATGTTACGGCAAGTATGTAGGGGACAAAGTGAGTCATTGTTGTTCATGGTCTGTCATGTAAAGGCAAGTATGTAGGGGACAAAGTGAGTCATTATTGTTCACGGTCTGTCATGTAAAGACAAGTTTGTAGGGGACATAGTGAGTCATTATTGTTTACAGTCTGTCATGTAAAGGCAAGTATGTACGGGAACTTAGTGAGTCATTATTGTTCATGGTCTGTCATGTAAAGGCAAGTATGTAGGGTACATAGTGGGTCATTATTGTACACGGTCTATCATGTTAAGGCAAGTATGTAGGGGACATAATGAGTCATTATTGTTCACAGTCTTCATGTAAAGGCAAGTATGTAGGGGACATAGTGGGTCATTATTGTTCACGATCTGTCATGTAAATGCAAGTATGTAGGGGACATAGTGGGTCATTATTGTTCACGATCTGTCATGTCAAGGCAAGTATGTAGGGGACATAGTGAGTCATTATTGTTCACAGTCTGTCATGTAAAGGCAAGTATGTAGGGGACATAGTGGGTCACTATTGTTCACGATCTGTCATGTCAAGGCAAGTATGTAGGGGACATAGTGAGTCATTATTGTTCATGATCTGTCATGTAAAGGCAAGGATGTAAGGGACATAGTGGGTCATTATTGTTCACAGTCTATCATGTAAAGACATGTATGTAAGGGACATAGTGAGTCATAATTATTCATGGTCTATCATGTAAAGGCAAGGATGTAAGGGACATAGTGGGTCATTATTGTTCACAGTCTATCATGTAAAGACAAGTATGTAGGGGACATAGTGGGTCATTATTGTTCACAGTCTATCATGTAAAGACAAGTATGTAGGGGACATATTGAGTCATAATTGTTCACAGTCTATCATGTAAAGACAGGTATGTAGGGGACATAGTGAGTCAGTATTGTTCATGGTCTTTCATGTAAAGACAAGTATGTAGGGGACATAGTGAGTCATTACTTTTCATGGTCTATCATGTTAAAGCAAGTATGTAGGGGACAAAGTGAGACATTATTGTTCATGGTCTGTCATGTAAAGACAAGTATGTAGGGGACATAGTGAGTCAGTATTGTTCACAGTCTATCATGTAAAGACAAGTATGTAGGGGACATAGTGAGTCATTATTCTTCAAGGTCTATCATGTTAAAGCAAGTATGTAGGGGACAAAGTGAGACATTATTGTTCATGGTCTATCATGTAAAGACAAGTATGTAGGGGACATAGTGAGTCATTATTCTTCATGGTCTATCATGTTAAAGCAAGTATGTAGGGGACAAAGTGAGACATTATTGTTCATGGTCTATCATGGAAAGACAAGTATGTAGGGGACATAGTGAGTCATTATTGTTCACAGTCTATCATGTAAAGACAAGTATGTAGGGGACATAGTGAGTCATAATTGTTCACAGTCTATCATGTAAAGACAGGTATGTAGGGGACATAGTGAGTCAGTATTGTTCATGGTCTTTCATGTAAAGACAAGTATGTAGGGGACAGAGTGTGTCATTATTCTTCATGGTCTATCATGTTAAAGCAAGTATGTAGGGGACAAAGTGAGTCATTATTGTTCACGGTCTGTCATGTAAAGACAAGTATGTAGGGGACATAGTTGGTCATTATTGTTCATGGCCTATCATGTAAAGGCAAGTATGTAGAGTACATAGTGAATCAATATTGTTCATGGTTTATCATGAGAAAACTAGTTGATTCAAAGTTAGTTGATTATTGGGTAAGTTCATCATTGCATGGCATAGGTAAAGTGGGTGATAACTGTTTGGAATGCATTCACATTGTAATGGAGTACCTCTACCTGTCTGACTTGAACAGCTGTTCTCAAATATACAAAGACAGACTGTAGTATATACAAGAGATAGTAAGGCATTATTGTTCATGGTCTATCATATAAACACAAGTATGGATTAGAGATAGTTAATCATTATTGTTCATTGCCTATCATGTTTTTATGTTTGATGCATTTCAATTTCAGGAAAAGCAAAGAAAGAAAAATGTAGACATGGACAAGGAAATAGACCACCTTGTCACGAGGACAGCAGAAATGTTTGACAATATTAAAACCGGTGCTGCCTCAAGTCTGAACAGTGCCAAGTCTCGCAATGAGAAGCTTAGAGAAGAGATGAGAAAGTCACGAGAGGAGAAAATACAAATGACAGAAGACCCCAGTGAGCGGGATTGGTTAGAAAGACAGCAAATGTGAGATTTCTCTTTGTTTTGATGTCGCTGTATGATTGTATGTGACAGAATAAGATAATGTTTTGTTTTTTTATAAAAACGAAAAAATCCAGAGATAGGGGTAACTTATACGTAAATAATTGTAATTTAGTACTTAAGTAAGGAATTGTAGCATTAAAAGTACATCAAGTACCTTAATATCTAGAGATTCAGGAGTTCAAAAAGGGGTGATGATGTATTAGTATGATGTTAGGGGGAAAGTGATAAATCTTTGGCTATTTAAGGGAGGCACACGCTTGTTCTGGCACCACATTTTTGGTCAGTTTCATTGTATTTGCCAACAAGACGTTTGGTGCCCCCAACACCCACTAGATCTGATAGCTGTTTGTTAAAAATCGTTCCTTCACTCTGATTAAGATGTCGCTTTTTGTCCTGTGTT
This sequence comes from Panopea generosa, assembly GCA_029582155.1. NCBI lineage: Eukaryota > Metazoa > Mollusca > Bivalvia > Adapedonta > Hiatellidae > Panopea > Panopea generosa. Next base: position 66,205,513 of record CM055897.1, read on the forward strand.
GGCTGGATTTAAATTGCAAATCATTTGTACATGATTTATAAATGACAATGATAATTTTTTTATGCTTTGTATTCATTTTAAAAATAAATTTTATTTTTTAAAGATTTATTGTGATTTCTCCAGATATAATCATACTGCCTTTAACATTACAGGATGTTGTGTTTTTGCAAAATAAACAAATTGCATATTTTGTATATCATAAAACATGTAGGTAAATCTTCAGCTCTGAAAAATGATGCGTGAGTTGAACTTCTGATGGAGTTGATACAAAAATTACTTCATGTTGCAGTAACTGTTGTTAGTTTAAACTTTATTTTACATTTATTGTGAAACAAGTTCTGTAATTGCCAAGACAAAGCAAGCTGGCTGCTTCCTTGCTTAAGACAACATACATGGCCCTGCTTGGGGGTTGAACCCAGAACCACTGAGACCTCTGATTATGGGTCGTCCGTGGCACTGAGTGGTCTAAGGCATCCTCTCAAGATCACTTACCTCTCACTGCTAAGGTCATAGGCATGAGTCCCGCTCGCTCCAAATATTTTATATGAGTATTATATACTTGCAGATTTAGGACAGTGGTTCTACTCAGATTCATGCTGAGGTCTTCCTCAACCAATAAAACTGGATATGCCATATATAACCTGAAATGTGTAGAAAATTGCGTTAAACTCCATTTAAAAATTGTATGTTTTGTGTATATGCAGGGAGGAAGATTACGAGTATCAACAGTCCGAGTTGGAGAGAGAACGTAAAGAGAGAAGCAGGCAGTGGCATCGTCGTAAAGATGAGGAAATGAGACGTAGACTGTTACAGGCTTACAGGCCCTACTTCCCTAATGATGTGTTTACCAATAAGTCTGGTATGTCATTAACAGGCCCTACTTCCCTATTGATGTGTTTATCAATAAATCTGGTATGTCATAAACAGGCCCTACTTCACTGAGGTGTTTACTAATAAATCTGGTATGTCATAAACAAGCCCTACTTCCCTTTTGATGTGTTTACCAATAAATCTGGTATGTCATAAACAGGCCCTACTTTCCTGATGATGTGTTTACTAATAAATCTGATATGTCGTAAAAAGGCCCTACTTCCCTGATGATGTGTTTACCAATAAATCTGGTATATCATAAACAGGCCCTACTTCCCTGATGATGTGTTTACCAATAAATCTGATATGTCATAAACAGGCCTTACTTCCCTGATGATGTGTTTACCATTAAATCTGGTATGTCATAAAAACAGGCCTTACTTCCCTATTGATGTGTTAACCATTAAATCTGGTATGTCATAAACAGGCCGTATTTCCCTGATGATGTGTTTACCAATACATCTGGTATGTCATAAACAGGTCCTACTTTCCTGATGATGTGTTTACTAATAAATCTGGTATGTCATAAACAGACCCTCCTTCCCATATGATGTGTAACTAATATATCTGGTATGTCAAAAACATACCCTCCTTCCCTAATGATGTGTTTACAAATAAATTTTGGTATGTCATAAACAGACCTTCCTTCCCTAATGTTCTGTTTACCAATAAATCTGGTATGTCGTATACAGGCCCTACTTCCCTAATGATGTGTTAACCAATGAATCTGGTATGTCATATACAGGCCCTACTTCCCTAATGATGTGTTTACCATTAAATCTGGTATGTCATAAACAGGCACTACTTCACTGATGATGTGTTTACCAATAACTCTGGTATGTCATAAACAGGCCTTACTTCCCTGATGATGTGTTTACCAATAAATCTGGTATGTCATAAACAGGTCCTACTTCCCTGATGATGTGTTTACCAATAAATCTGGCATGTCATATACAGGCCCTACTTCCATAATGATGTGTTTACCGTTAAATCTGGTATGTCATAAACAGACCCTACTTCCCCGATGATGTGTTAACCAATAAATCTGGTATGTCATAAACAGGCACTACTTCACTGATGATGTGTTTACCAATAACTCTGGTATGTCATAAACAGGCCTTACTTCCCTGATGATGTGTTTACCAATAAATCTGGTATGTCATAAACAGGCCCTACTTCCCTAATGATGTGTTTACTAATAAATCTGGTATGTCATAAACAGGTCCTACTTCGCTGATGATGTGTGAACGTATAAATTTAGTATGTCATAAACAGACCCTACTTCCCCGATGATGTGTTAACCAATAAATCTGGTATGTCATAAACAGGCACTACTTCACTGATGATGTGTTTACCAATAAATCTGGTATGTCATAAACAGGCCTTACTTCCCTGATGATGTGTTTACCAATAAATCTGGTATGTCATAAACAGGCCCTACTTCCCTAATGATGTGTCTGCAAATAAATCTGGTATGTCATAAACAGGCCATACTTCCCTGATGATGTGTCTACAAATAAATCTGGTATGTCATAAAGAGGTCCTACTTCCCTTATGATGTGTTTACCAATAAATCTGGTATGTCATAAACAGGCCCTACTTCCCTAATGATGTGTTTACCAATAAATCTGGTATGTCATAAACAGGCCCTACTTCCCTAATGATGTGTTTACCAATAAATCTGATATGTCATAAACAGGCCCTACTTCCCTAATGATGTGTTTACCAATAAATCTGGTATGTCATATACAGGCCCTACTTCCTTAATGATGTGTTTACTAATAAATCTGATATGTCATAAACAGGCCCAACATGTATTAGTGTATTTACTTGTAAATCTAGTATTGCAAATATAGGCCGAAAATCTTCATTGAATTGTTTATTTTTAAATTCAGAGTTTCGTGGACAGGCCAAACAGCTTTATTGATTTGTTTACTTATAAATCTGGTATATCAGAAACAGGCTTAGCATCTTCATTGATTTGTTTATTTTCAAATTTAGCATGTCATAAATGGATCCAACATTTGTTGGGATGTATACTTATAAATCTGGCACAATCTTCCTTTACTGTCTTTGTTTTAACTTCATTATTTAAAGTTGCCATGAAATCATTAAGTATAGAAAATATTGAAGTTTTAAAATTTCACTTACCTAACATGCAGTTAAACTAACAGAGCTTTGAATTTTTCTATTATTTTTTTTTCTTTAATGGAGTTAAAAGCCATTTCCAACACATTTCAGGTTATATAAGGTATATCCAGTTTTACTGGTAGAAGAAGACCTCAGACTGAGTCAGACTAAGTAGAACCACCATTCTTTCACAAGTAACTGGAAACTTTCTCACAAAGTTTTTAGAGCGAGCACGGGACTCGAACCTTGACCGGGCTATTTCTTTACAACCTCTGGTTGGAATTTTATGAAACTTGCTAGGATGCATCACTACCAAGTGGAGATGTGCATAATATCTTTTTGTTCCGGTTTGATGATTTTTCACGGAGTTGTGGCCCTTTGATTCTGTCTGTGACCAAATTCTTGTCCGGGCTATTTCTCTACAACCCAATGTTGGAATTTTATGAAACTTGCTAGGATGCATCACTACCAAGAGGAGATGCGTATAATATCTTTGTGTTACGGTTTGATGAATTTTTCACGGAGTTATGGCCCTTTAATTGAGTCTGTGACCAAATTCTTGTCCGGGCTATTTCTCTACAACTTCAGGTTGGAAATTTTATTATATTCTACTGGCTATCCTTAGTAAAGTAGACAGTAATGCAGTTCTTTGGCTTAGCTGTTGTCTAATGACCGCTTCTTATTGCTGAGGTCGTAGGTTTGTGTCCAGCTCAGTCCAAAAATTATGTTAATAAGTTTGCTAGTTACTTGTGGAAGGACAGTGGTTCTACCCAGATTCATTTTTAGGTCTTCATCCATAAAAGTGGGTATGCCACATATCATATAACCTGGTGTTAAACTGTTACCCTCCCCCCCCCTCCCCCATTCATTATTATATAAAATAGTAAAAAAAAATGATTAAAATCACTAAAGTATGAAAACATGTTTTTAAAGCTGCATTTTACAATCATGTATTTACAGTGTGCTTGACAGGGGGCAGAATCAAGTCAGCCGGAAGATTAAGAATTGAAGGAACCCCATCTCCCCGCCCCAAACGGTCACACCCCTCACCACGCCCAGGTTCACATAGCAATAAATCAGATAGCAATTATTCTGTAGCCCAGTACAAACTTAAAGAAGACAAGACACAGGTTCAGATGACCCCATACGGCCTGAGACGAGTCAGGAATCAGGAGAGACCCACATATGGTACGTTCAAATTTGTTTTTAATTTCTCTTATGTAACTTAAACCAATACACTAGTCAAAAGCTAAATAACCTTTTTTCGTTATTTGCTTACAGTGCAAGCATGTTTTTATCTTTTTTATTTTAATTTTTTAAATATTATTTTCAGGCCTGCCAAATATCTGGATTATTATAACCAGACTGCGTCCATTATTTGAGTATCAATATCTTGAATTTAAATGTTTTAACCCTTTACTCCATAGATACGTGTTTTCCCACACCAATCACAGAAGGTGTTTGAAAACAGTGCAGGAAGATTACGAGCAATCTGAACACTTCCTGCACTGTTTTCCACTCTGTCAGTTAGTATAAACGTAGTTCACCCAAAAATTAAAAAGCCTTCTATATTTGGTGTCCAAAGGTGTCTATATTAGAGGTGTCCAAAGGCGTCTATATTAGAGGTGTCCAAATGCTTCTATATTAGAGGCGTCCAAAGGCATCTATATTAGATGAGTTCAAAGGCGTCTATATGAAGTAAAGGGTAAAAGAAACAAACCCATCAAAAATAGAGAGTTATTAATGATAGATGATGATTTTGGACATTCAGGGAAAGTTTCACTAGTTCGAGGAATTGATACACTCAGTGACTTTGAAAATGCACCACTTACATACAGGTAATTTTAGTGCAGATAATATTATTTAATTTCAGAGGAAGTTACATACGTTAAGATCTTCTTCTGTCAAAATTTCAGGACTGAGACTTTAATATTTTATGCATTTTTTTCCATTTTTTTTTTAAGCTAACCCCAAAAGTGAAAATTCATAGGTGTCAATAATGAGTGTATGAACTATTCACCTGGATACATGCAATGCATTCGTGGATATTGGAAGAAAGAAAAAGGAAAGAGTTATTATTAAGTTCAAATTTCCAGACTTAATTCTGACATTGACCTTAAGTTCATGAAATGAAAATCATTTTGTTTTGTTGTACAAAAATTATACATGTGTGGTATTAGAATTATAAAATAATAAAAAAATTGAGTAACTTATTGTAGGCAATATCTCAAAACTTTAGGGTGTATTTTATTGATTCCAAACAAACAAATTATACATAAACGATAGGATTTAAGGTAATAAATAATAATTAAACCATAGTATTAATTAAGTACTCTTTAATATAACACAAAAATTGAGATTTACACTGAAAAAATAGATTGTTTGCTGTTTCCCTACCTACCCATGTTAAAGGTTCCCTCTCAAATGTATTTAATCTTTTAATTCTCCCAATTTTATTTTTGTTGCTATTTTTAAATTTTTCTGTTATGTATTTCTGTAAGAATTTATGAAAGAAATTAAAAATTGAACCCATCACATTTCCAGGGTCACGAAACAGCAAACAATTTTTTTTATTGATGGCCTAACAAACTTAACGATAGATTCCTTGTTTATAGTACTGCGCTAGTCCTCATGATTTTGTCCCTATTTGCCTTTTGATCAGTCAACCGTAGTGATATATGTAGCATTTGGAATATGACACAGTTACATTTTGTAAATATTCTTGGCCAAAAGGTATCAAACTTTTTACTAGTACTGAGTGGCAGTCTCAATATGTCACCATATTTCAAATTTTAAATAAACAAATTATTACAAGTTTTTAATTATTTTGGTTCATTATAATTTATTTAGCTTCATTATAATGAGTGTTGTATTTTTGAGAGGCATCGGGTCTAGCTGGGGATCAAACTTGCAACTTCTTTTAATGCGATCCAACAATTTGATATTCAACAAGCAAGGACTGAGGTAGAGCGAGAAACAAAACTGTGTTACTTGTTTATTTACCACATTAGATGCATGCACCCCACCCCACCACACCCAGAGGATTATAACAATTTTTCTTTAATACCAACTTTTATCCCTAACAGAGGAAGTGGAGGATGAATTAGCAGACGCCATCTTCTTTAATAACACTAGCAGATGTACTAGATCTGCAGATGCAGCAGGTAGCCAATACATGTAGCAGCACATATGTTATATATGTGACTGTAGCTCTTATATTTCACATGTGATCGTAGCTGTTTTTATATGTGACTGTAGCTCATGTTTTAATATTTTTTGGCCGTGTAGCTCATATGTTTTATATTTGGTTAAAAAATGTTTGTAGAGTGTATCTGAGGTGTAAACTAACTCTGTCTCCGATTATTGTGGTCTAAAAATAGGCCTAACAACTTTACCAGTCATTAATATGTAAAATCTGTTGTTAACAATTGAGGATGTTTAATTTAAAACTGATAATATTACTACAATGTTTGTGAAAAAGATTGAAAGTAACAGTAAGATAATCTTTTCCTCTTCTTCTTTTTATTTATCTATGAATAAATTTAAGTATATTTTTAATCATTATCATTATCTTTTTCTTCTTCTTCTTTTTGTTGTAGTTGTTGTTCTTCATCTTTTTCTTCCCAGCTTGGTGCAAAAAACTTTATGAAAGAAAGTTATTTGTCAGTTACTTGTGGAAAGATGGTAGTTCTCAGATTCATGCATATATAATGCATCTGAGATTATCCTACCCCTGTTCAATTTCTTCTTCTCTCTTCTTCATATCTTCTTCATATCTTCTTCATCTTATTCTTCCTGTTCTTCTTCTTCATATAATGCATCTGAGATCTTCCTACCCCAATAAAACAGGATACTATAATTAGACAACCTGTAGTGTATTGAAAATAGCATCACAGCCCATTATGTTCTTCTTCTTTTAGTTGGTTGTTATTTTAGAAATTAGAAGTATAAAGTTACATTACTAGCCATTATTTATTAACTAAAATCTTCAAAACTCATTTCACAATCATGCAAGCTTTTATTAGTTATAAAACATATAGCATTACCTGCATTTACTAGAAACATAGTCATTATGATCATATTTAGATTTTAAGCGACATTCAAGAAAATCAATTTGTAACAATTAATGAATCTTAAAGAAGAAATACTGTATATGTTATGTATAACATCTATTAGGTGAGTAGGATGCATACATACAGATACATTTTATGTCATACTTCAGTGCTTATCCTGAATATTGTGTTAAATATTTGTTGGAGTTTGATTTGTTCATCATTTTGTGTTGATTCTGTTTTTGTAAATGCAGTCTTTATCCTAGGTTTAAACATCTTTTCTGTATAAATTATGTCAACCCTTAGATCTCAAAAACCTAATACGACAAAATCATGCATGTCATAATTAACATATCTCAGAACTTGAACCAATTGCCTGTCCCTATCCAGATATTTCAGGACTAGAACCATGCATATATCAATCCACACATCTCAGAATTAAAACCATGTACATAACAATCCACACATCTCAACCTAGAACCATGCATATATCAATCCACACATCTCAGAATAAGAACCATGTACATTACAATCTACACATCTCATAGCTAGAGTCATGCCTATCTAAATCCACACATCTCAGAACTAGAACCATGCATGTTTTAACCAACACATCTCAGAACTAGAACTATGCATGTCTCAATCTACACATCTCAGCTAGAACCATGCCTGTATCAATCCACACATCTCTGAAATAGAACCATGCTTATCTCAATTCACACATCTAAGAGCTATAACCATGCCTGTCTCAATCCACACATCTCAGAACTAGAATCATGTCTGTCTTAATCCATACATCTCAGAACTAGAGTTATGTATGTCTCAATCCACACATGTCTCAATCCACACATTTCAGAGCTAGAACCATGCCGATCTTAATTCGCACATCTCAGAACTAGAACCATGCCTGTCTAAATCCATACCTCTGAGAACTAGAACCATGCCTGTCTCGACCCACACATCTAAAAACTAGAACCATGCCTGTCTCAATCAATACATCTTAGAACAAGAACCATGCCTGTCTCAATCCAAACATATCTTAACTAGAACCATGCCAGTCTCAATCCACACATCTCAGAACTAGAACCATGCCAGTTTCAATCAACACATCTCAGAACTAAACCATGCCTGTCTCAATCCACACATCTCAGAACTAGAACTATGTATGTCTCAATCCACACAACTCAGAGTTAGAACTATGTATGTCTCGATCCACACATCTCAGAACTAGAACCATGCCAGTCTCAATCCACACATCTCAAAACTAGAACCATGCCTGTCTCAATCAACACATATAAGAACTAGAACCATGCCTGTCTCAATCCACACATCTCAAACTAGAACCATGCCTGTCTCAATCAACACATATAAGAACTAGAACCATGCCAGTCTCAATCCACACATCTCAAACTAGAACCATGCCTGTCTCAATCCACACATCTCAAACTAGAACCATGCCTGTCTCAATTCACACATCTCAAACTAGAACCATGCCTGTCTCAATCCACACATCTCAAACTAGAACCATGCCTGTCTCAATCCACACATCTCAAACTAGAACCATGCCTGTCTCAATCCACACATCTAGTTGCCTATCTAGATCCACACATCTCTAGGACCATGTATGTCTCAATCCACACGTCTTGAAAAGGTTTTTAATTCCAGAGATAATTGTTATATGGTAGTTTACATTAATGGATAAACCTTTTGTTTCACAGATCGGCGTGCACGAGTATATGTGTTCAAGTCTGAGTTCGGAGTATGTGATTCTAAGCTAGGCTATGATCCTGAGCATATCCTTAAATCTATACGGTACCAAATCTTAAACAAGATTTCACATATACCGACATCACTGGCAAATATATATCTTGCATGTCGCTTGAATTGCATGGATCATATATACAAAAACGTGTAATATACAAACTTTGTATGTTATGTTCGATTTGTATGAAATGTATTATCAGCTTGAATTCAAAGTGTGGTAGTAATGCAGTAAAACTTGTTTAATTTATGGTTCAGGGTTGTAATAAACCCATGACATATTTATATATTAACTTAGTGTAATATCACTTTCGATTCATTGCTTGGTGTTTTCTGTATAACTTGGCTCTTGTGCACAAAATGCAGAAGTTCTTTCCGACTTGCCCGAATATATAAATCACATTGATTTGTTTAAATATGGTAAAATGACATTATTTTGAGATAACAACTGACTGAAACTATTTATTATCGTTCCTTACAAAGGTGATCTGTTCCATTTTCCTGAGTTATGTGATGAAAGAAATCTTATACTTATGATTGAATTTATTAAACTAGCTGGAAAAAATGACATAATGCTTGACAAGCCTGGCATAGTATATATTTTTGTGAACTCGATTAATAAATTCAGTGATATATGAACACTCTCCATTTATTATATGAAATGGTAAGTAATTGTTATTTGACTGCATCGAGCCAGCAAGACGGCCCTTTCGCGGAATGGACTGAAGCACTGTCTCAAGATTACTTACCAGTTCTCGCTGCTGAGGTTTTGGGTTTGAGCCCAGCAGCCCTATCCAAAATTCTTGGTTTAAACATATTTTATTCATAAGTTATGACTATACAACAAATTCCACAACATACATAATAAAGAGGATTGAAATGACAGAAAATAATTCTTATTTAGTTTCTCTCCACAATAAATTATAAAATCATTAATACATGAGAAAGTTTGCCAGTTACTTCCTCTCAGATTACATTGAAATCTTCCTCCAGCAATAAAACTGGTAGCCATGGAAACTACTTGTACTTACTTCTGGACAGTTCTTTACCTTTAAAGGACACACAGCAATTTTGATAATTTTTCATTTAGTATAAAAATTGGTAACAGTTGTTTAAATATGAAGTTTTACACAGTCTTACTTCGAGATAATTATTTCCACATGGTTTATATGTTCATAACTTTGAGATAATTATCTCCACATGGTTTATATGCTCATAACTTTGAGATAATTATCTCCACATGGTTTATATGTTCATAGTTTTGAGATAATTATCTCCACATGGTTTATATGTTTATAACTTTGAGATAATTATCTCCACATGGTCTATATGTTCATAATTTCGAGATAATTATCTCCACATGGTTTATAAGTATGTTCATAACTTTGAGATAAATTTCTCCACATGGTTTATATGTCATAACTTTGAGATAATTATCTCCACATGGTTTACATGTCATAACTTTGAGATAATTATCTCCACATGGTTTATATATTCATAACTTTGAGATAATTATCTCCACATGGTTTATAATTATGTTTGTAACTTTGAGATAATTGTCTCCACATGGTTTATATATCATAACTTTGAGATAATTATCTCCACATGGTTTACATGTCATAACTTTGAGATAATTATCTCCACATGGTTTACATGTCATAGCTTTGAGATAATTATCTCCACATGGTTTATATGTTCATAACTTTGAGATAATAATATCCACATGGTTTATGTCATAACTTTGAAATAATTATCTCCACATGGTTATATGTTCATAAGTGAGATAATTATCTTCACATGGTTTATATGTTTATAGAGATGAAGGTTGATTTGATGAACAAAGCTGCGACTTGATTTCGACATTGCTGTTTGTCTCTTTAATGCACCAATCATTTGTAACCCCTGCACCCCTGAGGCCAGGGGACATAGTGGGTACTTTGATTTTTCTCTCTGCAGTGCACAGGTAAAGATCAGTGCTGCCCTGCTGTTAGCATTTTCAGCTAAATGTCTTTACCCCCCGCGGACGATGTTGTTGACAAATTGTCCCACTGTTGACATTATTTTTGTGTCTTTAATTTACTGTGGTAACAGTCTAAGGGAGCCAGGATAACAAATGACTGGTGCATAACATATTTTACTGATTAGTTATTTTTAATCTTAATTTCAGAAATGTAGTGTCCACTTCATGTAGTTCTCTCTGTTTACTGGTGTTTATATAAACCTAATAAGAATGTACATGAATCTGTATTCATAGTTTGTGTAAAACAAAAGCTTGTGTTGAATAAAATTAACATGCATGTTGCTTTGCTTGGAACAGGGTGGCCTAACAGCTTTACCATCTCTGCAAGGAAATATATTTAAATGATTCCCACACAGTTATGTTATAATTGTTAGATATTTAGCTCACCTGAACATGGTCTTCTATGCCACAGGTGAGCAAATTAAAACCATTATGGCCCACTTTTTTATCAATATGAAATTAAAAAATATTTTTCTAGTGTGTAAAAATTTTAAATTGTGTAACTTTAAAGCTGTATAATTTATGAATGGATTTAGATTGAAATGAAATATTATTTACACATGTATAAAAACTAAGGCATTTTTTCATCCTTGTATACCGCGACGTGGTCTAGTGGTAGAGCGTCCACCTCGCATGCGGAAGGTCGTGGGTTCAATCCCCGGCCAAGGTCATACCAAAGACTTTAAAAATGGTACTGGAAGCTTCCTCGCTTGACGCTCAGCATTAAGAGGAGAGTTCTAGGTCTGAAGGCCCAGTGTCAGAATAATGTGACTGGGTGGGGTATCATACCACGTGTCTGTGGCATGATACTCCAGTGTGACAGCGCTTAGAATACTGTCTCAAGTAGACACCATCGCGATATGACTGAAAAATTGTTGAAAGCGACGCTTAACACCATACAACAACATCCTTGTATAATTCCAGTAGCAAATGAGGTTTAAATAGAGATTTTTCTTCAATGTAACATACAAGACATACTTGATATTATTTAAAGTTTTTTTTTTATAATAAATTAAAAAATGTATCACAACCTAGAGTTTGTACTGTTGAATTATATAAATCGGGCAGAAATATACAGAAATTGGAAACAAAGAAAAAAATTGCTAAAGAAATTGATCTTTTAAAACAAGTAGTGGTCAAACGCAGAGTGGTAAAAAAAAATGTGCCCTCTAGAATAAGTAAGTACAATCATTATGATGCAACTTTTCAGAATCAACCAGAAATATGTGGAATCTAAACTTTTTCCCCTGGCAGAGATATTAGTAAAAGGTTAAAATTTATTTTCCCACACAATTATAATTAATAATGTTGAATCTGGATTAACTACATGTATAACAATTTACATTTATTGACAGTATCCCAAACACAGTTTTACATTTAAATTCATTGTATCTCTAATGTATACCCAAAACACAGTTTTACATGTATTTTTATATATCCGTGATTTGTTCCCAAAAGCACAGTTTTACATGTATATTCATTGTATCCCTGATTGATTCCCAAAACCAAAGATTAACTTGACTTGTTACATATCCAAGCACAGTTTTACGTAATAGTGCTATGCTTAGTAATCACATGTTATACATATAATTGGTTCATAAGATTAAAAGATAGTGCTTCATTTAGCCGTTTTCCTGGTAATTTATTTAATTTTCCATCTAACAAGTTTGATCAAACCAAATTTTAACACCATTCCTTGTTATGATTTAACCCTCACCTACTTATTCTCCTGCAGTGTTGCAGTTATTCCATATTTATTTGATTTTTTTTAAATTAGACAGATTTCTCTGTGAATTATTTTTGTTATTTCACTGATTTAATGCACCCCCTCCCCCACCCCAAAAAAAAAAAAAATTGGGGGTGGCATTTAGTAATCGCAGAGTCTGTCCGCCCGTCCTTTTGTCCGGTATTTCGTGTCTGGCCTGTAACTTTGTCAGGCATAGATGGATTTTGTTATTACTTGCTACAAATGATCAATATAACATGACGACGCATCGCAAGTAAGAACAACACCCGTACCTAAAAGGTCAAGGTCAAACTTGTAGTTTGTTTGACAACACTTTGAGTTTGTTTGAGATTTCGTGTCCGCCCTGTTACTTTGTCATGTATTAATGGATTTTATAAATACTTGCTACAAATGATTAACATAACATGACGACATGCGCAAGTAAGACCCACACCTGTACCTCAAAGGTCAAGGTCACACTTTGAGTTTGTTTGACAACACTTTGAGTCTGTGCGAGATTTCGTGTCCGGCCTTTAACTTTGTCATGCATAAATGGATTTTATAAATACTTGCTACAAATGATTAACATAATATGATGACGTCATGCGAGTAAGGCCCACACCCGTTTTCTTCAGCATAATTTCAATTGACAAAAAAAGTAGATGTGAATACAGGATAGCAAAGTGACGACAGGGAAAAGGGAGGATTGTATGCATCTAGGTCATAAGATGCTTGTGTTAATTATATGCATGTGCTTTGGTGGAGGAAATTCAGTTTTAAAATGATTGCATAACTTGCAAAATGAACCATTTCGGTAAATTTGAATAATGACGATAGTGATTGCAAACCTTTTGGTAATATGTTAATGCATGTTTGAATAATAAATTAACTTAACAGGAAACTGATAAGGAATATTTGTAAAACATGTACTTTAATTTATTCATGATAAAGATGTAATACATAATATATTATTACCTACTCAACATACATGTATAGTAATTATTGTGATTAATATGCTAATGACTATCAGTATGCTAATGAATACATAATAAATATTGTAATGAATATGCTAATGACTATCAGTATGCTAATGAATACATAATAAATATTGTAATGACTGCTATTAAATGGTAAAAAGGAGTAATCAGTATGTTAACTATATCTAACCTGCCCCACCCTCATCGGGTCCTTAGGGAGACTTTGATCTTTGTCTTGGATGTCTGTCTTTTTGTCCTTCAAAAATTATGTTTACTCCATAGCTCTAGCTTATGGATTTCAAAATAACTTGCAGAAAGAAGTTGATTCTTCTCAGACCTCTACCAAAGAAAACACAAAAGATTATATATGCCATTAAATAACTTGTCATGTGTTGAAAATGGCATTAATCCTTTAACTCTGGTATGCATGGATGGATTTAAAACAAATTTGACTAATTGCTTATCTCCTTGAGATGACATACAGAAATACATATGATGCAAAACCAGTTTCATTTCTATTTGGATCTATGTCAAACTTTTATAGGAGTTATATAAGCTTAAAAACTTGGACAATTTTGCATAGGCAAAATCCAGTGATTGCTTAGGGGAAATTAAGACCCTCAGAAGGGTTCAAGAGCTGGACAAGTAAGATAAGGTGAGCAACTTCTTAGAGCTCATTCAAGCCTCTTGTTTTAAAAATCATAAAAACATTTTATTGAAATGAAGATGTCAAATCTATTTCAGCGAATTGGAGTCGCAAATACGACGGAAGTATCCGGCCACGTACGGGACTTGTATTTGTGGAGCCACGCGTCTACGACAATTTGATACAGGAAGAGAAGGACGCAAAGCGCCGCATTTCATCTGAGGTGCGACACCAGTACACGAACGGCGACTCGAGAACACCGAGTAATCAAAGATTACATAGTGCAAATACGTCCGATTCAATTTTGTCATGATACATTTAGATATATAGTTAAAGAGTTAATATCATAGTTGGAATATTAATTATGGACTTATTAATACAAAAGGGCCGAGTTGCCATTGATTTTGCGTGTGAGAATATTTTGTGCCGTATATGTAAATAACTGTTAAACAACACAATTATTGAGACTTAGCAAGTCGGTACTGGATGAAGGTTTTGCTAAATATTGTGATATTGAGGATTTAGCAAGTATTAATAGAGATATTTTTGGAATTGTTAGTAATTTTAAATTATAAGTTTTACTGCTGTTCAGGTTAGTATTTATAGGTTAATTGTATTCACCTATTTTTGTGATATTTAACAAATTCATGTGATATTTATGTGATAATTATGTGATAACCATGTGATAGCCATGTGATAATGGAGGTTATGTTAGATATACCTTACACGAGGGATTGTGATACTGAAAAAGCACGTGCGAGAATGCAGTTGTATAATTTTGTATTTCCTTTGTCCACAGGGGCTAGTTATAATATAAAGACTTTATTGTACTAAATAAGGGAATTTGGATTATATATATTGTAACTTCTAAGCCCCTGTGCCTTTGTCATTCAAGAATCTGGGCTCTGATTTTGAATGTAATGTCTCCCAACTGTACTCGTGTTTTAACCCTCTACTCCATAGATACACGTTTTCCCGCACCAATCACTGAAGGCCTTTGAAAACAGTGCAGGAAGAGTTCAGATTGCTCGTAACGAGCAATCTGAACACTTCCTGCACTGTTTTCCGCTCTGTCAGTTAATATAAACATAATTCAACCAAAAATTCAAAAGAATTCTATATTAGGTGTCCAAAGGCGTCTATATGAAGTAAAGAGTTAAGGTACTTGCATCAGAAACCTCTAAATTGTAATACATGTAATAGTGTTTATTTAATTTATATTACCAACAACTTTTTTTTGTATTACAGAAATTTTCATGAATGTGTTAACAATGAAATATTTCTTTGTATTAACCAAAAAAAAAAAAGTATTTCCAACATTTTTATTTGTAATACCAATGAAATATTTCTGTGTGATACAGAAAAAAACAATGCAACAGAAATTCTCTTTGATTTCTTAAATTACATCAAATTAATTTACGGTTAACCCAAGGGTCTTCTGGCCCAGTAGTTTAAAGTGCCATCTCAAGATCGTTAGCCTAGTATCGCTGAAGTTATGGGTCAGAACCCAGTTCTGTCCACAAACTTCATATGAGAATGTTCACCTCGACTTGAAAAGCAGTGATTTTCTTCCACCAATAAAAATGGATGCCATTGTAATATAACCTGTAATCGTAGAAAATGGCATTAAATCCAGTGAGAAAACATAATAACTCTGTAATTAATAACTAAAACTGGACACTCAAATGTCGCCTAAGTTTTAAGTTGCCATCCATTATACATGAAATATTTAGCTTGAAAATGCATGAGTGCAGAACTTGATTGTGAGATGTATTACAGTGCACATGTATATATATTTATTAAGAAGTTTAGCATGCATAATTGATGATTCTGTTATTCATAGAGAAATGTATTAATTATAGAATCCTCTCCTTTCAGTTATGTACGAGGTTATACAGGGAAAGCATGTAACATCACATTTGTGTATTTCTGTGATATCTTTATACATGTGATATTTTTATGTCCTCGCCAATCACAGGAATGGTGAAGGGGCCTTAAGTGTTATCCCTGTCTGTACGTACGTCCATTGAGTTATGGCCTCTTTTTTCATTTATCACATTTTTATTTCATTAATTTTATTTATTGTGATGTGGTAATAGAACATGAACTGGATAAGACAATGAATTTCGGAGCTTTCTTTTGTCAGCATATCAAATACTTCATTTAGACTTTTATATGACATAACATTAATATTTAAACTTCATTTAAAAGTTAAGGTGACATGTTCCATGTAGTATCTCAGGGGAAAGTTACATGAAGATCCCTATATATCATAAAAATTCCAAACTGAACTATATAAACAAGTATATCATTTTTTTAAAACTGCATTCAAAATATTCAATTTTACATTGGTCACTTTTCATCATTAAATCACAGGCAAAGAATGTTTAACAGTGATTGCTTGTTTCCTTGAAACATTTATTTTAAAAACACTCAATAAGCTCAGTCAGTATCACATCTGCCTCGGGAATTTAATAATTTTTTAATGGCGTCCACTCCTTTTTCTTCTACATCTGTAATATACATTAGATTGGACCATCATAGCCGTTCTGCTATTCGTAACTTTCGACTAATGTAAGATGAAAATTGAGAAGAACATTCATTTTATTGTATTAAAGTATTACAAAGTTAACACATAATTTGGAAATGGATCATTTTAGAAGAGTCGATCAGCTCTTTCTTATATACATATACAGACTAGATGTAAATAAGTACATCTACCCTCTAGTATGGGACAAAAGTTGTTTGGCCACCAGTATCGTAATGGAACAATATTAGGAAACATGCCCATTTCTCATTTTAATTAAGTATTAAATCACATTCCTAAATGTCCTCATTTTAATCTTGTGTATTAAATTGCATAGCCTGGACTGGTTTAGCTCAGTTAGTAGTGCATCTGACTGTAAATCCAGGGGTCGCGAGTTTGAATCTCTAGCAGCTACATTCTCTGTGATGATTGATATACGACATTGTGTCTCATTGTTATTCATCGTTCATTGTTGCTGCTTCAAGTGGGAAGGTTATTTGCTACTTGTGAAGATGTGTGTGCTCGAGTACTGGTTAACCTTCCAGGATTCAAGGAAAGAGTGGTTAGGTTAACTGATCGTCTGTTAGCCCTCAATGACATAAAAATTACGCTTAATATTCAATCAATAGATCAATTAAATCACCTTCCTTCTTAAAAAGATTAAATTTATTTCATACATGGCGACATTTTCATTTTTAAGATTTGCAGTTTTTGAGAATATGAAAATATTATCAAGTATATAAAGTAGACTAGGACTTATTTATGGAGATGAAGATATGCATACTGCATTAGAGTTGTGATATAGCACGCCTTGTCTGGCTTCTGTTTCACCAACAACTAAATTTTACTTAAAAACTACTTTAAATATTTACTTTATTTTGACTGGTTTATTCTATATTCCATAATCAATGTTGATAATATATATAATGGATCCAGTTTAAAATCATGATCACTGAAATGCAATTCTTCATTTTAAGTTTTGGAGTTACTAAGTCTTTCAATGTTGGTGAAACCAATCTGGGCATCTTCTTCTTTATAATTAGATGATTAAGTCATGGTGCTTAGAAAATGTTTCAACCATTTTTTATTTCTTGAATATATTTTGCAGCACTACATACAGAAAATCAAAAGAAATTTGGCCATTATTGAGGCTTTTTTTTTTTTGAATTAAATTTAAATTTAGATATTCTATTTCATCTCTTGGTAAAGGCAGAGACATAGATGTGTCTATGTCTCTGCTATAGGTTATACTGGTAGCATAGCTAGAAATACTGTCAGTGAAGTGAGAGGAAAGTGTTTATTCTCATGTAGATATAGTTGGTGTGGGGCAAGGTTGATAATTTTTATGTTCATTATATGGCTTATTTATTTATTAATTCTTACCTTCAGTTTATGTAGACATTTCACACGAGTTGTGTAACAAGTACAGATCTAGGTCAGCATGCACGTCTCAAAATAGAAATCTTCTTATCTTGAATAGATCTACTGTTCACTACTCCAATATAAATCTTCAAAAACTGTCCCATCAGCAGCAAATAAGATGATCAGTATCATTGTCCAAATGGAAGCAAACACAGAAATACAGTCAAACCTGTCTTAGGCAGCCAGTCAAGGGAAAGAGCAAAAGTGGCCTGTTATTACAGGTTGATGCATAATACATATTAATTTGTTCTGAAAGCATAGAAATGGGATATAGCAAATGAGGCTGCTTAAAAGAGGTGACCACTATGACAGGTTTGAATGTATATGAAATCCAGCCATTTGGAACGATTACAATATGTTCAAATGACAATGCTGTAAGAATCAATTATGGAAATTTGTCGAGTTGAGGGTTGGCAAAATTACCGCTTAAATAAGTCTGACTATAGCGAGCAATCAAGACACCTAATGGTATCCCACAATGCATCCATTGTAGACATATAGCAGGATTTAAAGGTTTGAGACCGCATTTTTTTGTTCAATTCATTCCATGTGCTGGTGATATGTAGAACATTTTCAAACACACTTTGTCATTTATATACATGTACAATCAAAATTGTGAGTATTGTAAAATTAGAGGTTTGGAAAATAAATTTTATGATATAAAGAACTCTGCTTCAGCTTAATTATTTATAAAAAATCTGTAGCAGCAAAATATGGGAGTTTAATTAAAATAGCAAAAATTATGTGATTTGTGTTCTTTATTTATAACCATTTTTTGTCATGTTCACTATTGTGGTTAAATTATCAACCCCTGTGTGGTTCCAGGGAGCCATATGAGTGATGGCAAGAATAGGACCACTGTGGCTCATGCATGTCGTAAGAAGTGACAATTTGAGCAACCCGATAGAATTTGCAGTTCTGCAGGTATCAAGGTATCAAGGTTCTAGGTTTATTCTGCATATTCATTTGTTGGTGTATTTTTATACCCCCGACAAACGAAGTTTGAGGGGGTATATTGGAGTCACCCTGTGGTCGGTCTGTCGGTCGGTCAGTCCGTTGCAAGTTTCCTTGTCCGGAGCATCACTTGAAAAGTACTGGATGGAATTTCATCAAACATCATACAATGATAGAATATAATGAGAGGAAGTGCAGTGTACAAAAAACATCACTCTCAGCTTGCTAATTACAGAGTTATTGCCCTTTGATATTTTTTCTTGTCCTGAGCATGACTTGAAAAGTACCGGATGGAATTTCATCAAGCTTCATACAATGGTAGAATATAATGAGAGGAAGTGCAGTGTACAAGAAACATAACTCTATTCTTGCTAATTACAGAGTTATTGCCCTTTGATATATTTCCCTTGTCCGGAGCATTACTTTCAAAGTACTGGATGGAATTTCATCAAACTTCATACAATGGTAGAATATAATGAGAGGACATGCCATTCATACACAGGTAGATCTACCATATATACATGGCAATACCTGGCATCCCTATACCATCAAACTTGGCACCTCCTACACAGTCAAAATGGCATCCATTCACAGTTAATCCTGCAATCTATACAGTAAGTTCTGCCATATAAACATAGCAAAGCCTAGCATCCATACATAGCCAAACATGCCATTCATACACAGGTAGATCTACAATATACACATCGAAATACCTGGCATCCCTATATTGTCAAACTTGGCACCTCCTACACAGTCAAAACAGCATCCATACACAGTAAATCCTGTCATCCATACAGTCAGATCTGCCTTATATACATAGCAAAACCTGGTTTCCATACATAGCCCAACATACCATCCATACAGTCAGATGTGCCATAAATACATTGCAAAACCTGGCACCCATGCATAGCCAAATATGCCATTCATACAGTCAGATCTGCCATATACATAGCAAAACCTGGCATCCATGCATAGCCAAACATACCATCCATACAGTCAGATCTGCCATATATATACATACATAGCAAATCCTGTCATCCATACAGAGTCAAACCTACCATCCATACAGTCAGATCTGCCATATATATATATACATAGCAAACCCTGCCATCCATTCAGTCAGATCTGCTATATACACATAGCAAAACCTGTCAGCCCTACACAGTAAAACCTGCCATCCATACATTCAGATCTGCCATATATATACAAAGCAAAATCTGGCATCACTACACAGTCAAACATACCATCCATACAGTCAGATCTGCCATATATACATAGAAAAAACTGGCATCCCTACACAGTCGAACATGCCATCCATACACAATCGAACATACCATCCATACACACTCATTTCTGCCATAAATACATAGCTTAACATGCCATCCATACATAGCCAAACATGCCATCCATACATAACACAACCTGGCATCCCTACACAGCCAAACATGCCATCCATACAGTCAGATCTGTCACATATACATAGTTAAACATGTCATTCATATGTAGCCAAAACATGCCATCCGTATATAGCAAAACCTGGCATCCCTACACAGCCAAACATGCCTTCCATACAGTCAGATCTGCTATATATATACATGGCAAAATCTGGCATCCCTACACAGCCAAACATGCCTTCCATACAGTCAGATCTGCCATATATATACATAGCAAAACGTGGCACTCCTACACAGCCAAACATGTCATCCATACAGTTAGATCTGCCATATATATATACATAGCAAAACCTGGCATCCCTACACAGCCAAACATGCCATCCATACAGTCAGATCTGCCATATATACATAGCAAAACCGACTACAGTCAAACATGCCATCAATACACAGTCAAATATGCCATCCATACAGTCAGATCTGCCATATATATACATGGCAAAACTTGGCATCCCTACACAGCCAAACATGCCATCCATACAGTCAGATCTGCCATATATACATAGCAAAACCAACTACAGTCAAACATGCCATCAATACACAGTCAAACATGTCATCTATACAGTCATATCTGCCATAAATACATAGCTAAACATGCCATCCATACACAGTCAGATCTGCTATATACACATAACCAAACATGCCATCCATGCACAGGTAGATCTACCATATACACATGGCAAAACATGGCATTCCCATACCGTTAAACTTTCCCATCCATACACAGTCAAATATGCCATCCATACAGTAAGATCTGCCACATATATATATATACATGTACATATAGCAAAACCTGGCATCCATACACAGCTAAATATGCCATCCATACAGTCAGATCTGCCATATACAGTATAACTTCCATATATCGAACTTCAATATATCGAATTTCTCGGTATATCGAACTTTTTCTCAAGTCCCAACTTTTTTCCTTCTAAATCTATATGGAAAAACCGCAAATATATCGAAGTTATACATATCGAATTTTTCAGTATATCGAAGTTTTTTCACGACCCCAAAGAGTCCTTTTACACATCATTAACCATTTATGTATCGAATATCGATTACCTGTTCAAAATTTCTTGCGGGAGTGATGTACATGTATTTCACACCTGCGGTGCACCATTGCGATAATCGTAGGAACAAAGGCCCCGCTGATCATATAGCGTAAAGTCCCTTCGAGTGCTCAGATAAATGTTTGTTAGGAGTCACACTTTAATAAACATTTGATTACTTAAAGGCAGAATGGTGATAATTTACTGATAAAAACAATAACTTCGTGTACGCAAACATGGCGGCTGCGTCTGTCATGATTACAAATACGTGATACGTGATTAAATAACGTACGTGTAAATCGCACGCATTGTATGACGTTTAGTTTCGTATCATGTTATCTTACAAGTGTAATTTATGAACATTTATTTATGTTTATTGTACATGTATGTTGATGTTTTATTCATGTGTGTTTGTACCAACTGATGTGCTGATGAAATATTCATGTACATGTATGTGCTTATTTTCGTATACCGGAAGTGCTCCATGTAAGTTTTTATGTTTGTACATGTTTGTAGTGCTATAGTTATAATGATTTTTAAATGACATGCAGGAATTCAATCAATAATAAACTCGATTTAATTCAGGTTTTTTTTCAACTTACCCTTACTAGTAAACGTATGACAGGTAGATCTACGGTTATTTACATGTTGCAATCTCATTAACAATCAAACTTTTACCATTACCATCGAGTGATCCAGACATGCACATATATCGAAGTCCCGGTATATCGAACTTTTCATGACGGTCCCCTGAACTTCGATATATGGAAGTTATACTGTATATACATGGCAAAATCTGGCATCCCTACACAGCCAAACATGCCATCCATACAGTCAGATCTGCTATATAAACATAGAAAAAACTGGCATTCCTACACAGTCAAATATGCCATCCATACAGTCAGATCTGCCATATATATTCATAGAAAAATCTGGCATCCCTACACAGCCAAACATGCTATCCATACAGTCAGATCTGCCATATATATACATAGAAAAAACTGGCATTCCTGCACAGTCAAATATGCCATCCATACAGTCAGATCTGCCATATATATACATAGAAAAATCTGGCATCCCTACACAGCCAAACATGCCATCCATACAGTCAGATCTGCCATATATATACATGGCAAAACTTGGCATCCCTACACAGCCAAACATGCCATCCATACAGTCAGATCTGCTATATACACATAACCAAACATGCCATCCATGCACAGGTAGATCTACCATTTACACCTGGCAAAACATGGCATTCCCATACCGTCAAACTTTCCCACCCATACACAGTCAAATATGCCATCCATACAGTCAGATCTGCAACATATATATATATACATGTACATATAGCAAGACCTGGCATCCATACACAGCTAAATATACCATCCATACAATCAGATCTGCCATATATATACATGGCAAAATCTGGCATCCCTACACAGCCAAACATGCCATCCATACAGTCAGATCTGCCATATATACATAGCAAAACCGACTACAGTCAAACATGCCATCAATACACAGTCAAACATGCCATCCATACAGTCAGATCTGCCATATATATACATGGCAAAACCTGGCATCCCTACACAGCCAAACATGCCATCCATACAGTCAGATCTGCCATATATACATAGCAAAACCGACTACAGTCAAACATGCCATCAATACACAGTCAAACATGCCATCCATACAGTCAGATCTGCCATATATATACATAGCAAAACCTGGCATCCCTACACAGCCAAACATGCCATCCATACAATCAGATCTGCCATATATACACATGGCAAAACCGACTACAGTCAAACATGCCATCAATACACAGTCAAACATGTCATCTATACAGTCATATCTGCCATAAATACATAGCTAAACATGCCATCCATACACAGTCAGATCTGCTATATACACATAACCAAACATGCCATCCATGCACAGGTAGATCTATCATATACACATGGCAAAACATGGCATTCCCATACCGTCAAACTTTCCCACCCATACACAGTCAAATATGCCATCCATACAGTCAGATCTGCCACATATATATATATATATATACATGTACATATAACAAAACCTGGCATCCATACACAGCTAAATATGCCATCCATACAGTCAGATCTGCCATATATATACATGGCAAAATCTGGCATCCCTACACAGCCAAACATGCCATCCATACAGTCAGATCTGCTATATACACATAACCAAACATGCCATCCATGCACAGGTAGATCTACCATTTACACATGGCAAAACATGGCATTCCCATACCGTCAAACTTTCCCACCCATACACAGTCAAATATGCCATACATACAATCAGATTTGCCATATATATACATGGCAAAATCTGACATCCCTACACAGCCAAACATGCCATCCATACAGTCAGATCTGCCATATATACATAGCAAAACCGACTAGTCAAACATGCCATCAATACACAGTCAAACATGCCATCCATACAGTCAGATCTGCCATATATATACATGGCAAAATCTGGCATCCCTACACAGCCAAACATGCCATCCATACAGTCAGATCTGCTTTATATACATAGAAAAAACTGGCATTTCTACACAGTCAAATATGCCATCCATACAGTCAGATCTGCCATATATATATACATGGCAAAACTTGGCATCCCTACACAGCCAAACATGCCATCCATACAGTCAGATCTGCTATATACACATAACCAAACATGCCATCCATGCACAGGTAGATATGCATGCACCAGACCTCTCTCCACTGTGCACTCTGTGCAAGAACTTGTCAAAGATAATATGGTTACACAACAACAGTGCAAGTTTGATGAAGATCAAATGAAAATTGCATGACATTGTGCTGGAGCACACACACGGTCAAATGTTGTATTTTAAGTCCATTTGGTATTATTCTATCATCTGGTTGATCGGTACCTAAACTGTCTACTAAAAATATTTTCTCGCTAGAAGAATTGAAGTTACCCAGTGATCTTTATGATTATGATGAATTTGGCACGACGGTGAGTGGGTTGGGTCCATGGGTATGTTTGATATCCAACGATTTTCATTGTCATTGAACACGGGCACTTTCTCCGTTAACTGTAAACCACTAATAAAGTTACCGACCAGATTTCGTAAAAGTATATTCAATGCTTCCATTTGATTAGAATTTAATTTTTGGCCATTTTCTAAATCTTCCCTATCCCGTATCTTGAGTCCTAATTCAGCGTCCCATATTTCATCGTCCTCTGTCATTAGCTTATTTGTGCTGTCATCTCTACTTTATTCTAAGCCGGATTAATTGCGTTGTTTACATCTGTGTCATTGTCGCCTTTTCTACCCCTTTTTGTACCGCATTTTTTCATACATTTTGGTTGACAATTCCGACGGAGTTGTGTTAAGTTGTATACTTTTTTTGTCATCCGGAATTGTCATGCCTATTGGCAGCATTGCAGCGATTATGTGATAACACCTGGTTGTTGCATGATACTTTGTGGAAAATGGTTACTGAACTACACCAGCTATAATAATATTGCAGTCCCACACTGGCGCTGACCAGCAGACTAAGAATGAAAACGCTGACAATATGTACAAAGAAGGAAACCGCTGACGATATGTAGAAAGAAGGGGAACGCTGACGCTATAGAGCTATAATGAAAATGCAGACGACACAAACTGTCTATATCGCTAACATGGTCAATTCTTAAAAAATATAGCCAGAATATATTCATACTTATTATTTTACAAAATTTATATTAAATAAATCAATTATGACATAAAGCTCTCCTCAGCATCCCCATCCCCCAATAATTGAAACGCTCCGACACCCATGAGACTGCATTCTGTAGATGAAACCAGATGTCTGTGAAATCTGAATGATTTATTTATCAAAATATTAATTCTTCACGTGCTATTTTATCAACATTTGATATTGCAAATTAAAGTTTTTGAAGCAGAAGTAAACTATATGTAGTGTTTGTTCTTACTTTGTGAGTTTTACCATTTTTAATAAAAGACTGAAGTACGTGTGTATTTTCTTTATTGAATGGATTAACAAATATTGCAGGCATTTTAGTTAGGCTTCTCACATTTTCAATTCTAAAAGTTGCGTTAGACACAAGTTTTTTTTTCGTGCTCACTTTATTCAGGATGGCGGCTTATATTTCTAATCGTTTTCTGTAATTGTGGGGTACATATTACCAAATACCAATGACGGATCTTCTCTTTAAATCAAGGAAGTATATACAAGTCCTTGTTTAAATAAAACTGGCGCACCCCCATCCCAAATCCAAAAAAAAATCCCATATTTTATCAAAATCCATTATATTTCTACTGAAAAACATGTGTACCCGTTCAGATTATTATTGTGTTGCGCCCATAAGTCCGCCCCTCTTAGCTTAAATCCTGGATCCGCCGCTGAATACTGTCTCAGGACCCAAAGAAAGATGTTTTATAGTGATACATTAAGGTAGAGCGAGTACTTAAGTTTGACTTCAATTCCCAGCGGCTCCGTTTTGTGAAGAATCTGTATATTAAAGATTTGAAGAAAAACTTTATCTTCTTGATCATTGACCTAACTCATGTGGTTGTACATATCACCTATGGAAAATTAAACACAGTAGTCAAAGCCTGTAATATCTTACAATTCATTAACAAAGTCTTATCTAAATAATCTAGAAAAATGTATTTGATTTCCTCAAATATCAAAGTTCTTTGTTCAATTACGTAAGCGAAGTTACCGTGCTTTATCACAGCCCAAAATTTTATGCAAGCGTCTATTGGATATTTATTTTGATCAGGAAATGGGCGCGGCAGCCCCTATTTGTTTTCGATATACGACTTATTTGTTTTCGATATACGACTAGACTGCTTGCAGAGATGTTTTCAAGAATGGTAAAACAACTTCAGTTTAATATTTATTTTGTATTAATGTAGGAAACGTCGATGATTGTTTGCCACCTGCGTATAAAATATCGTTTTGTCATCTGTTTTCGAGGATACTAGTTGTGAAAAAAGTGTTAATAAACTGATTCAAATCATGGCAACAAAGACCGGCATGTTTACTTGCTCGTATATATTTTCATTTTAAAAAATAACAAAATATGTCTAAATGCCTTCATTTAATCTCATTTATATGAGAGTAACCATGTATTCCCAGTTTCGACCAATAGATGATAAATATTTCACTATCTGTGTATGATGTTGTAAAACATAAACAAATAATTCTAGTTCTGGTCATTACCGAGCCCCATTATTCAGTAAAGCACAAGACTTCTAGTCTTGGGGGGCTGTGGGTCCGATTCCTGGGGTTGGCGAACTAAAAATACTCCCTGGGGACCCATATTGGAAACCAGTGGCGATGTTTAATAAGTTTAATACAACAGCTAGTTCTAGTGGTGGAACTGTTTTTTCAGAATATGGTGTTGTATATTTTTTCCCTTTTCTCTTCTATTATATCCAGTATTTGTAAGAAAAAATGCTCCCCCCACCCCCCGAATGGTTTCTATAAAATAATGTTAAAAAGCTTGATTACAGTCATGTATATTATTATTGTACATTGTATGCTCAAAGTTTCTTTATAAGCAAAACTTTCATATACATGTGCTGGGCCTGATTAGTTCAGTCAGTTATGTGTCTTGACTATCAATCCAGGGGTTGTGAGTTTGAATCCCCACCTGGCAACAGTCTTTGTGATGATTGATATATGACATTGTGTCTCATTATCATTCATCTCTCATTGCTGATAGTGAGGAAGTTACCAGTTACTTGCGGAGATGGGGTGTGCTTGAGTACTGGTTAACCTTTCAGGATCCCAGGAAACAGTGGTTAGGTTAACTGATTGTCTGTTAGTCTTCGATGGCATAACAATGACGCTAAATATTCAATCAATCAATCAATAAATCATATACATGTATAACCACTATCAGACTCCCATCTTATAAAGTTCTGCATCACATGTTCTTTTCAATTAATTTTTTTTTTCATTTGAATTTCAGGTGTGTGTAATTTCGGTGCCATCTTTAAAGCTTGCATAAAGAGAAATGAAAAAAACAACAAACATCTGATTTTGTTCCAGTCTACCAAACAACAAAATACCGGACTCCAATATGAAAGTAAAAATCAACAGTTTATCGAGTTTCTACACAAATGCATGAAAACAAAGTTCATATAATGATCATTTATTGTTGTGAATTCATCAGAATATTTTAATATCAAAGATCAAACTAAGGAAACCAGCATAAACTGTATATAAACTATATATTTAAGCATAAAATGTACTTACCAAATTGTCAGGACAAGATACCATCTGTGCTTAAAGAATATTAAGAGTAAGTTTTACATTAATGTTTCGAGCGTTTGACAACATTATGATGGATGTTGGCTTTTAAAAAAGGAAACTTAAGCAGTTTCCAATTCTTCCAAAATTTAATGTTTCTGTGTCAGGATCAACAGCAATTGGCTTATAATGTCAGAGATCACAGTGGACCATTGATTATTCTTGCCAATGTTTATTCCAGAAAAGTGTAAATTATTCTGCTTGCGATTATGTATTTGTAACATTCAAGTCTTACAGCCAGTAAGATCCAAGGAGAGTGTGAATTAGTCTTGCCAGTTTTATCCCAGGATAGTGTACATCTTGCCTGTGTTTTTGTGTTTGTAACAGTTGTATCTCAAAGCCTTTGAGATCTCAAGAGAGAGTAAATTATTACTTTCAGTGTTTGTGTATTTGTAATATTTGTGTCTCATTGCTTCTTATATTTCCAAGAGAGTGTAAATTATTCTAGTTAGTGTTCATGTATTTTGTAACATTTGCATTTCAAGGCCTGTGAGATCTGAGGAGAATGTATTGTTCTTGCAAGTGTTTGTGTTTTTGATCGAAGGAAAATGTAAATTATTTTTATCAATTTGCTTGTTTTGTTACATTGTTTTTTTTTCTTATACTCTTTCAGTGAGATGTGCATTACTTGGTATTCTTGTTAGAGTTTCAGCTTGTTTCTTATCATTTAGTATGGACATATTTAGGTAAAATGCTCTATAGTAACAAACTAGTCTATCTGACAGATAACACTGCTGTTGCCTGTGGGTATTTCCCCAATTCTTTATTTCCAAACAATAAACATTTGTGCGAAACAGCCGAGTTCCAGATGTTGATACCAAATGTACTTTTAATTCCGAGAATAATCTAGTGTCTAAAATTTGTCTATCATTTTAAAATATTAGCTTTTTTTCTTATTTTCAACTCTGTCACTGATTTTAAGTAGAAAAAAATGTATACAACACATTTGTCCTTTTCTATGTTATTTGATATTTATTTTGTTTAATTTTATTTTATAAGTTTAAAGGAAAAGTCACATCAGTATAGGCTTACACTAAAATTTTCAAGAAAGACAAATTTCTATTACCGCTATGTCTTAGATGTATGGACTATGTGTTTTAAAGATTAATATCTATATTGATATAATTTCCTTTTTTGAGATGACAATTGGATATGTATGATTTGAGATGTTATGAGATAAAAGGCAGACAATTCTGATCATTTCTGGTTATTTCCATCTTTTCTTGATAAAAGTATTCTTGAAATAAAAGGCAAAAAGTTATCGGTTATTCATTTTTAATTAATATAATGTAAAACATTGGTGAAATTTTTAATTTTAGAAAATACAAACATGCTGACGAAGTTCGTAAATGTTGAATCCAAGACTAGTGAAGTTATCATGATCATTTGACAAATATTTGACATGATCTGCTGGCTGCTTTGTTGAAGGATGAGATAATCATGATTTTTAAGACAAAGTAATGTTTGCATAGCAGGACACCATATATATAAAGATACATGTATATGCATTCCAGAAAACAAAATACGGGTGTTTATTACTGGGGCTTGGAGTTCCTGTTCATTATTGTTATTATAAGATTCATGTTACCTATATATTGATTATTTAAAGCTTTATATCCTTCATTATTTTGACAATTTGTATAAAGTTTTCTTGTTCGCCATGTTAATGATTTGTATGTGACCTGTATATTTGTTTTACCCATGTTTTGAGTTTCTCTTGTCAGCTGTAAATATTCTGCAATTTATTGGTTACATTTATTTTCTCCTGTTAATTGTTATAACAATTTTTTACTGGTATCGAATAAGGCATGTTGTAATGAGAAAAGTCGGTGTGTATGACAGAGCGATAGCAAAGATAACCATACATTACAAAGCATTGTAAGGGTTAATCCCATATTTAAATGTTCACATGTTTATAGTAATTTCATATAATGTTGTTTGTGTAAGCATGATTGTTAACTCATGTAAATGATCTGAAGCAGACTGTCAGTTAGCGATTGATATTGCTCCCAGTGGTGCCATTTTCCTTAGACAAGCTAATGGTCTTTAAATAAACACTACATTGTATTTACTTGGACAAACGACACCACATGACCAGTGAGCAGAGTGATAGTCGCTCTCACGTTGGGTCAGTTCTCTGTAAGTTATTTTTTAGCTTATTTCATTATTCTTGTAATTGTGATTTCTTTATCGCAGAACTGAATAAACTGTGTGTTGTCATGTTATAATCTCGTTACGAGAGGAAATAAAATATGTGCAATGTATATGAGTTATGTAAAGTTATTATGTATATTGGTGCTATGAAGTTTACATATTGATTGTTCGCCAGTGTAACAATTTTCTTGTGACCTGTATAATAGTGGTTATATAGTTAGATGTTAAGTTTCTGTTATTAAGCATTGTTACATCCAATTTTCTATGAGACCTGTACAATTTTGCATTGGTAATGTTGAGTTGCAGTTGTTAATTATTGCAACAATAAGTACTACTGTACATGTGCCTGTATTTTTTCATTCCATTTCAAACAAAAATTCCTCTTGTTTGTTCTTTTATTAATTTTTTTCTGACCTGTGTGTTGGTCATTTGTTATATTTTTATATCATAATCAATATATCGGTTGTTTTTTATTGTTGCATTTTTTATTGTATAAATCAATTCTTTTTCACAGTTGTTAAGCTATATAAATATGATGTATACTAGTCCTTCTTGAGAAAACCTTATATTATAAAATGATACCGCTTGAACCGTATTCATACTGCTGTTGAATGTTAGTTATTATCCGTTGTTTTTCATTATTTTAATATTTTTGAAAACTTTAAATTAAGCTTTCAAGATTTCCTGAAACTCATGGAAAAATAATTATTGTTAAAAAAAATCTCGGTTGCTGGACTCTTTGTTATCATTGCGTAAATTATTTTAAATTTTTGTTTAATTAAAAGTAATGCTGAATATTTGCTAGATTGCTGTAAACTCTGATTTTTACCTGGAAAAGTTTTGTTTATTAAATTTTTTATATTATCATTTTTTTGCTAGTTTATAAAATATTTCAGAAGTGTTTCACATGAACATAAAAAGCATAAAACATTACTTATGGATTTTATTATGCATTAATTTAAGAATTATTTTTTAATAAACTGTTAAAAACTCCATGTTTATAATTAAAGAGAGATTTTTAAACTTTAAAACTTATTTAGCATTTATGCGTGTTTAATATATTATATTGTTAGCCTCATTTTTTATATCATTCACAAGTATAAAATTAAAGAAAAGCATTCTTAATTTTTAATAGTGAACTTTAATTACATACATTTATGTTGAAATGTGATTGATTTTATTCACATTGTTGTATACATTAATAAAACTTTGCTTAATTTTGTCAAAATGATTAAATTCTGCCGTTTTGGCTATTCTTCATTACACAGACAATGCAGCAGGCGTCATTGTGTCAGTTTCGTATTACTATCATTGACAATATTCAGCATAATTTGTGTACTCTCAATTCAACTGCCACTCTCCCCTTTTTACAAAAGGTTTCACGACATGGACAAAACATTAAAGCTTGCAAATGACAAGAATACAGATCGTCTTGAGAGAGCCATTAGTTATTGGAAAAATATGAAACAATCTCAGACGTCTTATAAGAAAACTGCTCTTGCCAGACCAGACTTGGTGGTGTCTATCGTAACAGCAGGACGAAATGAAAAACGACACAGGACCGGATACTTAATTCAAACCGCTGCTGTTGTCAATAGACTTGTGCAATTTGAGACAAATTTTAAAAACATTGTATTTTTCATTTGCAATGTTGATGTATTTCCTGCAGCCCATTCTGATGCAGTGTTTTTACAAGGTTTCATACCATATGTTCAAAAGTTTGGAACTAATAGCTTTAACAAATCTTTTTCCAGTAAACATTTTAAAGCCAGCCATTTAGAAATGGTAAGAGGGAAAGAGGTTGAGGATTATGTATTCTGTGTAAACTTTGCAAATTCATTTAATTCGTCATACGTTTTAATGCTTGAAGATGATGTGTTGCCATATGGAAATATGTTTGAAGTGTTGCATTATACATTAAAAAACCGCTTTGGGGTTAGTCTTAATAGAGTATCAGATGTCGATGAAGGGAGACAATTCTCATTATTAAAACTTTACTATCCTGAAAGATGGCAGGGTTATGCATTTGAAATGGTAAGAGTTATGGAACTTGTCAGTATTGGACTTATAGGTGGAGCTGTAGTTTTGGTGCTGTCAATTGTTTTTGCGAAAGGTAGATGCAGTTATCTATTGCATGCATTTTACTTTGTGTTTGGTGTGGCTTTTACCATGGTATCAGTCTCCGTAATTGGTAGACAGGGAGTGATGGCTCTACGCCAGATATCTCCGCAGCTCTATAAGTTTGGACCAACCCCAAAATGCTGTACACCAGCGATGTTCTATGCATCAACAATCTTGGCAAATATGACCAAGTTCTTGATGGAACATTCTAGCATCAACAAAGACATAGCTATTCACAAGTATGTTGACACTATCGGTATCCCTGGCTACCAGTTAGAACCAAATTTAGTTCGCCATATAGGTATGTACACCTCATTGCAACATGCATACAAACCACCAGAAGAATTTGTATTCGACATTCCTCTTGAATTCACATGATGTTATGGTTTATGGAAGTTTGAGTGGTTTTCAGAATCCAGTTCACTATTGTTTATGGTGCTTTTTTTTCAAATATTTTTTTTTTATAATTTTTTTGCTTTATTTGTATTACTGTAGTAATTTTATGGTTCATAATTTTACTACCGGTATATGTGCATGTTTAACACATAATTTATGGTGCAGGAGTGTAATAAACCATTGACATATTTTTTATATTAACATAGTGTAATATCACTTCTGATACATCGCTTGGTGTTTTCTGTATAACTTAGCTCTCATACATAAATTGCCAAAGCACTTTCAGACTTGCCAGAATATATAAATGACATCGATTTGCCATAGTTAAATGACATTATTTTGAGACGTTACCTTATACAATGTTTCGCGGAAACAAATATACCCGATATTTTCTCGTTCCTTACAGAGGTGATCTGTTAAATAAATAAATGTAAACATTCCGAGTTATGTGATAAAACGAATGCTGCATTCATACTCATTTATTATTGAATTTATTAAACTTGTTGCGAAAAATGATATAATGCTGGACAGAGCCTCGCATAGTATATGTTTTCCAACTTGTTTGATAAATTCAATAATAAATATGCACTCATGTAAGATCCTCTATTTATATATTATGTTTTTAGTGGTAAATAACGTTACATTGAATTTTAAACATGTTTAAGTTGTATTATAAAAATTGAACATAATGGTACAAAGTCAATGCGAATTTTGTATTGCCTTGATGGCAATATTTTGCCACAACCTGGTATTGTAGATATAAAGTTTTCTGTTAAAACTGGTACAAAAAATTTGCATTTACGAGTATACATATATTATGCCAAAACATAATTTAATTATATATCCAGCCTTTTCTGAATTTAAAGGGAGATTTGATCTCATTATGATAGTAGTACTAGGGTTGCAATGTAATGATAACCAACTATAGTTCTATTAGATAGTACAAATGGTGTCCCTGAGGTTAAAAATGACCCCACTCTGAGGATTCAATTTGGAGACGGATGTTATAATATTATAATAAACATTAATATAATTTTTTTTTAAAATGGAAGCATTGTTTGGTCAAGAAGGTTCAGAGCAACTAGAGCATCCTTGGGCCTACTTGTTATGTAAATGAATTTGGCAGGCTATTTAGTGTTGTTCCTGCTGACCAGAAGCTGATGAGGCAGTCTTTCTATAACACAGTTTTAAAGTACATACTTATATATTCCATGTGTCCAGCATTACTAAGATATTGTTTATATCATTTTGTCACATGACATTTCAATTGTTTTATTATTTCCTTTATTTTATGAAATTTATTTTCATATCAGTGTAACACATGGCAATATCATAAATATCAATGAACACTATTTCTTAGTTTATTTTACATTGATTGTGAAACAAATTGGACAAATCATGCTCGATGTCTTCCTGGTGAAATAAAGTGTCTTTCTCAAGGACACCACACATATCTGTGGCAGAGGATCAAGCCCACTATCTGGATCTTGGGTCTGATGCTCTTCCACTAGACCATGCGCATGTGTATGCAGATCAATACTTTTTGTTTCTAGTTAGTAAAGGGATGTAACTCTGCTAAATGGTTGAAAGACATCCCATTTCATACAGTTTTGATAATCCAAGACAAAAAGTAAAAAAAAATAATATCAGTTTTTGTCAGAATGAAAATTAGAATTCTAAGGATTAATGAACAATATTTACTCATATCTGCAAAACTACCATCAATTTAAAATAATTTCTTATTTCACTTCTTTAATACTAGTATTCATTTTCAAATTTAATTACTTGGTGATAAATATTTCAGTATAAATAAATATGTGTAATATACCAGTATATGTATATAAACATGTATAAGTGGGGTGGTAGTGTAGTGGATAGTGTTTGCAGCTCACGCCAGAGGTTGCGGGTCGTTCTAGCTGGACCTCATGCCTCTTAAATAACAATATTGATTTTACTCAGGAAGTGGATTCGAAAGTTATACATATAAGCTTTGAGCTTTCTTCACAATCAAGCTATAATAAAGCTAAAATAAATTAGTAAAAACTAATGTGTAAAGCTTGCCTGAATGCGCGGACATGACTTAAAATCAATATCACCATTGCCTTATGTTTATTTAATTGAAGCATTTATTTCTGTTAATACATTACTATTGGTTTTATCTTTTAAATTTTCTGTTTCAGTATAATTGTTAATTAATTGCTATATTTGTTTATTCTGTTATACTGAGCATATTTTTAGCATATTGTGTTTGCCTGGTGTCCCTCGTCTGTCCTCCGTCGGCCGTCGTTAACTTTTAGCTTCTAACAACTTCTCCTCTGAAACCACTGAGCCAAGTTTGATATAACTTCACAGAAATGTTCCTTGGGTGATCCTCTACCGAGTTTGTTCAAGCCATCTTGATTTGCCAAAAAACATGGTCGCCAGGGGGAAGGACAAGTTTAATTAGTAAAAACTTTAAAAATCTTCTTGTCAGAAATTACTGGCTCAGTTTTAAAATAATTTCACAGAAATGTTCCTTGGAGGACCCAACACCAAGTTTGTTCAAACTGTAGTGAATAGTAAAAAACATGGCTGTAAGGGGGTGGGGTTAGTTTACTATATAAGCTATAGTAAAAACTTAAAAAGTCTTCTTGTCAGAAACCACTGGGTCAATTTTGATATAACTTCACAGAAATGTTCCTTGGGTGACCCTCTACCAAGTTTGTTCAAGCCATATTGATTCATCAAAAAACATGGCGCCAGGGGGCTAGGCCAGTTTAATTCGTAAAAACTTAAAAAATCTTTTTGTCTGAAAAGTACTGGCTCGATTTTTAAAATAATTTCACAGAAATTCACAGTGAGGTGCTAGTTTTCTATATAGGCAGCTATAGTAAAAACTGCAAAAGTCTTCTTGTCCGTATCTATGACCTAATTTTGTTGTTATTTTACTAACATTTACCATGGGTGAACCTCTACCAAGTTTGTTCCAGCCATTGCGATTCGTCGAAAAATAGTCGCCAGAAGGGGAGGCTGGTTTTCTTTATATGGATATATAGTAAAAACTTTCTTTCGATATCTGATAACCAGATATCCGCACAAGGATACTATTAATATCGCACAACTCTTCTATGCATCTGTTACATCTTCAAAACAAATCAAAATTCTAACTACTTGCCCAACTCGTTTTTCTGGAATTTTGAGTGTAAATGTATTATTATAAGCTACTTAAGTTGGGTGTCTCAAGGTCACTCAGGTGAGCGATATATAGGGCCATCTTGGCCCTCTTGTTAAATCCTTGTTCAAACTTTCAAGACCAAGTTCAAACTCATTTGTATTGTTTTTTTCTTTTATAATTATAGACCAAACATTTACTGGATAAATTGGGATATTTCTTAGATTTTTTATTACTCTTTAGAGTGAATTTAATTTCATTGGAAATGATTTCTTTTATTGTTATAGTATTTTATATTATATTATTAAAATGTTTAATCAAATGTATATTTGGAAAATAAATGGAAAATATGAAGCAGAAAAATGAAGTTGTTTTAGGTTTAATGTTTACTACCCAAAGTGCCCTCCCACTATAGAGACTGGGATTTAATGCCATTTTCAACATATTACAAGTTTTATACGCCCTTGAGATTGTTATTGGAGGAAGACCTGAGAATGGATCTGAGTGAATAAGTAAGCAATCAACTTTCTCACAACAGTGGTAAGACCAAACAGGCTCGAGCTGAGAGGGAAGTGATGTCCTGACCTACCAGCAGAGGAAGACCACTAACATATTAAATAAAGCTGTGATTACTTTTACGAATGAATGGATTCAAAGGCAGTTTATCAGGAAAAATTGCTATATTTGTCTAAAAATTAAAATAATTTTATAAGACTGCTACAACACATCTCATCATTAATAAATTAAATGAATGATTTGGTATTTCAAATCTGTCGGAATGAGACAAAAACACAATGAATAAATGAATAGGGTTTTACGGGGTACCAACACATTATAGGTTATTCGACGCCAACAGGAAGGAAGATTCCAGGTTCACTCTACATGTACAAAAACAAATTAACATACAGATTAGAAAAAAAAAAATCAACAAATGAATATGCAAAATGAACCTAAAACCTTGATACCTTCAGAACTGCAGAGTTTCAGCAAATTCTATCGTATTACTCAATTTGATGCTTCTTATGACATGCATAAGCCACAGTGATCCTATTCTTGCCATCACTCATGGCTCCCTGGAACCACACAGGGGTTGATAATTTAACCACAATAAGGAACATGACAAAATCCCTACCCCTCTGTAGAGATTGACAGTGATTCTGTTCTTAGCCGGAACCATACAGATTTACAAAAACACAATATTTTAATTTGAGCGATGACCATATAAACATTGCATAATTTGTAAACCAGTATGCAGATAAAATCAAATCAAAATAGAAAATAAAATCACAAGACTCGTTTGCCATGTCAAAAAATACGTTTTAACCCATCATGATGGCATAGGCCAAGTTATCTTGGCATGTTTAAAGAGATCTATTCTTACCATATGTAAATACGGGACCAATAAGCATGTGGAGGCCTGATATACTGGAGAAAAAAGTATTCAGCCAATTTAAAAAGTTTGAAAAAAAATCCTAATATAATTCCTTTAAAGCCATCTTTTAACTACACATTACAGGTTATATATGGCATCCAGTTTTTTTGATGCAGGAATATCTCATATGTAGGCATGAATCCAAGTCCTTTCGCAGTTAACTTGCAAATTTTGATTGTGTCTGTTAGCTGTCGATGGCATAAAAATGACGCTAAATATTCAAACATGTAACTAATTCTCTAAACAATGCCAGAATTAGGTGAGTCAAAACCTTGACCTAGATTTTCTATATAATGATATATAAATCCTATTTTACTTGAAAAAAAGTCAAACAATTTGTTATTATTAAACACACTTTAACAATACACTATTTAAAGCATTAACTTTCTTATAAGGCATGGGCATATGTTTTATTCAATAATCACCAAAATCAGTTTTAAGCAGTGTGGTAATGTAGAAGATAGAGTGTTGGCCGCTAACATAAGATGTTGCAATTTCCATCCCCAGCTCGACCCAATACCTCTCAAAAAACCACACTCAGTACTGGTTCTACCAAGGAAACGGACGAGTGCCTTATATAAGCTTTGAGCTTTCTTCGTAATCAAGCAAAAATAAATTAGAATAAACTAAGAATATGTTTTTTAAAACTACAACAAAGTTATTATGCGTAACTTTGCAAAAAGATTAATAAGGCTATCATATTTTGGCTCAATTGCATAGAAAGCTTGTAGCTGATATGAATCGCTATTGAAAAGGTTTCCTGGGTAGAACCAGTATGAGTGTTAATTTGGAGAGGCCACCTGGTCGAGACTGGTATTAAACCTGCTATCTATTGCATGAGCAGCCCACCCACTGATATAGTTTAAACTAAAAGTATTTTTATTACTTTGATTGTGAAACAATTTCTTACAATTTAGGCAAATCACTCTCTAAATCTTATCTGTCTGATACTTCTGTATTATACCAAATGTTTTTTTCCCCCTTTTAATTAATGCTTTGTGAACCAAACGGTTTTTTTTCCATTTAATCAATGCTTTTTGAACCAAATGTATTTTTTTCCCCATTTAATCAATGCTTTGTGAACCAAATGTTTTTTTCCCCATTTAATCAATGCTTTGTGAACCATGTTTTTTTCCCCATTTAATCAATGCTTTGTGAACCAAATATTTTTTCCCCATTCAATCAATGCTTTGTGAACCAAATGTTTTTTTCTCCATTCAATCAATGCTTTGTGAACCAAATATTTTTTTCCCCATTTAATCAATGCTTTGTGAACCAAATGTTTTTTTCCCATTTAATCAATGCTTTGTGAACCAAATGTTTTTTCCCATTTAATCAATACTTTGTGAACCAAATGTTTTTTTTCCCATTTAATCAATGCTTTGTGAACCAAATGTTTTTTTCCCCATTTAATCAATGCTTTGTGAACCAAATGTTTTTTTCCCATTTAATCAATGCTTTGTGAACCAAGTGTTTTTTTCCCCCATTTAATCAATGCTTTGTGAACCAAGTGTTTTTTTAATTGGGGGTTAAAGCCATTTTCAACACAACAATTTATATATATGGCATATCCAGTTTCATTCAGAATAATCATGAGAAGAGCCACCATCCTTCAGCAAGCAACAGGCAAACTTTCTCACATAAAAATTATGGACTTTACTGAGCTTGAACCCACAACCTGAGAAATATGAGGTAAGTGGTGATGTCAGCGACTTGGACCACTGGGCCATTGAACCAATCTGTAATTCATTGGGTAAAATTAAGTATATGTAAAATGTAAAACACACATACACAAACTTCATTTACTGTATTTATTATGATGAAACTGATGACGATATAAAATGGTCACCTATTTTCAAACCATTTCCTTTAAAGACTTGAAGAACGATTCATAAATAACATTTTAAGCATTCATATCATTAACTGTGATTAACTTTAATTCAGATGCAATTGTATTCAAAACAATTTATAGTCTCGCGTCATATTGTAAAGTTTATATCACAGACTAGTAGACATCAGGATATTAAACTTTTTTCATGCTTAACTCAAATTCATACTTGAACACAATTTCCATGATTCATATAAAATTACAAATCAAAGCAAAAACAATCGTCTAGACCTCAATCTTCAAAGTATTGAATTAAATGGTGATTTTAGACAATAATTTAAAATCATGTGAATTCACACTTCTTTTGTTATAATGAGTCCATTAATTTTTGAAGCACGAAATCTCTGACCCAGGCCCCGAAGTTGTAATACCTTTCCATGCTCAACTCAAACTTGTATTAAAACACAATTTCCGCGATTGATAAATACTTGATCCAGGCTTGAATTTTGAAAGTATTAATGCAGATTTGAGGTAGAAATTTACAGCTATTTACTTTTATTTTCTTGTAATGAGTGCATTTGTTTTTAAGTTGAGCATGACATTTTTGTTTAAACTTATTTATTTTACTTCGATAGTGAAACAAGTTATTACAACTTAAACAAATCATGCTCGAAGTCTTCCTGGGTCTTCCCAGTACAAATTGTCTTGCTCAAGGACAACACACATAGCCGTACCAGAGGATAGAACCCACGACTCTCCGATCATAGAATCTTGAGTTGAACATAAAACAAAGTTTTAAAACCTCGAAACCTGGTTTAACCCATTTCCTGATCCAGCTCAGAAAACACGATTACCGGAACAGCACTTTTCCCTGTGTATTTCAGCTGCTGTTCCGTCGATATCTCGCTGGCAACAATAGAGGCAAAGTCCTTTTTAGCATCTTCCTGAGCTTCGTCACTTTCCGCTTGATAGCACTCCCTAGGGTATGACATATAGAAATACTGAAGATTACACAGACCTGCCAAAGATCTACCCAGTAGGCACAAACTCTCACTAGACAATGAGTTGCCTGATATGTTCAAGTACATGAGTGATGAAAGCTGTTTAAATGAAGAGTACGAGAAAAGTGATTCGATATGACTGTCATTCAGCGATGAATCTTCCAACTCTAACACACGAATACTCAATCTTATGTTACGTAGCAAGTGCACCAGTATACCTGTACAGTTTCCGAGACCATTTTCACTGATGTCAAGTTCTTGTATGTCTGTGGTATGGTGAGACATTGCTAGGTAGGTCATGTCTGTCACCTGCAACCCACAGCCAGCTAGTCGCAAAAACCTCAACGGTTTCTTGACTGCTGACAACACGCGCCTTAATTTTGTTTTCAATCTGTTGTTACTCAAATCTAGTCTGACTAAATTTGGTAAGTTTGTGAATAGTTGAGCCATGGCATCACAAGCTGTGTCACTCTGGAAGACATTCACACAGTTGCAGGACAGGTCTAATGCGGTAATGTTTGTAAAAGTGGCAATCGTGGGTGACAGGCTGATAAAGTCTTCTGCACTGAGGGAGTTGTATTTCAGCCTCAACCCATGAACAAACTGCAGAACAAAGGCATTTAGATTAATATATAACAAGAATAAAGTATATATTATATGGTTATTTTAGTGTTTTGTACAATATGGGAATATATTGTACGAGTATGTATTGTGGTGAAAATCATATCAAAATTAATATGAATTTCACCACAATACGTACGAGTACAATATATTGAACATATTGAACAAAACATTGTAAAATGATCTTTTTATTCTATTCCCCATTTAAAAAGAATTTAACAAAAAAGTGAAGAAAAATCAAGATCCTTTTTAATAAATAAACTGTGAGTTCAGAGCCATGAGAGCAAGGACGAAGGAAGTTGCAGAAATTAGGGTCTCGAACGTCATGCGGAACATTTTGCCGATTGTTTGTTTATATCGTTGAAATTTCTACTAAATTTATTTAAACAAATTAAAGCAAAAAAAAGCATTTTATGATTGAAAACAGTCGTAAACAATTTGAAGTACACAATAAAAAGGTTACTGAACATGTGTGGAGAAATATTAGTTGAGACTCAGTGTTTTCAACTCGTTCCAACTAATATTTCTCCATACACATTCAGTAACATATATTATTCTATACCTGTAATGTACATGTATAGCCAATCACCTACCCCTGATGTTACCACATGACCATACAATATGTAAAAGTTTATTGGACCCAATAACTTTTATATTATACAGTTCAAAATATTCAAGATGGCAACTAAA
This sequence comes from Panopea generosa, assembly GCA_029582155.1. Classification (NCBI taxonomy): domain Eukaryota; kingdom Metazoa; phylum Mollusca; class Bivalvia; order Adapedonta; family Hiatellidae; genus Panopea; species Panopea generosa. The sequence goes on from CM055897.1 coordinate 66,246,830, forward strand.
ACAAAAAAGAGAAAATAAATTTAGTAGAAATTATATAAACGATATAAACAAATTTAAATATTAAATATTAATATGATTACCATCTAATTCTGAACTATCACACTGATGTAACATCATGGGAAATAGTACAATGTCATTTCGCAATTTAACATTGGATTGACATCACGTCCGGCATAGAACTAACATTCATAAATGTCATTTGTGTTGAATTATTCTAATCAATGAGAAGTATAAGTGTCTTATTACATTTTATCCTCAATAAAAATCTGGGTTGAAATATAGAATGTAACCAAATTAATATTTTTATTTACTGCATGTTCTTGATAAGATGGTGAAAGTAGTTCCCACTTTTGTTGTGCTGACTAAAGTTCCCATGCAATATCAATGTGTGCAATATCATAAATACTGCATGCTCGTCTTCTATAGAAAACTAATAGTAGGGACAATATGGGTATACAATATTATACAATTATTGACTTTGACTGAGGTGAATATGTAGTTTGATGGACATGAGAAAAGGGTTATTGACCGAGAATGACTTCTGAGGTCAATATCAATTTTCTCAGGTCCATAGAACTACATATTCACCGAAGCAAAGTCTATAATTATTATATCATATGTGTAATATTTATAGAATAAGGAATTTTAGTCATTTTCATTAATGTTTAAACATTTTTTGTTTTTTCTTTCTTTATTTTCCACCATGAACCAGATGACTGTTGTGAATGAGTTTGTTTATAACGGTGCTATTTTACAGCGTCTTGAAAATGACATGCTTGTAAGAAATTACTTGTCTATAAAGACCTCTTTTTACAGCGGTCAATATCACTTTGAGCAGACTTTTCATTTTATGGATTTGATATGGACATGTGATATAAAATTATGTTGCATTGCAATTAAGACAATCCCACTTGAGGCTTTAAGATATATGCAATGAATGAGGCTCGGCTTGTATCTTGGGCCGGACCCGGGCATGTCTGACTATCCATCTAAGGGTTGTGTGTTCGAATCCCCACCTGGCAACAGTCTCCGTGATGATTGATATACAACATTGTGTCTCATTAACATTTGTCTCTCACCGCTGATACAAGTGGGAATTTTATCAGTTACTTGCAGAGATGGGGTGTGCTTGAGTACTGGTTAACTATTCAGGATCCCAGGAAACAGTGGTTAGGTTAAATGATCATCTGTTAGCCCTTGATTACATAAAAATAATGCTAAATATTCATTCAATCAAAGTCCGTGTGGTTCCGGCTAAGAATAGAATCACTGTCGATCTCTGCAGAGGAGTAGGAATACTCCGAATGGGTGTCATGTTCATTTTATCATTTTTGTCATGTTCTCTATTGTGGTTAAATTATCAACCCCTGTGTGGTTTCAGGAAGTCATATGAGTGATGGCAAGAATAGGACCACTGTGGCTCATGCATGTCATAAGAAGTGACAATTTGAGTAATATGATAAAATTTGCTGAAACGCTGCAGTTCTTCAGGTATCAAGGTTCTAGGTTCCTTCTGCATATTCATTTGTTAGTGTATTTTTTTTTAAATCTGTGTGTTAATTTGTTTTTTTTTGTACATGTAGAGTGAACCTGGAATCTTCCTTCCTGTTGGCGTCGAATAACCTATAATATGTTGGCACGCCATAAAACCCTATTCATTCATTCTTTCATTCAATCATTCAATCAATCAATCAATTGTATCTTGGACTGAGGGTTAGATTTCTTTGCACACAATTCGTAAGCTGTTATCAATATTTTTCAAACCTTTGAAAATATATTACAACTTGAATATGTCATAGAAAACAGTAAAATAAAGCCGGATGGTACACCAGAATTACAATGTCTGTTTACCTATGTGGAACAGGCTGGAATGGATAAGATTATTTTACCCATCCCCCATGTGACAAGGATATCCCTGTCTGCTCATCACCTTTATTAGGTGAACATTGGTACATACCAGTTTATATTAAAATATACCGATGCATGTAAGAGTTATGAAAATTGAAGGCACTATACACATAATTTGGGCTTTTTTAACTTCAATACCTATTGACCTTGACCATACAGTTACAGAACCAATTTCCGTTCTGCACATCATCTTTATTTGGTTATTTAGTTGTAACTACGATCCAAGTATGAGAGTCATAGCACTTGTACTTGTTGAGAAATAGTGTAAAAAACGAAATCGCAACATTGGAGGTAAATGCAAAATTCAGCATCAAACAAAGTCAATGGACCATGCAATGTAGGTCATACTCAGGCTACTCAGCATCTGCATTGTATAATGTGATGCAGGGTGTTAGTTGTAACTATCATCCAAGTGTGAGTGTCCTAGCACTTGTACTTGTTGATAGTATAAACATGAAAACTTAACATTGGAGCTAATATAAATGTTTGACGCCGCCGCCGTCGTCGGAAAAGCAACACCTTAATCTCGCGTCACTCCTTCGTCGCAGCGAGACAAAAATGAAAACAAACCTTCTTAACACCAATTTTACACTGTAATTGTAGTGGAATTATAAAATATTATTTCTCTGTATTTTTAAATTTATTAAATTCTTCCACTGACCTCTGTATTTAACTGCTCCAGGAGTATTCGTATTTTCTGCTCACCAAGACAAGTGACATCGAGTTTCTCCACAACCAATTTCAGCGTACTGTCCTTAAAGCTGGACACTTTGAGAGCCTTACATATCTCCGATAGTGCGTTCTCTGATGTCAGGAATGCGTCAAACTTCACCACAACTGTCAAGGAGAATGAGTAGGAATTTATCAATATTACCAAATATTAAATACAATATATTTTCTCAAACATTAATCATTCAATTTGGCCAGATCAAGAGCTTGAGATATTATGATTATATAATTACTGTCTCAGTTTGATGATGCTCAAATTAAAAATGCAGGTGCTTAAGTACACACAAGGCCAAATAGTACAATATTTTATGTTTCAAGGGACATAACTATAACATTAATTATCAGATTAGGCTAATTCAACAACTTGTCCCAAGATATTGTGGTTATAACTACAATATGTATTTGGTGAAAATCAAATGAAAAATGTCCGTGCCAAAGTGCACTCAACAAATGGTTAATGGACATATGGACAAACGGCTATTCTCAGCTACTGTCTTCACCTAGTTCTATTATATAAATTCAGCTATCCTAAACCTTTGTTCTTGTCTTAGGAAATGTCAGCCATTTGATGAATAGTTTAACTTACATGTGGCGTCCTCTGGTAGGGAATGATCTGTTTGAAATACTTCAAGTGACCCTGATTCTTCATTGTCAGGAAGAAGCTTGATAGCCTCTTCATATTTGCGAATCATCATATTCTGTCTTGCTTCATTGTGGGCTAACATACAGTGTGTGGCCAGATAATAGGTGATAACCTCAGCTTCAGAAAATAGTATACAGTAATTCAAGTGGTTTTCTAAATATTAGTATTATAGGAAAATCGAAACAAATTAAAAGTAATAAATATCATATAATATGCAAGCAGGAATGTAATAAATTAAGAAAATAAGTGCAGCATTATTTTACTCAGTTGAAAAAGTTATGGTAAGGAGTGGTGCAATTTACAACTTTTGCCCCCCCCCCACCCCCCCAAAAAAAGAGTTTTGCATGGCTGCTAGATAGCACCAATGGTACATCTCTATACAGAGATGTTTTTTGTCCTTGTTTCATGATTTTCATGAAATATTAAGAAAGTTATTTCCAAAAATGTTGCCTTTGATTCTTTTACACCACTCCAAACTATTATGTCATATAGGTTCACCTAAGTGCTATAGCTATTTTTTTTCTTTGAAAAGCAAAGTTGAAAATTTGAAAATATTTGTATTTTAAAAAGCAAAACAAATGCATGTTTCAACCAAAGTCTTTTTTATTTTTAAATACTGCAGCAGTGGTCTAGAGGTAGAGTGTCCACTTCACATGCAGAAGGTCGAGGGATTGATCCTCTGGTACAAGAAGTTTCGTCACTTGGCGCTCAGTATTTAGAGGATAGTTCTAGGTCTGGTCAGCCCAGTGACAGTATAATGTGATTGGGTGGGGTATCATACCATGTGTCTGTGAAAGGACATTCCAGTGTAGCAACACTCTGAATACTGTTTCAAGTAGAAACCACTGTGATATGACTGAAAATGTTGTTGAAATCGATGCTTAACATCGTACAAACAAAAAAGTGTTGTTTTTTTAAATTACAACTTAAGTGACATATATATAATATTAAGGTATCCAGAGAAAACTCTTTTTAGTGGTAAATTTCAATGATCAAGATGATTTTTTTACATCAAAGTCACCGTAAATTCAGTGCTGCCAAGTAAATATTTTACAATAGGCATAAAATAGTGTGATAAAACTTTCAGCATTACATTATAAAGGCATTTAACACTGTCAGATTAAAATTTTAATGAAATTTTAATTTAAATTTGTGAAGTAAACATATTATTGTTTTTTTTCCTTTAAATTATCATAAATCAAAATTTTGCATTGAAATACTCCTATGAATATCATCTTTTTATGATATTTCCAAAAATACTGCACCATTTTCGAAAGGATTCTTTATAAACCACCATAAAAATCTGTGTAATTTACGTATTTACTCCAAAAATTGTGGGTTTTACATTTAATATCAAACAGAGACTAATATTTTGCTACTTCCAAATTGAAAAATCATGTGTTTTCTCATTTGAGAATTTTTTTTAATCCCAAATTGAAAAAAAAAGAAGAGAATTTTTCTTTCATTTAGGGGGGAAAAACCCCACTGGATATAAGTATTACTGTAACATCTGACAGTTATCAGTTAGAACCTGATTAGAACCTGATCTTAACAGTGTTATGCTTTATTTTTCAGTTTGCTACAGCTTTAGAAATATTCCCAATTTTCCCTCAATCATGCTGTTTTTTTCCAAATCTCAAAGACTTGGGCCTCAAACCATTTCTCAGGAAAAAATCTCTAACACCCTATAAATGACCTTTGACTGAAACACATGCCCTGAACAAAAGTTTTTCTTCACCTGTAGGATAACCAGTCATGTCCAAATACTTCAACTTTGTGGCAGTCTTCTTCTTCAAAGTCTCCAGAAAGTTATGAGCTACACAGGTTGTGTACCGCAGTCCTTGTTTTGCTACCTTTGTCAGCTGAACATGGTCGTGAAGTAGATTCAAACTGCTGAATATATCAGGCGCAAACTTGCGAATTGTCAAGGTTGGATGGGGCCATTTGGTGAGCAGGGCATCAACAGCTCTATCTCTATTCCCTTCCAATGCCTGTTGCATCAAAACTACACACAGCTCCTGTGGAACAATGTTTATGGCTTGGAGTGTCGTTGTGGAATCTCGTACAATGAAACTGGCTGCAATCTGTATCAATGTTTTGACGGAATTTGTTTTGCTTGCTGTGGAGCTGCATTTCTCTAAATTCAGTGGATAAATGGCCCCCCTGAAGTGGTCATACCACTGTGACGACTGCATACTTGAGAGAATTTCATTCATTTGCACTGGTTGAGGTAGTCTTTCATCAAGGTGCCCTTGTCATTTTGACTTTTTTTAATGTATTTATTGTTATCTGAAATATAAAGGAAAAATATAAAGTTGTTATTATATTATTTCATTTTAAAAATATATCAAATGCTACACAAGTATCATCATTGAACCACAGTAGATTGCATTACACTTCAATCTGTGTTAACCCTTTACTTCATATAGACGCCTTTGGACACCTCTAATATTGAAAGCATTAATTCACCACATATCAGTCATGGGTGAATTATGTTTGTATTAACTGACAAAGTGGAAAACAGTGCAGGAAGTGTTCAGATTGCTCGTTACGAGCAATCTGAACTCTTCCTACACTGTTTTCAAAGGCCTTCTGTGATTGGTGCAGGAAAACGTGTATCTAGGGAGTAAAGGGTTAAGACAATAAAAGTGGGTTCCATAAATGAATGGAAGGGAGCCTAACCAGGGTTTGAATCTGCATTTGCCGGGCACTCTGAAAAACTGGCATGCCATACCCCTGAATACATGTAGAACTATATATTGGTGTATACGTGTAACCTCTGGGAATGGAAAAAAAGACAGGTTCTGAATAATTTAGAAAGTGCCTAATTGAAACCTTACAATATATGATGCTTATCTATAGTATTCTTTTCTAGATGGCTTCCTTTCACATGTTTTGTGAAGAAAAAGTTGTTCTTCAGAATTTTCAATAACGAAGAACTGTTTGTTACTTGGTTTTCAATAATATTATGCATTTGTTATTTGCTTATATAAATTTGGCATTTCATAGTCTGTAATATATAAATGAATAAAAAAATCAGTGGTGTCTTTTGCCTAGCCTAAGTCATAGCACACCCCCAATCTTAAACAAATGGACTTGATTTCACATTTTCCCAGTTTTGTATAGTATTTTCCGAGGATTATAAAATAAAAAACACCACAGAATGTCCGAATACTTCGAGCTTTACAAAAAATGTCCATGGTTTTTATGTCATTTTCCGTAGACTTTTTTCCCCCACTTGTACAAAAAAATGTTTTCTCACAAAACCTCCAAATTTGGTGTCTGAATACTTTATGGGTAAACTTTGGAAAATCCTATTAAATACTTAGGCCACATAGCTTGGCCTATGCTGCTCAATAAGTTGCATGTATTATCATGTCGTCTAAAAATGGAAAAAATAATTAAATTTCAAAATGTATGAATAATTTAAGAAGCTCTTGTTATGAGAAAAAATACTGTATAAAATATGATTGTTTCTTAAGAATGATGTGCATGTTATGTAAAGTTAACTGTGTAATTTGTGTTACATATGTTTATTATTGTATGTGTTGTCTTTGTCATATTTCTTTGTAAATGGCCAAAGGCAAAATTTTGCCGATTGCTTAATAACTTGAAACTTGAATTAAAACTAAAATTACAAATTTGATGCGAGAGTTGTGTTTTTTAATTTATGTGTACCCAAGCAGTGACTACCAGAATTTTTGTTGTTGACATGGTTTGCAAGAAATGAAAAAAATGTGGCAGTTGACTTAGTCATGGAGCACCCTGCTAGTAACTTGTCAGATGGAGAGCATGATGGTCCTTCCAGGGTGTCCATGGTTGGATTGCAAATTTTTTCAACTAAATTTATATATTATATGTAACAAGATGAGAAAATATGCAGTCAGTCTGGTACTCGAACCCGGAACCTTTCGTTTACCGAGTAAATGCTCTACCGACTGAGTTAGCCGGATTGCTTACATACTTTTTTCTCTTTACACACTGTTACAATCATGTTTCTTCAAAATTTGGAATTCATCCTGGAATTTCCATAGAGACCTGAGAATCAGGTGAATGTTTCTCGGAATATATATGTCACAATCCCCCTTTGGGCACCAATTTAACCAGGGACCTTCACATCATTCGATGAACAACTGACTGAGCTAGCCGGATTACTACATCTCTTTCGTAACAGTTTACATACACACTATGACATATGTATTTCGTCGAAATCACAAAATAAAATTAATTTTCTGTAAGAATTATTTACTACAACACCGTTTACGAAGTCATCGGAAGTTCTTAACCTGATGAAATTATAAGATGCATTAATCGCTGTTTTTTAACTTCAGTTCTATAATAAAGTCATATTGCAATATTTCATTTACACTTTCTTTAACAGAGCATATCAGTTAACAATAATAATTATGAAAACGTTTTAATGACGTTTCTACCCCACCCACATTACGTCGCGTTCAGTTGATGCTGCGGCTTAAGAATTGGCGTGCTCACTGCTTTGTTAAATAAAATGAAATTAAAGGAGAAAAAAGTCAGTGTTAGCATACATGAAACGTTCAGAACAACGACTGCTTACAGGTTTAACTGTATATGTGTTGGAACTGCTTTCAGGTCATTAACTATTCAGATTTGTTTACCTTTTTGCTCCAAAACATGTAACCGGTGTTAAAGTAAATTGTACCTCTGTTAAATTATATGTTAGTTAACTTTGTTTAAATCAATTATTCGTTTATTTCTTGAAAATTCAGAGATTTATGTTACGGTGACAGAATTTCAGAAAGTTTACATTCTTACTGAGGGAAGTTTCTGTCGCAAAACATCTATGGGGTTACATTGTTTATTGTCATGTGTTCAAACACACTTTCACATTTATTTGTTTTTATTTAGGTATTTTGAAAGCCTGATTAAATATTATAAGGACATCTTTTTAATATTTGGAAATCCAATCTGCTTGGTAGAGGCAAAATAAAATTTGTCAAACTACTCCGTAGAGACATTACTACAAACTCAATACAGAAGCGACAATTCCATTTCATTTGCATTTAACATGCCAGTCCCAGTGAGTCTACTTTAGTCTTAGACATGTGCAATATGTCACACTACTGTGAAAGGGTATCAGGACATCTCGACCCCTCAACATTTTGACCCCTGACAGTTGAGACATCTCAACCCCTTGACATCTCGACCCATTGACATCTCAACCCCTCATATAATAGTTATAAAAGTTGGATATTAACATTGAAAGGATACTTTAAACATAAATTTCGAAGCGTTTTGTATTTTTTTTTATTTCAAATTGACCTTTCAATGTATACATCCACCTTTAAAAACTGTTATAATGAGGGGTCAAGATGTCGAGGGGTCGAGATGTCCGACAGCCCTGTGAAAGTATGCCATCCTTCAGAAGGGATTTAAAGCTGTTGATATCAGGTGCAGTACAAGTAGTTCGACATTGCACGTCTCTAAGGAACCTTTAAAGGATTTTTTATCAGATATCCAAATAATAAAAAAGCTGTCCATTCACGTCCTATTTAATCAGGCTACAGTAAAAGGAGTCATACCTTGTGGAGGCGAAAGGACTCATTCAATCTATGTGTCTGTAAATGATATCAGCAGGACATTGGCTAGTGGACAATGTGACTTAATTAGCTGTTTATGCCAAGTCTTGCAGATTGATGCCAGGCTTAATGCAATGGCCCCTCATAATTAACACCACTGAGTAGTGGGGTCGTATTCACCAACCTTTCTTGAGAATATTCTTAGACTTGAGCTTGAAAGTCCAAATTTCAACCTCAGATGTCTAGTCATGGGATATAGAATAATTGTGAGAGTTTATTTGACTATATACTAGATGTCCCTACATGCTTGCAAATTTTGGTCTCGAAAAATTGTCTCTAAGTGTATTTTTTAAAATTCATTTTGAGTTCAAGTCTAAGAATATTCTTAAGAACGGTTTGTGAATACCAGCCCTGGTTCTACCAGAAACAGTTAGGCTGGAGAGCTGTTAAAAATGATCTGAACTTACTACTAAAAAATCGTAATGTATATTGAAACAGATATGTGTACACACATGTACATACTGTCAAACTAGTACTATCAATTGGGTGTTCTGACATAATAATTATAATATAATGTATATTCCCTTATAATTTTTCACAATTATTCTAGGGAAGGGTCATAATTAACATGTGTTAACTATTGTTGTACTTCACTGAAACTTATTTATTTTACTTCGATTGTGAAACAATTATAACAACTCGAAGTATTCCTGGATTGAGCAGGTACTTAGCATATGCGGAATAAGTGTTTGATCCTAGGTTCAATGCTCTATGGTACCACTGGACCACACACTGACTCCACATGAATTGTCCTTGACCTGTATATGTTCATGTATTATATACGTGTATATTATAGCAATAAATATTATAATTAAAATGAAAATCAAATCAAATTTATCAATTTCCATAAGAGATGTTTATTTTTTAACATGATATTTTTCAGACATGATTTGCTTGGTCTTGTGGTTGGAGGGGTTGATGGTATCATCAGAATATATGACATGGCATCACAAATTGACACTAAACATCCAAAGGTACTTTAAATTTATTTGTTGTTAGTTTTTTCGTTCTACCGCCATAAACTTCTCATCTTGTTCATCCAATAAAAGTTTTACTTTTGATTTGATTGTAATCAAACTTGGATATGTTGAATATACCTAAAAAACCTCAGATGAGGCTGAAAACCAGTTCATTTAAATGTCCGTATTGGAGTTACCTGCCCTTGAATTGTCAAAAACAGTATTCTTCAATGTTGTCTATCCAGTTAAAAGTTCTATGTTTACCAGAATATATAATTATAATGTGCACGTGTTAGTTTAGACTAATTTATTTTAGCTTGATTGCGATGAAAGCTCAGAGCTTATATGAACTGTGTCGAGTCTGTTTCTTGGGTAGAACCAGAACTTAGTGTTGTTTTATGAGAGACATCGGGTCGGCCGGGGGATCGAACCAGCAACCGCTGGCGTGAGTAGCCAACACTCTATCTATCATACTACTGCCCCGCTGCATGTTTTGGGCATCAATAATTGATAAAAGTGACAAAATAGAACATAACTTTCCTGCCATTTTGTCTAATGTTGGAAGCCATAATGATATTAATATTAACTGTGTATGCTCTCAAGGACACAAAGTCAGTGCATGTTTTATTTCTTCCAATAATAGCTAACACTTGAGACAAAGGGAGGACCTATTCAAAGAATGGCTATTCACGACGTGACAAAGTTCTACAATGATGACCTGGTTGTCGGCGACTCCCATGGCACTATGACGGTTTTCTGTAACCAACAGATCCTGTGTCGTCACAGTTTGGCTAAGGACAACATAAAGTGTCTACAGATACACCAGGACGCATGTAAGAAACAGTACTATTGTTATAGGGTTCTCCGTGGCCGTGTGATCTAAAGCATTGTCTCAAGATGACTTGGCTTCCACAACTAAGGTCATGGGTTCAGGTCTAGTCAAAAAACTTAATGTGAGAAAATTTGTCAGTTGCTTGTGGGAGGCCATATGAGGTCTTCCTCCACTGTTGTTATTAGAGGTCATATATTATTGAACCTGTAATTCGTTGAAAAATACCCATTAACATTAACCTTCAATTTTTGTGAAAATAGGAACACTGCTTATATCTGCTGGATGTACCAATTTTATCATTTTTAGCCATGTTCATTAAATATTGTGATTGTACTATTCACCCCTCTATGGTTTTATGGCACTACACAAGTGATGACAAGAATAGAGACTCTGCATTGCTTAGGAATGTTGTAGAATGCAATCAGATGTGTATACGATAATAGCTATTTACAGATAGTAAAATTATTTTCATGGTGAATATAAATATATGATATAGATACTTTTCTTTAAAACTGCAGCAGCGGTGTAGTGGTAGCACCTGCATCACATCGCGGGTTCAATCCCCGACCAGGTCATACCAAATACTTGAAAAATGGTCCTAGAAGCTTCCTCGCTTGATACTCTCCATATAGTTGTAGGTCTGGTCGGCTCAGTTTCAGTATAATACGATTGAGTAAGGTATCATACCATGTATCTGTGGCATGATACCCCATTGTGGCAGCACTCAAAATAATGTCTCAGGCGCTATTGCGATATGACTGAAAACTGTTGAAAGTGCCACTTATGACAAAACTGTATTTTTGCAAAATGGTGGTTAAACCTTTTGATAGTTTAATGATTTTTCATTTCAAGCCAAATACAACATTTCCATTTTCATATCTGAACAATAAAAAATAAAATTACACCCATTGAAAAATACAAAAAGTATTCTTTTCGATGATAATAATGTTAATAGTCTTACTGTGTGGATTAAATGGCTGAACCCCGAAAGAGATTTTGAGTAGATTTTTATATGGTTAAGTCTTTAATGTTGTTAACACATTGTCATACAGGAGGCGGGAGGTGTGGGTGGGGTGGGGGCTTTCACAGTATCATTTAAAGGCATTTAGTAATTCATTTATTATGGCAAAAACATAGTTTTGATTAGCTGTGTGACAATGTTTCCATATTATCATTAGGTATGTAATTAATTGGTCATTATTGATAAACTGCAATGGTTTGACATAAATTACATATATGTGGGATAGGGTGTTGCCTCCTCATGCCAGAGGTGGCTGGTTCAATACCAGGAAACAAACTTGAGGGTGATTTACAAAAACCAACTTCATAATTGATCTAAAATAGATTAATAGAAATCAATTACATTTAGATAATAAAATTTACAATTTAATTATGAATTTGTACTTCATGATGTTTTTCCATACACCCAATTCTAGTTGGTAACAGTTCAATAGTGACAAGCGATGAATCTGGAAATGTCTGCGCTGTGCGGCCTTCGAAGGAATTGTGGAGAATAAATATCAACAATCTTTCTATAGCAAAGGTAATTTTATTTTTCTCTACTCTAATATTTCCACACATTTTACTAAATATATATAAGTCTTTTGGTCATCAAACATGGACATTGTTTCATTATGAATACTGTGAAATCATTTATTTTCGTGGGTATTAAATTTTTGGTTGCCACTTTAAAGACATAATTGTGGGGACTTAAATTCGTTGAAAACCAATTTCCAAAAATTTTTTTTTTATTTTTTTACACTTTCGACATCGCATAGTGCGTTTCAGTTATTAACCTTTGCTGTAAATAAACATGTCGCGCGTCAGGGTTTACCACACCCCACTGTGTCAATAATGCCAATTAGTACCCTGATATACAAGTACAATATAGAACTAATTGTTATGCAAACACCAGGTGAGGAAAGGAGAAGTATGACATCTAAACCAGAAACAGCCTGGTGTAAAGAACAATAGTGCCATGCTGCGTCTTTTAAGAGATATGTTTGTTTTATTCATTAAAAATGTATCACTATTTTTAATCATAAAGAGAAACAATGATAAAAAAAGCACTAAATAAAAGATATTACTTCACTAGAAACTTGTGCTGTAGTTTTTTTGTATGCACGCATACTGACCTTTTACAATGTTTTACACTTATTTTACAATGTTTACTGTAGGCCTATACGTCACATTGTTTCAATTCGATAGCTGACGGTCTATTTTTAGCAACTCTGACATTTGATTGAAATTATAACACATCTCGCTACACACATGTCTATGAGCCGATGGATGTAGAATTAAGGATGATATGAGTAATAAAAAATTATTACGCTACTTACAAAATCATCAATGTAAATATTGATGTAATACGAAGAAAGAAAATATATAAATAAAGGATGGATTATTTACCACAATGTGATACACGTAGGCATATGAAAACAGAGGTAATTTATATTGACAGCATTACATTATTGCGTAAACTAAGTTCGTGGGTATTTGATTTCGTTGTCTAGGCTTCCCATGAAATCCACGAAAATTAGTACCCCACGAAAATTAATGATTTCACATTATAGGACTGTATAAACACTTGTGGAGCATGTGGTCAAATGGTAGAGCCATGGACCCTGGATCGGGGGTTGTGGTGGTGGTGGTTATGTGGTCCAGTGGTAGAGCCACGGACCCTGGATCGGGGGTTGTGGTGGGGTGGTGGTGGTGGTTATGTGGTCCAGTGGTAGAGCCATGGACACTGGATCGGGGGTTGTGGTGGGGTGGTGGTGGTGGTTATGTGGTCCAGTGGTAGAGCCATGGACCCTGGATCGGGAGTTGTGGTGGGGTGGTGGTGGTGGTTATGTGGTCCAGTGGTAGAGCCATGGACACTGGATCGGGGGTTGTGGTGGGGTGGTGGTGGTGGTTATGTGGTCCAGTGGTAGAGCCATGGACACTGGATCAGGGGTTGTGGTGGGGTGGTGGTGGTGGTTATGTGGTCCAGTGGTAGAGCCATGGACCCTGGATCGGGGGTTGTGGTGGGGTGGTGGTGGTGGTTATGTGGTCCAGTGGTAGAGCCATGGACCCTGGATCGGGGGTTGTGGTGGGGTGGTGGTGGTGGTTATGTGGTCCAGTGGTAGAGCCACGGACCCTGGATCGGGGGTTGTGGTGGGGTGGTGGTGGTTATGTGGTCCAGTGGTAGAGCCATGGACCCTGGATCGGGGGTTGTGGTGGGGTGGTGGTGGTGGTTATGTGGTCCAGTGGTAGAGCCATGGACCCTGGATCGGGGGTTGTGGTGGGGTGGTGGTGGTGGTTATGTGGTCCAGTGGTAAAGCCATGGACCCTGGATCGGGGGTTGTGGTGGTGGTGGTTATGTGGTCCAGTGGTAGAGCCATGGACCCTGGATCGGGGGTTGTGGTGGGGTGGTGGTGGTGGTTATGTGGTCAAGTGGTAGAGCCATGGACCCTGGATCGGGGGTTGTGGTGGGGTGGTGGTGGTGGTTATGTGGTCAAGTGGTAGAGCCATGGACCCTGGATCGGGGGTTGTGGTGGGGTGGTGGTGGTGGTTATGTGGTCCAGTGGTAGAGCCACGGACCCTGGATCGGGGGTTGTGGTGGGGTGGTGGTGGTGGTTATGTGGTCCAGTGGTAGAGCCATGGACACTGGATCGGGGGTTGTGGTGGGGTGGTGGTGGTGGTTATGTGGTCCAGTGGTAGAGCCACAGACCCTGGATCGGGGGTTGTGGTGGGGTGGTGGTGGTGGTTATGTGGTCCAGTGGTAGAGCCATGGACCCTGGATCGGGGGTTGTGGTGGGGTGGTGGTGGTGGTTATGTGGTCAAGTGGTAGAGCCATGGACCCTGGATCGGGGGTTGTGGTGGGGTGGTGGTGGTGGTTATGTGGTCCAGTAGTAGAGCCATGGACACTGGATCGGGGGTTGTGGTGGGGTGGTGGTGGTGGTTATGTGGTCCAGTGGTAGAGCCACGGACCCTGGATCGGGGGTTGTGGTGGGGTGGTGGTGGTGGTTATGTGGTCCAGTGGTAGAGCCATGGACCCTGGATCGGGGGTTGTGGTGGGGTGGTGGTGGTGGTTATGTGGTCAAGTGGTAGAGCCATGGACCCTGGATCGGGGGTTGTGGTGGGGTGGTGGTGGTGGTTATGTGGTCCAGTGGTAGAGCCATGGACCCTGGATCGGGGGTTGTGGTGGGGTGGTGGTGGTGGTTATGTGGTCCAGTAGTAGAGCCATGGACCCTGGATCGGGGGTTGTGGTGGGGTGGTGGTGGTGGTTATGTGGTCAAGTGGTAGAGCCATGGACCCTGGATCGGGGGTTGTGGTGGGGTGGTGGTGGTGGTTATGTGGTCCAGTAGTAAAGCCATGGACCCTGGATCGGGGGTTGTGGTGGGGTGGTGGTGGTGGTTATGTGGTCCAGTGGTAAAGCCACGGACCCTGGATCGGGGGTTGTGGTGGGGTGGTGGTGGTGGTTATGTGGTCAAGTGGTAGAGCCATGGACCCTGGATCGGGGGTTGTGGTGGGGTGGTGGTGGTGGTTATGTGGTCAAGTGGTAGAGCCATGGACCCTGGATCGGGGGTTGTGGTGGGGTGGTGGTGGTGGTTATGTGGTCCAGTGGTAGAGCCATGGACCCTGGATCGGGAGTTGTGGTGGGGTGGTGGTGGTGGTGGTTATGTGGTCCAGTGGTAAAGCCACGGACCCTGGATCGGGGGTTGTGGTGGGGTGGTGGTGGTGGTTATGTGGTCCAGTGGTAGAGCCATGGACCCTGGATCGGGGGTTGTGGTGGGGTGGTGGTGGTGGTTATGTGGTCCAGTGGTAGAGCCATGGACCCTGGATCGGGGGTTGTGGTGGTGGTGGTTATGTGGTCCAGTGGTAGAGCCTTGGACCCTGGATCGGGGGTTGTGGTGGGGTGGTGGTGGTGGTTATGTGGTCCAGTAGTAGAGCCATGGACCCTGGATCGGGGGTTGTGGTGGGGTGGTGGTGGTGGTTATGTGGTCAAGTGGTAGAGCCATGGACCCTGGATCGGGGGTTGTGGTGGGGTGGTGGTGGTGGTTATGTGGTCCAGTAGTAGAGCCATGGACACTGGATCGGGGGTTGTGGTGGGGTGGTGGTGGTGGTTATGTGGTCCAGTGGTAGAGCCATGGACCCTGGATCGGGGGTTGTGGTGGGGTGGTGGTGGTGGTTATGTGGTCCAGTGGTAGAGCCATGGACCCTGGATCGGGGGTTGTGGTGGGGTGGTGGTGGTGGTTATGTGGTCCAGTAGTAGAGCCATGGACCCTGGATCGGGGGTTGTGGTGGGGTGGTGGTGGTGGTTATGTGGTCAAGTGGTAGAGCCATGGACCCTGGATCGGGGGTTGTGGTGGGGTGGTGGTGGTGGTTATGTGGTCAAGTGGTAGAGCCATGGACCCTGGATCGGGGGTTGTGGTGGGGTGGTGGTGGTGGTTATGTGGTCCAGTGGTAGAGCCACGGACCCTGGATCGGGGGTTGTGGTGGGGTGGTGGTGGTGGTTATGTGGTCCAGTGGTAGAGCCATGGACACTGGATCGGGGGTTGTGGTGGGGTGGTGGTGGTGGTTATGTGGTCCAGTGGTAGAGCCACAGACCCTGGATCGGGGGTTGTGGTGGGGTGGTGGTGGTGGTTATGTGGTCCAGTGGTAGAGCCATGGACCCTGGATCGGGGGTTGTGGTGGGGTGGTGGTGGTGGTTATGTGGTCAAGTGGTAGAGCCATGGACCCTGGATCGGGGGTTGTGGTGGGGTGGTGGTGGTGGTTATGTGGTCCAGTAGTAGAGCCATGGACACTGGATCGGGGGTTGTGGTGGGGTGGTGGTGGTGGTTATGTGGTCCAGTGGTAAAGCCACGGACCCTGGATCGGGGGTTGTGGTGGGGTGGTGGTGGTGGTTATGTGGTCAAGTGGTAGAGCCATGGACCCTGGATCGGGGGTTGTGGTGGGGTGGTGGTGGTGGTTATGTGGTCCAGTGGTAGAGCCATGGACCCTGGATCGGGGGTTGTGGTGGGGTGGTGGTGGTGGTTATGTGGTCAAGTGGTAGAGCCATGGACCCTGGATCGGGGGTTGTGGTGGGGTGGTGGTGGTGGTTATGTGGTCCAGTAGTAGAGCCATGGACACTGGATCGGGGGTTGTGGTGGGGTGGTGGTGGTGGTTATGTGGTCCAGTGGTAGAGCCACGGACCCTGGATCGGGGGTTGTGGTGGGGTGGTGGTGGTGGTTATGTGGTCCAGTGGTAGAGCCATGGACCCTGGATCGGGGGTTGTGGTGGGGTGGTGGTGGTGGTTATGTGGTCAAGTGGTAGAGCCATGGACCCTGGATCGGGGGTTGTGGTGGGGTGGTGGTGGTGGTTATGTGGTCCAGTGGTAGAGCCATGGACCCTGGATCGGGGGTTGTGGTGGGGTGGTGGTGGTGGTTATGTGGTCCAGTAGTAGAGCCATGGACCCTGGATCGGGGGTTGTGGTGGGGTGGTGGTGGTGGTTATGTGGTCAAGTGGTAGAGCCATGGACCCTGGATCGGGGGTTGTGGTGGGGTGGTGGTGGTGGTTATGTGGTCCAGTAGTAAAGCCATGGACCCTGGATCGGGGGTTGTGGTGGGGTGGTGGTGGTGGTTATGTGGTCCAGTGGTAAAGCCACGGACCCTGGATCGGGGGTTGTGGTGGGGTGGTGGTGGTGGTTATGTGGTCAAGTGGTAGAGCCATGGACCCTGGATCGGGGGTTGTGGTGGGGTGGTGGTGGTGGTTATGTGGTCAAGTGGTAGAGCCATGGACCCTGGATCGGGGGTTGTGGTGGGGTGGTGGTGGTGGTTATGTGGTCCAGTGGTAGAGCCATGGACCCTGGATCGGGAGTTGTGGTGGGGTGGTGGTGGTGGTGGTTATGTGGTCCAGTGGTAAAGCCACGGACCCTGGATCGGGGGTTGTGGTGGGGTGGTGGTGGTGGTTATGTGGTCCAGTGGTAGAGCCATGGACCCTGGATCGGGGGTTGTGGTGGGGTGGTGGTGGTGGTTATGTGGTCCAGTGGTAGAGCCATGGACCCTGGATCGGGGGTTGTGGTGGTGGTGGTTATGTGGTCCAGTGGTAGAGCCTTGGACCCTGGATCGGGGGTTGTGGTGGGGTGGTGGTGGTGGTTATGTGGTCCAGTAGTAGAGCCATGGACCCTGGATCGGGGGTTGTGGTGGGGTGGTGGTGGTGGTTATGTGGTCAAGTGGTAGAGCCATGGACCCTGGATCGGGGGTTGTGGTGGGGTGGTGGTGGTGGTTATGTGGTCCAGTAGTAGAGCCATGGACACTGGATCGGGGGTTGTGGTGGGGTGGTGGTGGTGGTTATGTGGTCCAGTGGTAGAGCCATGGACCCTGGATCGGGGGTTGTGGTGGGGTGGTGGTGGTGGTTATGTGGTCCAGTGGTAGAGCCATGGACCCTGGATCGGGGGTTGTGGTGGGGTGGTGGTGGTGGTTATGTGGTCCAGTAGTAGAGCCATGGACCCTGGATCGGGGGTTGTGGTGGGGTGGTGGTGGTGGTTATGTGGTCAAGTGGTAGAGCCATGGACCCTGGATCGGGGGTTGTGGTGGGGTGGTGGTGGTGGTTATGTGGTCAAGTGGTAGAGCCATGGACCCTGGATCGGGGGTTGTGGTGGGGTGGTGGTGGTGGTTATGTGGTCCAGTGGTAGAGCCACGGACCCTGGATCGGGGGTTGTGGTGGGGTGGTGGTGGTGGTTATGTGGTCCAGTGGTAGAGCCATGGACACTGGATCGGGGGTTGTGGTGGGGTGGTGGTGGTGGTTATGTGGTCCAGTGGTAGAGCCACAGACCCTGGATCGGGGGTTGTGGTGGGGTGGTGGTGGTGGTTATGTGGTCCAGTGGTAGAGCCATGGACCCTGGATCGGGGGTTGTGGTGGGGTGGTGGTGGTGGTTATGTGGTCAAGTGGTAGAGCCATGGACCCTGGATCGGGGGTTGTGGTGGGGTGGTGGTGGTGGTTATGTGGTCCAGTAGTAGAGCCATGGACACTGGATCGGGGGTTGTGGTGGGGTGGTGGTGGTGGTTATGTGGTCCAGTGGTAAAGCCACGGACCCTGGATCGGGGGTTGTGGTGGGGTGGTGGTGGTGGTTATGTGGTCAAGTGGTAGAGCCATGGACCCTGGATCGGGGGTTGTGGTGGGGTGGTGGTGGTGGTTATGTGGTCAAGTGGTAGAGCCATGGACCCTGGATCGGGGGTTGTGGTGGGGTGGTGGTGGTGGTTATGTGGTCCAGTGGTAGAGCCATGGACCCTGAATCGGGAGTTGTGGTGGGGTGGTGGTGGTGGTTATGTGGTCCAGTGGTAAAGCCACGGACCCTGGATCGGGGGTTGTGGTGGGGTGGTGGTGGTGGTTATGTGGTCCAGTGGTAGAGCCATGGAACCTGGATCGGGGGTTGTGGTGGGGTGGTGGTGGTGGTTATGTGGTCCAGTGGTAGAGCCATGGACCCTGGATCGGGGGTTGTGGTGGTGGTGGTTATGTGGTCCAGTGGTAGAGCCTTGGACCCTGGATCGGGGGTTGTGGTGGGGTGGTGGTGGTGGTTATGTGGTCCAGTAGTAGAGCCATGGACCCTGGATCGGGGGTTGTGGTGGGGTGGTGGTGGTGGTTATGTGGTCAAGTGGTAGAGCCATGGACCCTGGATCGGGGGTTGTGGTGGGGTGGTGGTGGTGGTTATGTGGTCCAGTAGTAGAGCCATGGACACTGGATCGGGGGTTGTGGTGGGGTGGTGGTGGTGGTTATGTGGTCAAGTGGTAGAGCCATGGACCCTGGATCGGGGGTTGTGGTGGGGTGGTGGTGGTGGTTATGTGGTCCAGTGGTAGAGCCACGGACCCTGGATCGGGGGTTGTGGTGGGGTGGTGGTGGTGGTTATGTGGTCCAGTGGTAGAGCCATGGACCCTGGATCGGGGGTTGTGGTGGGGTGGTGGTGGTGGTTATGTGGTCAAGTGGTAGAGCCATGGACCCTGGATCGGGGGTTGTGGTGGGGTGGTGGTGGTGGTTATGTGGTCCAGTAGTAGAGCCATGGACACTGGATCGGGGGTTGTGGTGGGGTGGTGGTGGTGGTTATGTGGTCCAGTGGTAGAGCCACGGACCCTGGATCGGGGGTTGTGGTGGGGTGGTGGTGGTGGTTATGTGGTCCAGTGGTAGAGCCACGGACCCTGGATCGGGGGTTGTGGTGGGGTGGTGGTGGTGGTTATGTGGTCAAGTGGTAGAGCCATGGACCCTGGATCGGGGGTTGTGGTGGGGTGGTGGTGGTGGTTATGTGGTCCAGTGGTAGAGCCATGGACCCTGGATCGGGGGTTGTGGTGGGGTGGTGGTGGTGGTTATGTGGTCCAGTAGTAGAGCCATGGACCCTGGATCGGGGGTTGTGGTGGGGTGGTGGTGGTGGTTATGTGGTCAAGTGGTAGAGCCATGGACCCTGGATCGGGGGTTGTGGTGGGGTGGTGGTGGTGGTTATGTGGTCCAGTAGTAGAGCCATGGACCCTGGATCGGGGGTTGTGGTGGGGTGGTGGTGGTGGTTATGTGGTCCAGTGGTAAAGCCACGGACCCTGGATCGGGGGTTGTGGTGGGGTGGTGGTAGTGGTTATGTGGTCCAGTGGTAAAGCCATGGACCCTGGATCGGGGGTTGTGGTGGTGGTGATTATGTGGTCAAGTGGTAGAGCCATGGACCCTGGATCGGGGGTTGTGGTGGGGTGGTGGTGGTGGTTATGTGGTCCAGTAGTAGAGCCATGGACCCTGGATCGGGGGTTGTGGTGGGGTGGTGGTGGTGGTTATGTGGTCAAGTGGTAGAGCCATGGACCCTGGATCGGGGGTTGTGGTGGGGTGGTGGTGGTGGTTATGTGGTCCAGTAGTAGAGCCATGGACCCTGGATCGGGGGTTGTGGTGGGGTGGTGGTGGTGGTTATGTGGTCCAGTGGTAAAGCCACGGACCCTGGATCGGGGGTTGTGGTGGGGTGGTGGTGGTGGTTATGTGGTCAAGTGGTAGAGCCATGGACCCTGGATCGGGGGTTGTGGTGGGGTGGTGGTGGTGGTTATGTGGTCAAGTGGTAGAGCCATGGACCCTGGATCGGGGGTTGTGGTGGGGTGGTGGTGGTGGTTATGTGGTCCAGTGGTAGAGCCATGGACCCTGGATCGGGAGTTGTGGTGGGGTGGTGGTGGTGGTTATGTGGTCCAGTGGTAAAGCCACGGACCTTGGATCGGGGGTTGTGGTGGGGTGGTGGTGGTGGTTATGTGGTCCAGTGGTAGAGCCATGGACCCTGGATCGGGGGTTGTGGTGGGGTGGTGGTGGTGGTTATGTGGTCCAGTGGTAGAGCCATGGACCCTGGATCGGGGGTTGTGGTGGTGGTGGTTATGTGGTCCAGTGGTAGAGCCTTGGACCCTGGATCGGGGGTTGTGGTGGGGTGGTGGTGGTGGTTATGTGGTCCAGTGGTAGAGCCATGGACCCTGGATCGGGGTTTGTGGTGGGGTGGTGGTGGTGGTTATGTGGTCCAGTGGTAGAGCCATGGACCCTGGATCGGGGGTTGTGGTGGGGTGGTGGTGGTGGTTATGTGGTCCAGTGGTAAAGCCACGGACCCTGGATCGGGGGTTGTGGTGGGGTGGTGGTGGTGGTTATGTGGTCCAGTGGTAGAGCCATGGACCCTGGATCGGGGGTTGTGGTGGGGTGGTGGTGGTGGTTATGTGGTCAAGTGGTAGAGCCATAGACCCTGGTTCGGGGGTTGTGGTGGGGTGGTGGTGGTTATGTGGTCCAGTGGTAGAGCCATGGACCCTGGATCGGGGGTTGTGGTGGGGTGGTGGTGGTGGTTATGTGGTCCAGTGGTAAAGCCACGGACCCTGGATCGGGGGTTGTGGTGGGGTGGTGGTGGTGGTTATGTGGTCCAGTGGTAGAGCCATGGACCCTGGATCGGGAGTTGTGGTGGGGTGGTGGTGGTTATGTGGTCCAGTGGTAGAGCCAAGGACCCTGGATCGGGGGTTGTGGTGGGGTGGTGGTGGTGGTTATGTGGTCCAGTGGTAAAGCCACGGACCCTGGATCGGGGGTTGTGGTGGGGTGGTGGTGGTGGTTATGTGGTCCAGTGGTAGAGCCATGGACCCTGGATCGGGGGTTGTGGTGGGGTGGTGGTTGTGGTTATGTGGTCCAGTGGTAGAGCCATGGACCCTGGATCGGGGGTTGTGGTGGCGTGGTGGTGGTGGTTATGTGGTCCAGTGGTAGAGCCATGGACCCTGGATCGGGGGTTGTGGTGGGGTGGTGGTGGTGGTTATGTGGTCCAGTGGTAGAGCCACGGACCCTGGATCGGGGGTTATGGTGGGGTGGTGGTGGTGGTTATGTGGTCCAGTGGTAGAGCCATGGACCCTGGATCGGGGGTTGTGGTGGGGTGGTGGTGGTGGTTATGTGGTCCAGTGGTAAAGCCACGGACCCTGGATCGGGGGTTGTGGTGGGGTGGTGGTGGTGGTTATGTGGTCCAGTGGTAGAGCCATGGACCCGGGATCGGGGGTTGTGGTGGGGTGGTGGTGGTGGTTATGTGGTCCAGTGGTAGAGCCATGGACCCTGGATCGGGGGTTGTGGTGGGGTGGTGGTGGTGGTTATGTGGTCCAGTGGTAAAGCCACGGACTCTGGATCGGGGGTTGTGGTGGGGTGGTGGTGGTGGTTATGTGGTCCAGTGGTAGAGCCATGGACCCTGGATCGGGGGTTGTGGTGGGGTGGTGGTGGTGGTTATGTGGTCCAGTGGTAGAGCCATGGACCCTGGATCGGGGGTTGTGGTGGGGTGGTGGTAGTGGTTATGTGGTCCAGTGGTAGAGCCATGGACCCTGGATCGGGGGTTGTGGTGGGGTGGTGGTAGTGGTTATGTGGGTTTGATCCTCTGCCACGGTTGTATGTGGTTTCCTAAAGCAAGACACTTCCATAAATGCTTAGATCTTGTTTTACCCAGGAAGACTTTGAGCTGTAATAACTTGCTTAACAATCAAAGTAAAATAAATAAAACAAAACATAAAATGCTTATAGGATACCTAACAACTTTTGTTAGCAAGACCACAGTATAGTTTTTTTTCTTGCTTCAAAATACATATTGCCAAATACATATTGCCAAAAATATATGAATACAGGGCTGTGTGTGCAGTTCACTTAAACGTTTGCTGACGTTAGCTAACATATTTTCCTGGACACTGGTTCAACTTCAAATTAGCACACACAGTACACAATAATTTTAAGAAACCAGGCATTAAACGTGTTTGCTGTTTAACGGTGCTAAACGCAGCCCACAGGTAACAGTTTAATGACTTATATGTATATGATCCATGATAAACATAAGCATTCTACAATAGGCATACATTTATTCTATGATCTACCAGAACTCATATGTTTTCAATGATAATGTTTCTTGGTAGACACATATATTAATACAATGTTTGTATATGAGTTCCGTGATATATGTGTTCCAGGGTCCATCTCAGAAGATGGTCATATCTAGCATGCTGTCCACAGAACTTGTGACACCAAATGGAGAGAAGTGTAACTACATACTTGCAGCAGACGACACAAAACATTTATACCTGCTGCACCAAGGGCAGGTCGTCATGGTGATAAATGCCCCTGCAGTAATAACTGCGGTAAATATAATTTCTTCTTTGTGTCAATTATTTACAATTTTTGTGTAAAACAGGTGAGGTAGATGTTGGTTCTACCTTTCCCTAGTTGATATGAACATTTTTAATGTACATTCTTTGAAATATTGTTATGTTTATTAGACATCAACCTTTATTTATTGATTGATCAAGTGAGTGAATAATTGAGTGACTAAGTGAGTGAGTGTGTCATTGAGTGAGTGTTTGAATTAGTGAGTGTGTTAATGAGTGAGTGATTTAGTGAGTGATTGATTGATTGAGTTAGTGATTGATTGAGTGAGTTAGTGAGTGAGTTAGTAGATTGGTTGAAAGAGAGAGAGAAAGAGAGAGAGAGAGAGATAGAGAGAGAAAAAGAGAGAGAGAGAGAGAGAGAGAGAGAGAGAGAGAGAGAGAGAGAGAGAGAGAAGATATATATATATATATATATATATATATATATATATATATATAGATAGATAGATAGATAGAGAGAGACAACTTTGTCTTAATACAGATGCCAACATTATATTATTGCAGATGTGTAGTGGAGTGTTTATTGATACAGACAAGTTAGAGACGGCCCCTGACCTCGCCAGCAGCAAGGACCGAACCCAAGTAGCGCTCGGCTGCTCCTCTGGAGCCATCTATATACTACACAACTTTACTGTAGGTGTATTTATAATGCACTCAATTTAGATTTATATGTGGATGTGTATAATGTGACATGGTGGGAAGTCATGTCACCTGTCTGATGTGATGTGGCACAGAAATTGGTAACAAGAAATTTACAGGGCAGCTGCTTTGAAAAAAATGATATGAGGAATAATATGTCATTGCTGTAATTAATTAATTCCAAATGTACAATTACATCTACTTGTTTTTTTTACTAGTTTAAATGCTGAAATTTTTACTTATTATATAATGTTGTTTGTGTATAGAGTTTGACAGCAATGACATACGGTTATTCAAGTTAAATTTACAAAATAAGTATTGATTTGTCCGCTCAAATAATTGCTCGGTGTTATAAATCATAAACTTGTTATACAAACCTTGCTTCACTTGGTGATCAATTATTTAATTGATTTCGTTTATGTCTTTGCTTCATCGATGTTTATAGTATCAGCAACATGCACTGATTTAATGGTAATATTCAAAACTTCGACAGTTTGTTATTGTGACTGATGTGAGAGACCGAAATTATGTTTTATTGTGCAAATGTGACAGATGTGCCATAATTATTGCAAACCATTTTCTTAATCATGTTCGATGCTTGCTTTTTTAGAGAAATCAAGCATAGAAGATGATCAAGATTTCTTAGTCTGTATCATAAAATGTGCGGAGTTGAAAACATCTTATTGAAACAGATTTACACGTATAGCCATTTACAGGTAGTTCCCAGCTGCATGCATACGCCTATACAATACATGTATAATCATTCGGATGATAACAGCTAGACTGTTTGAGATGTGTACACAGGTGAAATGATATGTTCACTATAAATATGTTAGAGAGGCAAACTATTCCTATATATTTGGTAGTGGTTGTTCTTCTACAATTTGGTGCTATTTTTCATATTTTAAACTTTTTGAAGATTTTTACTCAGATTTGTTAAATCCATTTGATAATATATTACAGTTAAACTTGTGTAAGCGGTCACCTCTATTGAGCAGCCACCTGACTTAAGTAGTCACATTTGATAATATATTACAGTTAAACCTGTGTAAGCGGTCACCTCTATTGAGCAGCCACCTGACTTAAGTAGTCACATTTGATAATATATTACAGTTTAACCTGTGTAAGCGGTCACCTCTATTGAGCAGCCACCTGACTTAAGTAGTCACATTTGATAATATATTACAGTTAAACCTGTGTAAGCGGTCACCTCTATTGAGCAGCCACCTGACTTAAGTAGTCACATTTGATAATATATTACAGTTAAACCTGTGTAAGCGGTCACCTCTATTGAGCAGCCACCTGACTTAAGTAGTCACATTTGATAATATATTACAGTTTAACCTGTGTAAGCGGTCACCTCTATTGAGCAGCCACCTGACTTAAGTTATCACATTTGCTGTTTCCCATTTCTATGCTTTCAGATCAAGTAAACCTGTAGTAAGCAACAACTTGTCTTAATAGGTTTCTTTTGCTTCTTCCCTTGACTGGCTGCTTAAGACAGGTTTGCTTGTACAAAATGTATTACTATATACCATTTCTGTGTTTTGTGTACAGCTAGCTATGCACCTGTTCAGTAGATGATGATGATGATGATGATGATGATTTTTACTTGTAGATAACAGAGGAGGAATTTTCCAACTCTCAGTTTCACATTACCCAGTTGCTGTCTCACCCGAGCACCGCTGGCAGTATTGACTATATTCTATGTTCTGGACACTTCAATGCTTTACATGTGTACCATGAAGGAAAGGTAAAGTCATTCATTTTTGTTCATCTGTAAAACACCTGCCAGTGCTCTGCTGCTATTTTGTCCTTGTTCATCATTCTCATTTTTAGCTCAATATAAGCTATTCTAGGGCAGTTTTGTGTCATAAAACATTACAAGAAATTAAAATGAATCTAAGGAATATGTCGGGGGGAAAAAAATGCTATAAATGTCTTAAAAAATAAAACAATTTTTAAAATGGTTAAAAAGTTATTTACCATCATTAATAAATAAAATGCGAATGGTTTGGTATGTAAAATCCACAAAATATGTCACAAAATCAATATTTAGATTGAAGTGTTAAACTTAAAATGAAATCCCCATTCTAAAACTATACACCACTTATAAATACTGCTTGACGTCGTTTGGACTCTTTCCAAGATAAAACAATTTTTACTAACCGTAAATATGTATAACGGATCAAATTGAAATCAAAGTGAAATCATTTTAAATACGTCACAAAGTATGTTGCACTTTTCAGCAGGAAATTTATTTTAGTCTAACATGTTAGGAAATCCCTTTTCAATATGTTATTTCAGCATGTTTAAATAGATATCATTTATATAGAGGCATTATACATTGGAAAAAATGTTTTTAGCCAAATATTTAAAAAATCCTGATAAATCCCCTTTTAAACAATATTACAGATTTATTTTAGAAACATTGAATTTTATATACATGTGTCCAACTTACATTAAAAATCTCTTACTCAACAGTTTCTAACAATTTTTATAATAGCCAGCCTACATGTGTTCAATGGTTACTTGAATTTCGAAATAATTTTGAAGAATAAAATTTCCAGTATGTGCATGCTGTATATTGATTATAATTATATTTTGTTCAATACATGAAGAAATAATTTCTTGCATGATAATGGTTGAAGCACATTTCAATTTTGAAGCATTTTATTAAAATTTGAACCATTTTGAAGAATAAAATACCCACTATAGATGCTGTATATGATATTGATAAACATATACTTACATATTTGGAACACATGATTATCAATTTAGTTCAAGACATGTTTTAAAAAAATCTTTCACTTACGAGATAATGGTTGGAGATATGTCACAAATTTCGATTTTAAGTCATTTTAAAGAATAAAATTTCCACTTTGTGCATGCTGTATATTAACATTAATTAAGGATTTTTTCCACTTTGTGCAAGCTGTATCACTTTGTGCATGCTGTATATTGGCATTAATTAACGATTATTTTCACTTTGTGCAAGCTGTATATTGGCATTAATTAAGGATTATTTCCACTTTGTGCAAGCTGTATATTGGCATTAATTAAGGATTATTTCCACTTTGTGCATGCTTCATGTTGGCATTAATTAAGGATTATTTCCACTTTGTGCAAGCTGTATATTGGCATTAATCAAGGATTATTTCCTCTTTGTGCATGCTGTATATTGGCATTAATTAAGGATTATTTCCACTTTGTGCATGCTGTTTATTGGCATTAATTAAGGATTATTTCCACTTTGTGCATACTGTATATTGGCATTAATTAAGGATTAGAACCAGAGATTTAAGTTTTCATCAATGGTGAAATATGAACCTAGAATAGAGAAAAACTGGCACGATTTTAAATATATTTCAATATTTTCTTTGTGTAATTCATCATTTTATATTTTGCAGAGGGTTGGCAACTATGAGACTCCAGACTGGATAAATTCTATGGATATTTCATGTGTAAATAAAGACAGAAAGCCACAACTCGTGGTAGGATGTGTTGATAACACTATCATTGGAATTACTTTAAATGAAACTTGATAATAAAGAATGAAAAAAAAAGTGATTGTTGATTTAAAATGATCAGATATTTATGATATTGTTATACATGTAGTGTTTTTCTTTTAGTTTATTTATACCATAATCCACTTACATAAATGATAAATATACTATATGACTGGGGTGGGGATGGGGGGGTCCTTGATGGCCATGAGGTATAGGGCGTCATCTCAAGATGACTTACCTCTCACTGCTTTAGGTCGGAGGTTTAACTCCAGCTCACTCCAAAAACTGTAGGTGAGAAAGTTTGCCAGTTACTTGCGTTCTACTAATAGCTTTATTCTGAGATCTTCCTCCACCAATAAAACTGAGTATTCCATTAACCTGAAATGTGTTAAAAATTGCATTAAACTATTAAAAAAATAGAAGCAACAAATTATTCGACTGCACATTTAGTCATTTACCATACGACTTTTAATTAATTGAGTAATTGGAACTGTTTTTTTGTCACGTTTGGGGGATTCCAAACTATTTGTATTTCAGTTATAAATAATAATAACATGTAGATGATTTATATCAGTTTAAACTTAATTCAGCCGGGCTCAATTAGCTCAGTTGTCAGCACATCTGACTTTCAATTTAGGGGTTGTGAGTTTGAATCCCCTCCCGGCCACAATCTCTGTGATGGTTGATATACGACATTGCATCTCATTATCATTTGTCTCTCACCACTGATTCAAGTGGTAAAGTTATCAGTTACTTGTGGAGATGGGTTGTGCTTGAGGCTGGTTAACCTTCCAGGATCCCAGGAAACAGGGGTTAGGTTAACTGATCATCTGTTAGCCCTCGATGGCATAAATTGATGCTAAATATTCAGTCAGTCAATTAAACTAGATTTTATTATTTCAAACATTTATAGCATACAGTAAACACTTTATCTTGACTGACTGCTTTTTTTTTATAAACCGATTCAGCTATTTTGAAACTACGTCATTCTATTTTTAGATGGAACCTACCATATTAGGGGTGTTTGTAGTATGATAGCAGATTTATCTGTAACATAAACTATAAAACTATAAAATAAACTAGGTATCAATATATAGTGTGTTGTACTAGTGTCTGTTCAGATAACATAGTTGTAACTGTTCGAACTTCCAACCCAAATGTTGCGAGTTCGAACCGTATTCATGTTGATTTTTTTCTTCAATTTAATTTGTCATAATAGTATCAGAGTGTACTTTTTTAATTTGTTTTTTGTAAGTGTTGGTAGCAACCTCTTCTCTACATACATTGCCTGTATACAGCGTCTCACCACACCAAAATCGAAATCAACTAAAACAATTCTGTCTGATCGTGGTTTCCGAGGAGCCGCCGATGCCGGTGCCGACTTTCTGCTGTGGATTAGAGCTGACGTAATATGTACGTGTGCATATGAATAAAACATTGTAAGTACAGTAAATTTTCTCCCCAAACGTTGATTTTTACAAAAAATTCATTGCATTTTATTAATTATGTAGTTGTATTAACGGACAATAGTATAACACAGTTAATATTATATATCAAGACACTCTGATACTATTATGGCAAATTAAATTGAAAAAAAAAATTCAACATAGATCCGGCCCGAACGCTATCGGAATAGACAGTACAACTCACTTAAAATTGATCTTGTTTATTTTATAGTTTATGTAATAGATAAATCTTAGTTTCAAAATAGCTGATTCGGTTTGAACCATTTATAGTTTTTTTTAAAAACAAAAACTTGTCTAGGTGACAGCTCCTAAACTCTACCACTTAACCACGTGCTGCACAACCTTTTAGTGCAAAATGAAAAAACGGACACGTAGTGGTGTTTCTTAACTTATTACAGATACCGTGATCTATCGCTCACCTTGCAATTAAAACTGGCAACTACTAACATTTAACATTTTTAATTACCATATGCTAGTTAAATAACACATCCGAATGGGTCAGTTTTGCCTTTTTTTATGACAGTCAACAGTGAAAATACTAAAAATTAACCTGCCATCCTAGTGAAAAGTTGTTTTTTTTTTGGTGGGTTACATTAACAACTCACCAGTGTTGAAATGTGAGATTTTGAGGGTCGGTAGAAAAGTAAATGCCTCGTAACCCAGTGTACCAACACATCAAACATACATAATGTTCAATAAAGACGAACACAACACATTTTAGATACCCAAATAAATTATAAGTGATTTGTTTGCTTCAAATGTGTGAATAGCATGTGTTGAATGTAATATATTTTGGAAATTACTACGCCATTGAAACCTGTGATTGTGTAGTTATGATGGGTCCTGGAATTTTCCTGACTGTATGGTGTATCCGAAAGCAGGAGTGTATTCTAGGGTCTATAAACAGAACAGTATATGCAGACGACAAACATCTGTTTACCTTGTAATCTATAAGTATTAATTAGTGTTAGGGAAGGTTCCTTTACTATTATTTCATTAGTTTATTTAAAAAGTATATATAGATCTAGTCTATAAAAGACAGAATTTAATGGGCTGTACTTCAAGTAAACACTCCACTTAATTATTGCTATTATAGTATATTGTCTCATATTTACTGTAATTGCATAAACACAGTTTCCTTTTTTACCCTGCTGCGTAGATGCCATTTTTGTGCTATTTCTGGTACTACAAATTTACACCTATGATCAGAATGTATATCGGCCCCTTTATCGCCTGTTAGATAGCTATTAATTAGATATTGTTCTCATGATGATGGGACAGTTGCATTATAGTGAACTTGTTATGTTTGATATGTCTTGCTGGCTCTGTCTTATATATGGTGCTGTCTAGAAAGTTTTTGTCTAAAAGAAATTTCATGAAATGTTTTTATTTTAAATTTTAACGATACTTTTTTTTCTTCAATACTTGTTAATTGGAACGTGCCAAATATTCTGCTGCATTTGCAAGAAATGCAAGCTGTGCCTTTATGATGAATTTATACCAATTAATGTTATAAACTGTTGTAAAAAAAAGAAAAAGGATATAAAAAAAATAATTCGGAACTCTTTTTAATGATTTAATTGAGAAACCAGTGACTTAATGTTTACATGCCTTTGGAAAAACCAAGTGATTTACAATGAGAGTGAGATTGAATAAACTAAGTCACCAGTGGAAATCACAACTACCGTCACCACTACCATCATCATCATCAAGTTCCATGTGTTCACTATATATAATAGTAATACTGTTACATTTTTAGCTCGACTATTCAGAGAAAAGAGAGAGGTATTCTACTCACCAAGGTGTCGGTGTCGGTTCACACCTTGGTTAAAGTTTTGCATGCAAGTCCCTATCTCAGTAACCATTGCATGTATTGCCTTGAAACTTTACACAAGCCTTCCTAGTCATCAACCCTACTACAATAACAAAGTTAGATAACTCTTGCATGAATATAATGCAAATTATTGCCCTTGTTTGACTTAGAAATTCTGGTTAAAGTTTTGCATGCAAGTCCCTAACTCAGTAACCATTGCATGTATTGCCTTGAAACTTTACACAAGCCTTCCTAGTCCTCAACCCTACTACAATAACTAAGTTATATAACTCTTGCATGAATATTATGCAAATTGTTGCCCTTGCTTGACATAGATCATCTGGTTAAAGTTTTGCATGCAAGTCCCTATCTCAGTAACCATTTCATGTATTGCATTGAAACTTTACTCAAGCCTTCCTAGTCCTCAACCCTACTACAATAACTAAGTTAGATAACTCTTGCATGAATGTAATGCAAATTATTGCCCTTGTTTGACTTAGAAATTCTGGTTAAAGTTTTGCATGCAAGTCCCAAACTCATTAACCATTGCATGTATTGCCTTGAAACTTTACACAAGCCTTCCTAGTACTCAACCCTACTACAATAACTAAGTTATATAACTCTTGCATGAATCTAATGCAAATTATTACCCTTGTTTGACTTAGAAATTCTGGTTAAAGTTTTGTGTGCAAGTACCATCATGTCTATATCTCACCAACCACTCAATGTATTTGATTAAAACTTTACTCAAGCCTTCCCAGTCATCAATCCTACTACAGTAATTAGGTAAGCGTACTCTTCCATGAATATAATGCAAGTTATTTCCCTTGTTTGTCTTAGAAACTCTGGTTTAAGTTCTGCGTGCAAGTACCATCAAGTTTATATCACACCAACTACTCAATGTATTTGATTTAAACTTTACACAAGCCTTCCCAATCATCAACTCTACTACAGTAACTAATTTAGATAACTCTTGCATGAATATAATGCAAATTATTGCCCTTGTTTGACTTAGAAATTCTGGTTAAAGTTTTGCATGCAAGTCCCAAACTCAGTAACCATTGCATGTATTGCCTTGAAACTTTACACAAGCCTTTCTAGTACTCGACCCTACTACAATAACTAAGTTATATAACTCTTGCAGCTTTGTAGTCATGAAATCAACTAAATTAATCAAGTCGTATAACTCTTGCCAGATTTTTTGGCAAATTAGGGCCTTTGTTTAACTTAAAAATTTTATAACTCGGCAGTCACTGCATGTATTTGATTGAAACTTCATACACGATATTGCAGTTATAAGACCTACTCAATTTTGTATGTTAGATAACTCTTATTTGCTAGGATTTGTCAACAGTCTCATTCAAATTTGTACTTCTGTGACAAATATTCGAATAGTTGAGCGCGCTGTTCCTCCGACAGCTCTTGTTATATCAAACAGCTATGTGGAGAAAGCATTACAAAATGTAGTGTTTCATGAAAAGAGACCATCATTCTTCACCATTTGTAGAAAAATACAATATATATAAATTATATATATATAGGCAGGAAAAATATGTTTTTAGCCAACTTTGATAATTTAGAACACATGCTTTTAAGTTTTTAATAAATTAAACTGTTCTGTTTGTTTTTTTACTTTTTATTGTTGAAAAACTGCGCTCCGCCAGCGAAAGTTGAATGACGTCACAGTTTGCTAAGAGTGCCATTGGCTGATTTCTCATTTGGGAATAAAAGATGCGGCGAATATTAGGTCATACTCAAAATATCTCGCTGAACTTCTATCTGTCAGGGGCGTAGCTTGACTTGAAATGTAGTAGGCATGTGGGCACAGTTGTAGGGGGTCCGGGGCGTAGGTCGTATATGGTTATGTTTTAAGGACCTGGTTAAACCATGAATTCACAGTGCAGTGGCGTAGCTTCCAATAGGCACTGTAGGCACCATCGTCAGATACCCACGGATGTCAATTCCGATACTCTCCATACATCACTACACTGATAAATGGAGAGTACCGGAATGGATTACACGTGAGTATCTGACGATGTGTAGAAAAAAAATGCAATAAAGTCTGACCCCTAAGCAACTTCATTTTTTCTTTTTTTTAAAGTTAACAAACCTTAAAACCTTACATTTATTTAATTATAAAACGGTGAATCGAAGGACAACCAGGCTTCTTAAAAAAATAAGAAATATACGTCTGGTTTCTCCTAACCGGAAGTCCAAAATGTCTAATACAGGGCACTCAGAAACAAGCAACAACTCACTCCGATATATCTAATATCATCGAAGTAATAAAGCTATTTGGAGTTTCCTGATACAACATCAGGTGAGTCAAAGTGAATATGACAACATTGGCATTGTCGGCAATTGAATTATATTCACATATTTTTGGAAAATTCGTCTTTTTGTTTTGTCGGGCAGAACTAGCTTCACGGATCGAGAAATCTCCATGAGATAGCGTTTGGCCCGCCATATAGCAACACTACGATTTCTCATATTGTCTATATGTTTGTTTGTTACGTTTTGTAAATGTGTAAACTCACTTTCGGTACTGTCTTTGGCTATTTGAAAATATATTTTGACTTTCGGTGATAATTTTGATAGGTGGGGGGGAAAGTCGTGTCCTAGTGTGTATCACAGGATACTTAAAATGCACAGAATTTGGCTGCGAGGTTAGTCAGGTGTCCATCAGTAGTTTGTTTATTTTATTTATATGACTTGGTCAAATTGATTTTATATAAAAGTCGCACTCCTTAGTAAATTAAAGGGACACTTTGAAAATTTGTGAAATTTTAAAGGGACACTGTAAAAAAAAATAAAAAAATATTGTAATTAGGCCAAAGGGTCATTCATGGATAAACATCTACCCCTTGAGCATACCTGGGATGGGTCACATATCACAGCAGCAAGTTGCGTAATAATGATAATTTAATGTACCGGTTTGACACACAACCTTACAAGCCCCTGGCTACGTCGACAACAGAACCCAGTATGTCAGACCTTCAATCCCAAAGCCTTGCACTTGGGAATCTTAATCAGTCCCGATTAAAGGAAAGAAGACTATGTGAGTCTGAATTCTGTAGGGGGATGGAAGGTGTGTTTACACCAATAGCCCAACCACACCCGGTGATATCTCCCAACAGATACAGGGAAGACCAACCAAGGTGGTTGATGTCGGATGGCATGCATCATCCCTCAGATCTTGGGTATCCATCTACACCTGGAATATCACAACTGTCTGAGTATGGATACCCTCCAACACCATTGGCGTCTCGCCATAAAATACAGTACCACTCCAACTATGAACCCAGTCGTTTAATGACAGATCCATCTATGGACGTGGGGTTTTGAGCAGCGACCTCTACATCCCTATTGGAGATCAGCTGGGGTAAAGGCGGCGACAATTACCCCACCAACTCCCTATAATGGACCTAGTTGCCCAATGACAGATCCATCAATGGCTATGGGACAGCAGAACCAATGGTCACCATGGGAGACACCGGAATTAAATCCAGCTTCAGCTCGTTTTAACGATAGGTCCACTACATCTACGTTACATCCTGGCAATGCATATCAACAAGCGCCAAGGGTTTACGAGCAAATTGGACAGCTGGACAAAAACATTAAAGACCTCCCTGAAACAGCTCAGATATATTTCTCTTATGCTGCACAATCTCAGACAGAGACATTGGTTGACTGGGCAGATAGAGTTGTGACCCTAGCTATGAGAGCTTATCCAGACATGACAGATGAGATGATGTACGAACAATCTGTCCTCAAGTTCTGCGAAGGGTGTCTGGATAAAGCAGCAGGTCAATATGCCCGAAATTTCAGACCCAGAACCATAGAAGAAGCCGACAACAAAGTAAGATGGTTTCAACACATGGACCGCATAAAGTATGTTCGGTCGAAAGCAGAAGTAAAGTTGGCGTATTCCGAAGCCGACTTTGAGTACGATATTGATGTTGAACATTTTACTTATGTTAGAGCAACCTCGAGACAGACATGGACAATAAAAAGCATTAGGCCAGTCGAAGATGTTAGCAAGGTCTGCATGGTAGACTCAGAGCCGGACACAATAGTTCAAAACAAAGTGGTTCAGGTCACCGAGGTATTAATGAAGCCCACAGCAGGTATGGAGAGCTTGAAGGCCACCCCTACAGTTCGTCCTCAGCAAAAATCCCCTATTAAAGAGAGGAAAACCGCAGTTAAGTGCTATCGATGTGGAGAACTCGGGCATTACAAACACAAGTGCCCCAAGGGACAGCCGTCAGAGCAAAAGAAAGTGTCGTTTATGTCGGAGGACACAAGAGCTTTTAAACGACGAGGGGTCAGACTGTTATGCTCGCCTTTGACTCTGAATTGTGAAAAGAGTCCCAATATTAGTAGACAAGAAACACGTATCTGACGATGTCTTGAAGGACATAAAGGCAATATTTGAACCAAAAAGGTAATCAGTTGTTGACAAGGAGCACCTGTGTGACGATATCTTGTAAGACTTAAAGGGAATATTTCTTCAGGACAATCTGGAGAAGATCCACCCTGACAATGATAAGTCCAGTCAAGGCTTGATCTTAAGGAGACCAACTCGGAGAAAGCAACATCCGGTGTAGAGTTGATCTTGAACGAGACAGACTCACGTCAGATGCAGGCAGAGAACCCTGTAAAGATGTAGAGATAGTGTTAACCCCAGAACCCGATCAGGCAAATAATCCGGTCGAGGATCATACCCAAAGGGATCAATTGAGATCATTCTCAGTGCTGAGAGTTCCCATGGGTGTAGAAGACCTCAAGCTTAAAGCAGTAGTTGACGCAGAGGCTCAAGTCACCATGATTTCAGATGGGATTTACAAGAGATTAAGTGAGCAATGGCCAGTGGTGCGAAGGATAATGCTTCAAATTGAGGGTCGTGAAATAAAAATGTCTGATTCCATTATAGGACCGACGACACCTCTGAAATTGTGAAAATCCTGGTGTAAAGAAACTGTGTATGTAGCCCCGATAGAAGATATGCTCTTGGGCCTAGACTTAGTTATTCCGATGGGAATACAAAGTGTTTAAGAAGGAACACTGGTGTCAGATGTGACAGTTCCATTACACAGTATGTCAAGTAGTGGTTGACATTACAGTCTTTGTAGGACGGATATATCGTCCTCCAAGGGAACAATCCAGGACCAACGGTCCAGTCAAATGAGGGCAGACTATAATAGAGTGGAGGCCAATATTAGTCGACGGTTCAGTCTTCATACGACAGACTTGAGACACGGACAGTCAAGAGGCAAGCAACAGTGCAGTCGACATATGACAGATAGGCTGTCTTCCAGTATGAGTCGACAGTCCAGTCTTCATAAGACGGACTTGAGACATAGACAAACAAGAGGCAATCAACAGTCCAGTCGTCATATGACGGATAGGCCGTCTTCCAGTTTGAGTAGACAGTCCAGTCTCCATACGACTGACTCAAGACACAGACAGATAAGTGGGAGGCGACAGTCCAGTCCACATACTACGGACCCCGAACGCAGACGTTCCAGAGGTGACCAGCATTCAAGTCATGGTAAGACGGCATATAAACGACATGGAACAAGGGATCGTCATAGGTCTAATCATAGTATGACATGCCAAAAACAACGGTCCATAGCAAAGACTAGGACCCCGTACTGTGCACCCAGTTTCAGATCCAGGGGAGTAAGAGGCGGATTACAGCAGATCGCCACCCCAACACTCAGCAACCCGAATCTGATCAGTATGAGGGCACGTTGGCTGACAGTGTGACGTTTTGGTCCAAGCAAACAGAGCCGCCACAGAGACGCAGTCCTGAACAACTTCTGCACAAGGAGCCTTCACAACAAGCCAGCCAGTAGAAGCCAGTCACTCGTAGACAGGAGACTGTAGCATCTAATCGTCAACTGATAGGGTCTGTGACCTCATCAAGATAAGGGGTGCTGACCAAAATATTGGGTAGTTTACAAAGACCAGCTCTAGCTCTCAGTGACGACAAACCGGTCAATCGCATCAAAAGATCAAAGTGCCCGGTAATTGATTGCAAAGTATTCGCATGAAGGATAAAAAAGCATGTTTATCCAGCACACATCCCGGAACTGTTTCACGACATGGAGACACCCGCGATGTTAGAAAGCCAAAGGTTCAACCAGGCAAGAGTTTCAGGACTGAACGCCCTAGCTAAGTATGTTCTTAGAAGTGAAGGGACAGTGGAAGGACTCGTTCGGTTTGTCAACCAAAATCTAGTGATTGACCACCTTTCTCATATCACTCCTGAAACAAGGAATGCAATGGAAAGTTTGTGTTGAGTCGCAGCTTGGGACATTCCTAGGGAATTCCAGTTGGATAGGCTAAACTCACCAGCCGTACTGCTCCATTGCAGACCACTGGCATTCCTGATGAGTTGCATTAGTCCAAGGGAATCCACGCTCATGTTCAAAATATTCGGGAAAAAAATTGAGGGAACCGGTCGCGCTGCAGAAAAAGACGCTCTGAAATCCAAGAAGCCGTCGTAGGACATGGGCGAGAAATCTAGCAGCAGATGTGATTTCCATTAGCATGCAGAGAGTGAAAAACATAGCCGGGGGCATGACGGTCTCACCACAGGAAGAAGAACTCATGGAATAAGGCAGACCTCGACAACCACAACCCGCTCCGTTTCGTGTCTGCCTCCCATGTCCGAGAAGTCTAATCTGGTCCTACTGGAGAAGAGTACTCAATTTGAGGAAAATCTACAGCCAGGACCGTCACAGATTCGGGATATGGCAACGCAGTGTGAAGAGTCCACACAACCCGTCCCGATAGAGGTAAGCCCCGTCGTACTCGCTACGGGAACAATGGATGTCCCACCGGGAAACAGTTGAACACCGAAGATTGCTCTTTGGATTGGAGACAAGAAGGTCGAGTTACTCGCCCTGTCAACTTTCTTCCTCAAAGCAGGGTACAAGAAACTCAGGCTCACTTTAGTATCCACTATAGAAACAGAAGAGGTGTATTACCAGTGTTCGCCGAGCCCGGTGAAGTCAGAATCTTATCTTAGTGATGAGGAAGCTATCTTAAGATCGGACTCGGCCCTCTCAACTTCCCCAGTTATCGGAGTGTCTCGGGAAGAGCCTATGACGGCGTTACCAGTCACCAGCCATGAAAAACCGGTGATATCTGAAAACGGATCTCTTACGTGCGAGTCCCTCGACCAGTCAAGGTATCAGGGGCCCACGGTTGTATGCAAAAGTAGCCCGAACCTCACCAGTGGCAAGAGTACAGCCCAGGACCAGCGTTGTGAAGAGTAAACCCGAAGTGGTTAGAGTATCGGGTCTCAGAGAGGCTTTCGACAGCCACTTTCATAAAGATCATCTCGCTCGGCGACTAGATTGTGACCTCTCAGACATAGACAAGATAGTTTGTCAAGGAACTGAGGGGATCCCAGTCGTCAAAGTATATGTGGTTGGCGGGGTCATGGTCTTCTGTAACCCAGAGAGGTGCAAAAATGTACTGTTGGAAGCAGACCTATGTTGGCGGATAGCTGTTGGAGTCCATCCTAAAAAGATAGAGCGACTGACTGCTCGTAGGCGGGATCACTTGTAAACGAGACCTCCTGAAGGAGCCCAATATGGTTGCACTTTGTGAAGCGATCCTTCCTCGACTTAGGCCGAACAGGCTAGAGTGTTAGAGGACGTTAGAATCTCGGCAATATGGCCCATACGCAAGTATTGCTTATACGTGGGAGCAAGGAGGACAAGCTGGCTGCAAAAGTATCCATGGAATGCCTGGGTGTGTCCACCGGGGCAATAGATTCATGTCCATTGCTTTGGTGGAGGCATACCCAAATTGAGAGCTTGGTAAACTGCGTTTCCAGAATGTTATTTCGGATTCAGGTCAGATAGCCAGGTTCAACCATGAATAGCGGGAGG
Organism: Panopea generosa; assembly: GCA_029582155.1. NCBI lineage: Eukaryota > Metazoa > Mollusca > Bivalvia > Adapedonta > Hiatellidae > Panopea > Panopea generosa. The sequence continues at coordinate 66,285,473 of CM055897.1, forward strand.
CGTTGAAAAGGATTCAATTGGATAGGTTCTTACTTGAAACCGAAGCCCCATGTATGCCAATGCTGATGGGACTAAATGTCACCACACCAGCCTATATAGGTGGCGTTGCCAATTTAGTGGCCAACGTAAGACAGGAGCCGGTCGCCGTTAACCTTCTAGAGACCGCCCGTAACGGCATGAAGCTGTATGGCATCAGACCCTGAACCTAGATTCGGGCCCGAAGCCAGGGTAGAAAGGGCTAATATCCAGTGCTACACGGGTAGATGCCCCCAATTGGACTGTGTTTAGGGCTAATATATAATGCAGTGACATGGGTATATGCCCCCACAAGGGATCGTGTTTCTCGCTAAGACTACCGTGCCCGAAAACCTTTTGTTCCACTTATTTGAGCTTGCATCGTTCACTAACTATATTTGATCCCGCCCATGCATACAAACTCCGCCTCTTACTTCAATATTATAACTGTAAATTAGACATTGATTGACAAGAATGCCTGAATGATTTTGTTGATAAGATTTTATGTTACATCAGGCCAGTTTAAGCATTTTTATTTTTAATCGTTATTTTGTTTCATTGATATTATTTTACATTTTAATTACTGACTCGGGTTTATAATTTTAATATTCCAGCTGTATGTTTTTATTCTATCGGGTAGTCCTGGGCGTTTCAATTATTGGGAAGGGTGTTGTGTTCTAGATAGAGAGTTTTTATTCAATAAAAATGACTGTCGTTCAATCCAATTTATACATTTTATTAATGTTTTAATTAAGAACAAATAGTGGTTGTATAAAAAACGGGTTTCGCGAGGGGGTATCTTCTGCTTGTGGGTAAACTTTGATATTTTAAAAACCAAATGTTGTATTCCAGTTTAAGGAACATGCGAAAATAGTTAACTATCAGATGTATTGAAAAATAGAACCTCCACCGGTGTTCAAATCCCATCCTTATGCGCAGCAATCCAAAACGTGAGAAAGAGTCTATAGGGAGACTGGGGCATTCCCGACAAAAGGGATATTTGAAACGGAACAAAAATGCTGAAGTGCAAGATATTTAAATTTAGAAAAAAAGGTTGTTGTCATTTAAACAAATGTGTGACAGGGATCTCCCTGGTGATTGTAGGACCGGGAAAGTATTGATATCTTGATATCAAACAGTGCACTCTATTAAGTCGATTAAGATATATAGGGTACGTGGTGTATACCCTTATGCTCCATTCAGTCATCTTTAAAGGGTAATTCATTGTGATTATGGTTACCTAATATCATTTCTTAATTTTACAGCTCATAACGTGTTTATAATTCCCATAAAAGAATGTATAACAATTTCAGATCAAGTGAGTGTAGTCGATTAATCCTACTCTAAGAAATCTGTAAAGGTTGATTGATTGCCATTATGGTTATTTCAAATTATTTCATGCTGAACGACAAAAAAAACATGGTTCTAATTCTCACAAAAGAATGTTTACATAACATTGAAAGAATGGTACAGTTTCCCATATAAGAATATCAGAACAAGTGAGTGAAGTCAATTTATGTTACTGTAAGACATATGTAAAGGATGATTGATTGCCATTATGATTATTTCATATCATTTCATGTTGAATGACAAAAAACGTGGTTCTAATTCTCACAAAAGAATGTATACACAACATTGAAAGAATGGTACAGTTTCCCATATAAGACTATCAGAACAAGTGAGTGAAGTCAATTTATGCTACTCTAAGAAATCTGTAAAGGATGATTGATTGCCATTATGGTTATTTCATAGCATTTCATGTTTAACGACAAAAAAAAAACATGGTTCTAATTCTCACAAAAGAATGTTTACATAACATTGAAAGAATGGTACAGTTTCCCATATAAGACTATCAGAACAAGTGAGTGAAGTCAATTTATGCTACTCTAAGAAATCTGTAAAGGATGATTGATTGCCATTATGGTTATTTCATAGCATTTCATGTTTAACGACAAAAAAAAAACATGGTTCTAATTCTCACAAAAGAATGTTTACATAACATTGAAAGAATGGTACAGTTTCCCATATAAGAATATCAGAACAAGTGAGTGAAGTCAATTTATGTTACTGTAAGACATATGTATAGGATGATTGATTGCCATTATGATTATTTCATATCATTTCATGTTGAACGACAAAAAACGTGGTTCTTATTCTCACAAAAGAATGTATACACAACATTGAAAGAATGGTACAGTTTCCCATATAAGAATATCAGAACAAGTGAGTGACGTCAATTTATGTTACTGTAAGACATATGTATAGGATGATTGATTGCCATTATGATTATTTCATATCATTTCATGTTGAACGACAAAAAACGTGATTCTTATTCTCACAAAAGAATGTATACACAACATTGAAAGAATGGTACAGTTTCCCATATAAGAATATCAGAACAAGTGAGTGAAGTCAATTTATGCTACTCTAAGAAATCTGTAAAGGATGATTGATTGCCATTATGGTTATTTCATATCATTTCATATTCAACGACAAAAACGTGTTATTAACTCTCACAAAAGAATGTATACACAACATTGAAAGAGTGGTACAGTTTCCAATATAAGAATATCAGAACAAGTGAGTGAAGTCAATTTATGCTACTCTAAGAAATCTGTAAAGGATGATTGATTGCCATTATGGTTATTTCATATCATTTCCTGTTGAACGACAAAAAACGTGACTCTAATTCTAACAAAAGAATGTATACACAACATTGAAAGAATGGTACAGTTTCCCATATAAGAATATCAGAACAAGTCAGTGAAGTCAATATATGCTACTCTAAGAACTCTGTAAAGGATGATTCATTGTTATTATGATTATTTCATATAATTTCTTGTTCAACGACAAAAACATGTTATTAACTCTCACAAAAGAATGAATACACAACATTGAAAGAATGGTACAGTTTCCCATATAAGAATTTCAAATCAAGTGAGTGAAGTCAAATTTTGCTACGCTAAGACATCTGTAAAGGATGATTGATTGTTATTATGATTATTTCATATCATTTCACGTTCAACGATACAAAACATGTTTCTTATTCTCACAATAGAATGTTTATACAACATCCAAAGACTGGTACACTTTTCTATATAACACTTTTAGATCACATAGTTCAAACTATGACATACAGACAGACAGACAGACAGACAGACAGACAGACAGACAGATTTTTGCTCTTCTCATTATTATTATTACATACTACATGTAAATTCAAAGAATACGTTAGTAGTATATGGCACGACTTAACTTTAAATCCACTTAACTTTAATCATAATAAAAAAACGTTATCACAGGGAGTGCTAGCTTTTATTAATAAATTAAAGAAATTAAATAAAATACCGAGACCTGTTCTAAGTAAAATCTACTGGATATGGACAAATTGACAAAAACAATAAAAAAAACACAACTTTTGAAACTTCTGATAGCAATGTTATAACACATGAATGCTAGATGAGCATCGTGTGTTTCTTGACAGCACTCTTCAACATTTCTAATAAAGATTGTTCCATAGAATAAGATCTAGATATGATACTTTGGGTAAAGCAAACCGTCCATTATGTATGAAAGTAAATAAAGAGACAGTGTCATGCTAGATCGGGTATAGCGATCATGCACAGAGTAAGTGGCACAAAATGTTCACCAAACTAATCCGGGGCAGTACCAACAGCAGTAACTTATTTTTTTTAACATGACAAAGAGTAATCCGATCAATCATTTTTGTGACTGATAACCAATCTTAAAATATTCCGATCCGATATGAGACATGTTATCCAAGTTGAGAACAGAACGTATGAGTTTATTTTGCGTAAAATGAACCATGGAAAAATGTACCATTGATGATTCTTTTGTGAGAATTAGAAACATGTTTTGTATCGTTAAACATGAAATGATATGAAATAATAACAATCATAATTACAATCAATCATCCTTTACAGATGTCTTAGCGTAGCATAAATTGATTTCACTCACTTGATCTGAAATTCTTATATGGATATTGTACCATTAATTAAACATTATATATATATATATATATATATATCATTTTCTGAGAATTTTTAAACATGTTTTAGATAGTTAAACATGAAACGATATGAAATAACCATAATGGCAATCAATTATTCTTTGCAGGTGTCTTAGCGTAGCATAAATTGGCTTCACTCGCTTGATCTGAAATTCTTATATGGACAATTGTACCATCCTTTCAATGTTATATGTATACATTCTTTTCTGGGAATATTTAAACATGCTTTGTGTCGTTAAACACGAAATGATATGAAATAACAATACTGACAATCAATCATTTTTTACATATGTCTTAGCGTAGCATAAATAGACTTCACTCTCTTGATCTGAATTTTTTATATGGACAATTGTACGTTCTTTAAATGTTATGTATACATTCTTTTCTGGGAATTTCTTAACATTTTGTGTTGTTAAACATGAAATGATCAGTTATAACCATAATGGCAATCAATTATTCTTTACAGATGTCTTAGCGTATTATAAATGGACTTCACTCTCTTGATCTGAAATTCTTAAATGGAAATTTGTACCTTCTTTAAATGTTACATATACATTCTTTTTATAGAATTTTTAAACATGTATTGTTTTGTTAAACATGAAATGATATGAAATAACCATAATGACAATCGATCAGCCTTAACAGATGTCTTAGCGTAGCATAAATTGGCTTCACTCTCTTGTTCTGAAATTCTTATATGCAAAATTGTACCTTCTTTAAATGTTATATAAACATTCTTTTCGGAGATTTTTTAAAAATGTTTTGTGTCGTTAAACATGAAATGATATGAATTAACCATAATGGCAATAAATCATCCTTTATAAATATTTAAGTGTTGCATAAATTAACTTCACTCATTTGTTCTGAAATTCTTATATGCAAAAGTGTATCATGATTTCAATGTTATATATAAAAAAAATGCTGATATTTTTTAATATGTTTTTATCGTTAAACATGAAATGATATGAAATAACCATAATGGAAAGCAATCATCCTTAACAGATGTCTTAGTGTAGCATTAATTGACTTCACTCTCTTGATCTGAAATCTTCTGTAGAAAAATGTACCATTCTTTCAATGTTGTATAACATTCTTTTCTGGTATTTTTAATCATGTTTTGTGTCGTTAAACATAAAATGATATGAAAATACCATAATGGCAATTAATCATCCTTTACAGATATCTTAGAATAGCATAAATAGACTTCACTCACTTGTTCTGATATTATCATATGGGAAACTGTACCATTCTTTCAATGTTGTGTATACATTCTTTTGTGAGAATTAGAACCATGCTTTTTTTCGTTAAACATGAAACGATATGAAATAACCGTAATGGCAATGAATTATCCTTTACAGATGGCTTAGCGTACCGTAAATGTACTTCACTCACTTGTTCTGATATTCTTATATGGGGAACTGTACCTTCTTTAAATGTTATGTATACATTCTTTTCAGAGAATTTTTAAACAGGTATTGTTTTGTTAAACATGAAATGATATGAAATAATCATAATAACAATCAATCACCCTTTTCAGATGTCTTAGCGTAGCATAAATTGGCTCACTCTCATGAACTGTAATTCTTATATGGAAAATTGTACCTTCTTTAAATGTTACATATATATTCTTTTCAGAGAATTTTTAAACCTGTCTTGTGAAGTTAAACATGAAATGATAAGAAATAACCATAATTGCCATCAATTATCCTTAACAGATGTCTTAGCGTAGCATAAATTGGCTTCACTCTCTTGATCTGAAATTATTATATGGAAAATTGTACTTTCTTTAAATGTTACATATACATTCTTTTCATAGAATTTTTAAACATGTGTTGTTTTGTTAAACATGAAATGATATGAAATAACCATAATGACAATCGATCATCCTTTACAGATGTCTAAGCGTTGCATAAATTGGCTTCACTCTCTTGTTCTAAAATTCTTATATGGAAAATTGTACCTTCCTTAAATGTTACATAAACATTCTTTTCATAGAAGTGTTTTGTTAAACGTGAAATGATATGAACTAACCATAATGGCAATCGATCATCCTTATATGATGTCTTAGCGTTGCATAAATTGGCTTCACTCTCTTGATCTGAAATTCTTATATGGAAAAATTGTACCTTCTTTAAATGTTACATAAACATTCTTTTCTGATAATTTATAAACATGTATTGTTTGGGGAACTGTACCTTCTTTAAATGTTATGTAAACATTCTTTTCCGAGAATTTTTAAACATGTATTGTTTTGTTAAACATGAAATGATATGAAATAACCATAATAACAATCAATCACCCTTTACAGATGTCTAAGCGTTGCATAAATTTGCTTCACTCTCTTGTTCTGAAATTCTTATATGGAAAATTGTACCTTCTTTAAATGTTACATAAATATTCTTTTCATAGAATTGTTTTGTTAAACGTGAAATGATATGAAATAACCATAATTACAATCGATCATCCTTAGCGGATGTCTTAGCGTTGCATAAATTGGCTTCACTCTCTTGATCTGAAATTCTTATATGGGAAAAAATTGTACCTTCTTTAAATGTTACATAAACATTCTTTTCTGATAATTTATAAACATGTTTTGTGTCTTTAAACATGAAATGATATGAACTAATCAGAATGGTAATCACTCATTCTTTACAGATGTCTTAGAATAGCATAAATTGACTGCACTCACTTGTTCTGATAATTTTATATGGGAAACTGTACCATTCTTTCAATGTTGTGTGTATATTCTTTTGTAAGAATTAGAAGTATGTTTTCAGTCTTTAAACATGAAATGATTTCAAATAACCATTATGGCAACCAATCTTCCTTTACATATGTCTTACAATACCGTAAAGTGACTTCACTCTCTTGATCTGAAATCTTCTATCGAAAAGTGTACCATCCTTTCAATGTTGTATATACATTCTTTTGTGAGAATAAGTAACATGGTATTTGTCGTTAAACATAAAATGATATGAACTAACCATAATGGTAATCAATCATCCTTTACAGATGTCTTAGAATAGCATAAATTGACTTCACTCACTTGTTCTGATATTTTTATATGGAAAAGTGTACCATTCTCTGAATGTTGTATATACATTCTTTTGTGAGAATTAGAAACATAACTTCAGTCGTTAAACATGAAATGCTATGAAATAACCATAATGGCAATCAACTATCCTTTGCAGATGTCTTAGCGTAGCATACATTGGCTTCAATCACTTGATCTGAAATTCTTATATGGAAAAGTGTACCATTTTTTCAATGTTATATTATATATATAAAAAAAATATATGTATACATTCTTTTCTGAGAAAGTTAAACATGCTCTGTGTCCTTAACATGAAATGATATGACATAACCTTAATGGCAATCAATAATCCTTAACACATGTCTTAGTGTAACACAAATTGGCTTCACTCACTTGATCTGAAATTCTTATATAGAAAAGTGTAACATTCTTTGAATGTTATATAAACATTCTTTTGCGAGATGTATAAACATGCATTGAATCGTTCAACATGAAATGATAGGTAATAACCATAATAGTATAAACCCTCCACCACTAGACCACCGCTGCCTTTGTTGTGTACAGTCTTTAAATGTTGGTTGATTAAGAAAGATGGGCATTATCTCACCAGGACTTGAACCTGGATTACTTTTCATACAGAAAAGTGTGCTAGCTTACACTATAGAGATGTTCCCCAGCATCATAGACAAACTGTACATTATTGTATCTAAAACTGTGGTAACAGGCAACATCATTAAATGAATGACATGATTGATTAACTAATTGACCCAAATGTCATTTTTCAAGTTATAAACAGTACTAACCAACCAATCCATCTACTACTGAGCATTTTAAAGGGAATATATCAGGATTTTTCAAAATTTAAAAATTGGCTTAGAATTTTTTCCCCAATATACCATGCATATATATATTCATTAATCCCCGTATGACCCCAAAAAAAGATGTCTATTTAAACATGCGAAAATAATATATTGTAAAGGGCTTGTCTAACATGAGCTAGGCGCTTAGGTTAGACTAAAATAGATTTGACGCTTAAAATGACAATATATTTTGTGACATATTAAATGAATCAGTCACTCACATGATTTCATTTACATTTAGTAAAAAATGTTTTATCTAAGAAAGAGTCAGAATATTTAATTGCTATGATGAGTATCTATTTTTAGAGTGGGGATTTTGTTTCGAGTCTACCACTCCAATTTAAATATTGATTTTGTCACTTTTGTCGGTGGATTTGATATACTTAAACTATTTGCTTTATAATCATTAATGATAATGAGAAGCTTTTTATCCAATTATTTTATTTTCCTGATACATTTCTCTTAAAGAAAATTAGGATGGTATAAATACAAAACAAATTACAAAAGTGGCCGCTAAGGAATGGCTCCTGCTTAAAAGAGTATGATATTGATGAATAGATACCTGTAGCCGAACCTGGTTTGCTCAGTTGGTAGTACCTCAGTCTCTGTGATGACTGATATAAAACATTGTGTCTCAGTGTCAATCGTCTCTTACCAATGCTTCAAGTTGGAAAGTTATTCGATTCTTTTGGAGATGGGTACTGGTTAACCTTACAATATCCCAGGAAAGAGTGGTTAGGTTAACCTGTCTTCAGTTATACCTCAGTGGCATAAAATTATGCTAAATATTCTAACGAACGAACGAACAAACAAACAAACAAACAAACAAACAAACAAACAAACAAACAAACAAACAAACACTGTATGAAATGACAGATAGTTATTCGCATTTAAATACAATCAACTGGAAAAGAACACTTAAACATGTTTTTAAGAAGTAATATTTAAACAACAAAATCAACAACAATATTGATGGATCTACCATTGTAATCAAATTATCAAAACGTCTCTCTCTCTCTCTCTTCTCTTTATTAATAATAAGCATGTCATAGCCTGTCACTAAAATGTAAACCTTTGTGTTACTAGTTATTAGAATAGCATATCACAATATCACAATGTGGTCAACTGGTGTATCACAAGTTGGTGCAATGATTATTTCGGTTAGGAAGGCCAGGCCAGATGAGCTCAGTTGGTAGCGACTGACTATCAATCCAGGAATCATGAGTTTGAATCCCCATCCCGCCAGTCTCAGTGATGATTGATATACAACATTTCGTATCATTAGCATTCATCTCTCACCACAGATTCAAGTGACAAAGTTATGTGCTTCGTAGTAAATGTTATTTAAATTTTAATGAATTGTCAAGAGACGACCTGTAGGGGAGAAACATTATGTAACTGTTGCACCAACACAGTCTAACATTAAGTACACTGTCAGATCAAAATTTCACGATCTCTACCATTCATAAGTAAAACTGGTTTAAATTGAGGCATTGACTCTGGTATCCATTCTTTAATCCCAGCGGTGCTTCAGTCCGTCTTTGAATCTTCAAACGTACCGGTGGAGCTATATATGTAGGCAAGTACTTATATGGAGATAATTTAAATAAGTCCTTGACAGCGACTCTGCGCTTTCCCTCAGAAAAAAAATCTAATTTAATTGAAATTCCGGTACGTAATTGGTATGTTTCACATTAAAAAAAATATGTACATGAGAAATCCACCATTGGCCATTTATAGACCCCTCACCCACGCGTGGTCCAGTGGTAGAGCACCGAACCCATGATCAGAGGGTCGTGGGTTCGATCCTCCACCACGGCTATGTGTGATGTCCTTGAGCAAGACACTTTATCCGCATGTGCTTAGTACTGGTTCTAACCAGGAAGACTTCGAGCGTGATTTGCCTAAGTTGTAAGAACTTGTTTCACAAGCGAAGTAAAATAAATAAGTTTTAAACTAAACTCACCCAACCCTACCCTCTAAATAACTGTAGACCTGTATTATTACCAAGCTACAAACTTGAGACGCAGAGTGAGCTTAAAACAATGTTTCAGTAACGTTCAATACCATTTTGCATTAAAATCCTGAGTTATTCATGATAATTTACAAACAGTAATCACTTGTAATTGTAAACAATTTAGGACGTCCACATTGGCAGACCACGAGTGCGTCGCAAAAACATACGACACACCACCAGTTTTAACCCGATGCCCAGGTACCGTTCTACTACAATATAAAAGTTGTCTAACATTAATTGCAATATAACACACATTGTTTCATTCAACAGTTGCATCATAAAAGTATCAATTTAAAAGTATATCGGTCAAAGTTTCTACCTGATTGACCCTCTGTCGCCATCACAATATTTGGAATAAATGAAGGCGGAACCAAAACTGTCACATGACACAGAAGGAGGGATCAGATCAATCTAATATACTTGTTGGAACAAAAGACTCTACTTCCGGTTCGGAGAAAGTGAACACTCCTGCATTTGACTACCATTTTGTTTATTTTGTTACGGAGTAAATGCATTCCTGGTTGCCAGCTCTGTGGCAATCTTAATTGGTTGCCGGGTATAATTCGCAGCCCCAAATGCAGTTCAAATCTGCGAATATTATAGATGAATTCCGATTGCTAATCAACAAGAAGCGAATACACTCACGCTCAGTACCATTCTGGCAGGTATTTCCTGCATCAGAATTTAACATTGGTATTCATATATGTATGGTAAAATAATGTTCGTTCAGGCTTCAATGTTTATTTATGCATGGAAAGTGTTTACGCAAGGCTGCGCTAACCTCTATTTTGAACCCCCGGTTGTAACCAATGAAAATCATACGGGCCGAATTTCCGGCCCAAATATTGACTTTCTTAAATAAACTACATTTTTTTATTTAAGTATTTTTAAAAATTAAACAAACATTAAAACTTTTTTAAAAACGTGCTAAACGATTAATACGTGCATCAAATATTATGTGCCCCAACGGAAATGGACGCCAATTGCAGCAGGAATCACAGTCAAGGTAAAAGGGGAATCGGTAGAGCCCCCTACGTCATCAGCTCATTTAAATATATGTAAATGAAGTTAATCACGAATAAAACGTTAAAAGTATAGCGTTGTTGTCTCTATACTAGTTTATGATGTAGCATGGCATCGTTCGATTATAAAATGTACGACTCGGTACAGTTGTATAGTGTTTAATACTGAAAATAGGGACATTATTATTGTACACAGGTTTAAACATATCTCCATGCAACTTTTGCATACTACAGAAATAGCAGCTCCTCTCTGTACACCAAATGACAGCATATAGATAAAATCTTAGTTTTCTATTCCTTCAACTACAAATATACGAGTACTTCTTACATATACATAGGTTGCACCACCTTCATTACAACTGATGTCAGATAACCGAGCACTGGTCAACCCTTCAGGGTCCCAGGAAAGAGTGGCTTAGTCAACTGATATCTGCCTGCTCTCTAAGGGATAAAACCACACCGCAAACATGGTAGGATACACGTTTCTAACAAAAGGCATACCAGACTTTCTACTCAATTCCATGTGAATCTAGTTTGCGTCCTGTATCATTTGACCATTATAACATACAACAGGGTATAACCCCATGATCTGCCTTGTTAAAGGAGGACGAACTATCACAAGACCACCACTGCGATATACCATTATAACATTGCATATTTCTAAGTGTTTGTGTATGGCAAAAGGAGAGAAACATATATAATTTAGGAGACGGTATAGTTTTTGAGTAAGAATATAATTATGTATATGTCTACAGGAGTTTTTTATTCAAATGAAGTAATGATAAATCGGGGCATATCTGGTGAATAAACATGTAAAACAGTCAAACATGTAAATAACAAATGAAAAGTTCCAATACTTTCTCTCTAAATTTAATTCTGTATTGCGGCAATTTTACATTAGCAAACAAATTACAACTTGGTTTTAAATATATTCATAATAACTATTATACAAGTTTCTATTGATTCCCCTCAACACAGATAAGTATGTTATGGTAACATACACAAAGGTGGTTTTACAGATTCCCCTCAACACAGGTAAGTATATGTTATGGTAACATAAACAAAGGGAGTTCTACAGATTCCTCTCAACACAGCTATGTATATGTTATGGTAACATACACAGAGGTGGTTCTACAGATTCCTCTGGTACCTCTAAAGATTCCCCTCAACACAGATAAGTATATGTTATGGTAACATATGCAAAGATGGTTCTACTGATTCCCCTCGTACCTCTACATATTCCCCTCAACACACATAAGTATATGTCAAGGCAACATACACAAAGGAGGTTCTACTGATTCCCTTCAACACAGATAAGTATCTGTTATGGTAACATAAACAAAGGGGGCTCTACTGATTCCCCTGGTACCTCTACGGATTCCCCTCAACACAGATAAGTATATGGTATGGTAACATTCATAAAGGGGGTTCTACTGATTCCCCTCAACGCAGTTATGTATATGTTATGGCAACATACACAAAGGTGGTTTTTCAGATTCCCCTTAACACAGTTATGTATATGTTATGGTTACATACAAAAAGGGGTTCTACTGATTCCCCTGGTACCTCTACAGATTACCCTTGACACAGGTTAGTATATGTTATGGCAACATACACAAAGGTGGTTTTTCAGATTCCCCTTAACACAGTTATGTATATGTTATGGCAACATACAAAAAGAGGTTCTACTGATTCCCCTGGTACCTCTACAGATTACCCTCGACACAGATAAGTATATGTTATGGTAACATACACAAAGGTGGTTCTACTGATTCCTCTGGTACCTCTACAGGTTCCCCTCAATACAGATAATTCTATGTTATGGTAACATACATAAAGGGGGTTCTACTGATTCCCCTGGTACCATCTTCACATTCCCCTCAACATAGATAAGTGTATGTCATGGTATCAGATGCAAAGGGGGTTCTACAGATTCCCCTCAACACAGATAAGTTTATGTAATGGTAACATACACAAAGGTGGTTCTACAGATTTCCCTCAGCACAGATAAGTATATGTTATGGTAACATACACAAATGGGGGTTCTACAGATTCCCCTCAACACAGATAAGTATATGTAATGGAAACATACACAAAAGCGGTTCTACTGATTCCCCTCAACACAGGTAAGTATATGTTATGGTAACATATGCAAAGATGGTTCTACTGATTCCCCTCAACACAGTTATGTATATGTTATGGTAACATACACAAAGGTGGTTCTACAGATTCCCCTCAACACAGATAAGTATATGTTATGGTAACATGCAAAGATGGTGCTACTGATTCCCCTCAAAACAGTTATGTATATGTTATGGTAACATACACAAAGGAGGTTCTACAGATTCCCCTCAACAGAGATAAGTATATGTTATGGTAACATATGCAAAGTAGGTTCTACTGGTTCCCCTGTACCTCTACAGATTCCCCTCATCACAGTTATGTATATGTTATGGTAACATACACAAAGGTGGTTCTACAGATTCCCTTCAACACAGATAAGTATATGTTACGGTAACATGCAAAGATGGTTATACTTGTTCCCCTCAACACAGTTATGTATATGCTACGGTAACATACACAAAGGTGGTTCTACAGATTCCACTCAACACAGTTATGTATATTTAATGGTAACATACACAAAGGGGGTTCTACTGATTCGCCTGGTACCTCTACAGATTCCCCTAAGCACAGATTAGTGTATGTTATGGTAACATAAACAAAGGTGGTTCTACAGATTCCCCTCAACACAGATAAGTATATGGTATGGTAACATAAATAAAGGGGGTTCTACTGATTACCCTCAACACAGCTATGAATATGTTATGGTAACATACACAAAGGGGGGCTCTACTGATTCCCCTGGTACCTCTACAGGTTCCCCTCAATACAGATAATTCTATGTTATGGTAATATACATAAAGGGGGTTCTACTGATTCCCCTGGTACCTCTACACATTCCCCTCAACATAGATAAGTGTATGTCATGGTATCAGATGGAAAGGGGGTTCTACAGATTCCCCTCGACACAGATAAGTTTATGTAATGGTAACATACACAAAGGTGGTTCTACAGATTTCCCTCAGCACAGATAAGTATATGTTATGGTAACATACACAAAGGGGGTTCTACTGATTCTCCTGGTACCTCTACAGTATCCCCGCAACACAAATAAGTATATGTTATGGTAACAAACACAAAGGAGGCTCTACTGATTCCCCCCAACACAGATAAGTATATGTTATGGTAACATACACAAAGGGGGTTCTGCAGATTCCCCTCAACACAGATAAGTATATGTAATGGAAACATACACAAGAGTGGTTCTTCTGATTCCCCTCAACACAGGTAAGTATATGTTATGGTAACATATGCAAAGATGGTTCTATTGATTCCCCTCAACACAGTTATGTATATGTTATGGTAACATACACAAAGGTGGTTCTACAGATTCCCCTCAACACAGATAAGTATATGTTACGGTAACATGCAAAGATGGTTCTACTGATTCCCCTCAACACAGATAAATATATGTTATGGTAACATATGCAAAGTAAGTTCTACTGATTCCCCTGGTACATCTACAGATTTTTCTCAACACAGAAAAGTATATGTCATGGTAACATACACAGAGGAGGTTCTACTGATTCCCCTCAACACAGATAAGTATATGTTATGATAACATGCAAAGATGGTTCTACTGATTCCCCTCAACACAGATAAGTATATGTTATGGTTACATAAACAAAGATGGTTCTACATATTCCCCTGGTACCTCTACAGATTCCCCTCAACACAGATAAGTATATGTCATGGTAACATACACAAAGAAGGTTCTACTGATTGCCCTCAACACAGCTAAGTATATGTTATGGTAACATGCAAAGATGGTTCTACTGATTCCCCTCAACACAGATAAGTATATGTTATGGTAACATAAACAAAGATGGTTCTACAGATTCCCCTGGTACCGCTACAGATTCCCCTCAACACAGATAAGTATATGTTATGGTAACATGCAAAGATGGTTCTACTGATTCCCCTCATCACAGATAAGTATATGTTATGGTAACATACTCAAAGTTGTTTCTTCAGATTCCCATCAACACAGTTATGTATAAGTTATGGTAGCATACACAAAGGGGGTTCTACTGATTCCCCTGGTACCTTTACAGATTCCCCTCGACACAGATAAGTATATGTTATGGTAACATATGCAAAGTAAGTTCTACTGATTCCCCTGGTACATCTACAGATTTTTCTCAACACAGATAAGTATATGTCATGGTAACATACGCAGAGGAGGTTCTACTGATTCCCCTCAACACAGATAAGTATATGTTATGATAACATGCAAAGATGGTTCTACTGATTCCCCTCAACACAGATAAGTATATGTTATGGTTACATAAACAAAGATGGTTCTACAGATTCCCCTGGTACCTCTACAGATTCCCCTCAACACAGATAAGTATATGTCATGGTAACATACACAAAGGAGGTTCTACTGATTGCCCTCAACACAGCTAAGTATATGTTATGGTAACATGCAAAGATGGTTCTACTGATTCCCCTCAACACAGATAAGTATATGTTATGGTAACATAAACAAAGATGGTTCTACAGATTCCCCTGGTACCTCTACAGATTCCCCTCAACACAGATAAGTATATGTTATGGTAACATGCAAAGATGGTTCTACTGGTTCCCCTCATCACAGATAAGTATATGTTATGGTAACATACTCAAAGTTGTTTCTTCAGATTCCCATCAACACAGTTATGTATAAGTTATGGTAGCATACACAAAAGGGGTTCTACTGATTCCCCTGGTACCTTTACAGATTCCCCTCGACACAGATAAGTATATGTTATGGTAACATACACAAAGGTGGTTCTACAGATTGCCCTCAACACAGTTATGTATATGTTATGGTAACATACACAAAGGGGGTACAACTGATTCGCCTGGTACCTCTACAGATTCCCCTCAATACAGATAAGTGTATGTTATGGTAACATAAACAAAGGTTGTTCTACAGATTCCCCTCAACACAGATAAGTATATGGTATGGTAACCTACATAAAGGGGGTTCTACTGATTCCCCTCAACACAGTTATGTATATGTTATGGTAACATAAACAAAGGTTGTTCTACAGATTCCCCTCAACACTGATAAGTATATGGTATGGTAACATACATAAAGGGGGTTCTACTGATTCCCCTCAACACAGGGAGTGTTTGTTATGGTAACCTAAATAAAGGGGGTTCTACTGATTCTCCTGGTACCTCTACAGATTCCCCTCAACACAGATAAGTATATGTAATGGTAACATACATAAAGGGGGTTCTACTGATTCCCCTTAACACAGTAATGTATATGTTATGGTAACATAAACAAAGGTTGTTCTACAGATTCCCCTCAACACAGATAAGTATATGGTATGGTAACAAACATAAAGGGGGTTCTACTAATTCCCCTCAACACAGGGAGTGTATGTTATGGTAACCTATATAAAGGGGGTTCTACTGATTCCTCTGGTGCCTCTACAGATTCCCCTCAACACAGATAAGTATATGTAATGGTAACATACACAAATGTGGTTCTACAGATTCCCCTCAACACAGTTATGTATATGTTATGGTAACATACACAAAGGTGGTTCTACAGATTCCCCTCAACACAGTTATGTATATGTTATGGAAACATACACAAAGGAGGCTCTACTGATTCCCCTCAACACAGATAAGTATATGTTATGGTAACATACACAAAGGAGGCTCTACTGATTACCCTCAACACAGATAAGTATATGTTATGGTAACATACATAAAGGGGGTTCTACAGATTCCCCTAGTACCTCTACAGATTACCCTCAACACAGATAAGGGTGTGTCATGGTATCAGATGCAAAGAGGGTTCTACAGATTTCCCTCAACACAGATAAGTGTATGTTATGGTAACATACACAAAGGTGGTTCTACAGATTCCCCTCAACACAGTTATGTATATGTTATGGTAACATACACAAAGGTGGTTCTACAGATTCCCCTCAACACAGTTATGTATATGTTATGGTAACATACACAAAGGTGGTTCTACAGATTCCCCTCAACACAGTTATGTATATGTTATGGAAACATACACAAAGGAGGCTCTACTGATTCCCCTCAACACAGGTAAGTATATGTTATGGTAACATACACAAAGGAGGCTCTACTGATTCATCTCAACACAGATAAGTATATGTAATGGTAACATACACAAAGGTTGTTCTACAGATTCCCCTCAACACAGTTATGTATATGTTATGGAAACATACACAAAGGAGGCTCTACTGATTCCCCTCAACACAGGTAAGTATATGTTATGGTAACATACACAAAGGAGGCTCTACTGATTCCCCTCAACACAAATAAGTATATGTAATGGTAACATACACAAAAGTGGTTCTAATGATTCCCATCAACACAGATAAGTATATGTTATGGTAACATACACAATGGTGGTTCTACAGATTCCCCTCAACACAGTTATGTATATGCTATGGTAACATACACGTAAGTGGTTCTACAGATTCCCCTCAACACAGTTATGTATATGTTATGGTAACATACACAAAGGGGGTTCTACTGATATCCCTGGTACCTCTACAGATTCCCCTCAACACAGATAAGTGCATGTTATGGAAACATACACAAAGGGGGTTCTACTGATTCCCCTGGTACCTCTACAGATTCCCCCCCAACACTGACAATTATATGTTATGGTAACATACACAAAGGGTGTTCTACTGATTCTCCTGGTACTTCTACAGATTCCCCTCAACACAGATAAGTACATGTTATGGAAACATATACAAAGGGTGTTCTACTGATTCCCCTGGTACCTCTACAGATTCCCCTCAACACTGACAAGTGTATGTTATGGTAACATACACAAAGGTGGTTCTACAGATTCCCCTCAACACAGTTATGTATATGTTATGGTAACATACACAAAGGTGGTTCTACTGATTCCCCTTGTACCTCAACAGATTCCCCTCAACACTGACAAGTATATGTTATAGTAACATACACAAAGGTTGTTCTACAGATTCCCCTGAACACAGTTATGTATATGTTATGGTAACATACACAAAGGTGGTTCTACTGATTCCCCTTGTACCTCTACAGATTCCCCTCAACACTGACAAGTATATGTAATGGTAACCTATGCAAAGGTGGTTCTACTGATTCCCCTGGTACCTCTACATATTCCCCTAAACACATAAGGTAAAATAAGCTAATCGATGTAGGGTCTTAGTAATTGCTTGTAGAAAAGGATGTATGCTTTCCCAATCTCCAGCCTTAGATTTTTGTCAGTCATCTTTGTTATCTACAAAATAGAAACATGGTTTTAATAAAAATTGCTTGATGTTACTTGTAATGGTATTATATGGTTTTAATAAATTTTTGCTTGACTTCAATATAAATATTTGGTTTAAGTTTAAACTTATTTATTTTACTTCGTTTGTGAAACAAGTTCTTACAACTTTGGCAAGTAATGCTCGAAGTCTTACTGGTTGAAACCAGTACTAAACATAGGCGGAAATGTGTCTTGCACAAGGAACCACACATAGCATGGTTGAGGATCGAACCCACCAAAAATATTTGGTCTATAACATAATTGAAATATAAGGCTTCACTTAATGGGTTTTATTCATCTGCTGGTTTATGCTTCTGAAAAATAATTAAGGAGTTATTTATAAGCAAATGCGGTGTCACAAGTGACTGCTGTTTTGCGAATAACGAAGTTGGCACAACCTAAATTACATGTAAGTTACCTTTCTATCATCAATTCTGTACCACTAACTTGATATAAAAGTAATAATGTCCTGCTTGTTTTGTCCCATAGTGGACAATTACACCAGAAGCCTTGTCTTCAAGGACCTGTTTTTTTCCAAATATAAACACTTTAATTACATTAGTATCAATGCAACATTAAATCATTGAAAGCTGTTTATTTTAAACTTTGCAATGATGCAAATAATGTGAAGATGAGCAATAATTGAACTTTGAATTATTTGCTCCCCCCCCCCCCCCACCTCCCACAGTGGACAATTACACCAAACAATGAAGCCTTGTCTTCAAGGACCTGTTGTTTTTTTTCTTTCAAATAAAAACAATATAAACATTTTAATAACATTAGTATCAATGCAACATTAAATCACTGAAAGCTGTTTATTTTAAACTTTGCAATGATGCAAATAATGTGAAGATGAGTAATAATTGATCTTTTAATTATTTGCCAACCCCCCCCCCCCCCCCCCCCCCCCCCCATGCAATAACCCTTAGGTACCAAAGCTGATAAAACATCCATTATGATTGCACTTACTGTTTTTGAGAAGAAGTCGAAAATGTCAATTGTTTACAGACGCACGATGAGGGACAAAAGTCGATCGCAAAAGGTCCCTTGAGACCATGTCTCAGGTGACCTAAAAAAAAGCTGAGCTAAACTAAACATAAAATTTTTGGTTTTGTTGATAATGGTCAATGTATACACGAGAGCGTCATTGATGTATTGACAAATGAGCTTCCCCCTCTGTAATATACAACAGTGTCAATAGTCTTCCCTTAGAATTCACAGAGATAATTAAAAATGAAATTACCTTATTTTGTTTAACATATGGTGGCAGTCTTATTTGTTCTGAAATCAGCAGCATATTTGTGTTCTTGTAACCGAGTTCATTTAACCTAAAATTAACATTCAATGTCTTTATGATGTTATGTACTAGTTTCAAATATTTAAAAATTACTCATATATGTCATTTATTTAATTTACTGATATGTTAATTCAAACAATTATTGGGGGCAATATAAACAATGATGTTTTTTTAAAAATTAACATGACTTCTGTTTGCCTTGAACTACTCTTCAGGTTTCATGTCTCAAATTTAACATGAGAAAATCACAAGTGTATTATATGATGAAGCATTTAACTTAAATGCTAAGTATATCAGATTGATATTATTAAACGACATTCAAAATTTGTATGAATAATAAAAAACTATAATATTAATGTTTAAAAAATACCTTTTTAGATGAACAACTAAGTATTTTGGTATCGCACTCAAAGAAACCCTTTTCTGGTTACCCACTTTTTCCATACATCTAAAAAAGAAATGTTTGAAATTTTAATACCATAATTTTTTTATGTTGTATTTGCTTTTATGAAGCCATTCACACATGCTATAAAGATGTGAACATACGAATTGGCACACCAACAAAACCTTAATATTATCATTATGTGTCCTGAATAATACAGAAACTTATTGATTTCTAAAGTAAAATGTCATTTAACTGATGAAAACCCTCGTTTAAGGGGTAGTTGTTCAGTATTTCAAAAGCGCATTACTTGGCTTAAAACTTTCCCTTGTACAATATAATTATTAGACAATTAACCACCTTTAACCTAGAGGATAAGGGGATTTAAAATTTTTGTGACACATTGTATTCAGAGACAAAACTAATTTCAATTAAACAGTTTTAAGAGGTATCAAACAACGTGCTTTGTTTCGATTTACTGTAAGGTTCTCCACGGCAGAGTGGTCTAAGGTACTGTCGTCCAATTACCACTTACTTTTCACCGCTGGGGTCATGGGTTTGAGACCGGTTTTGTCAAAAATATTTATGTGAGAAAGTTTGCCAGTTACTCGAGTATGGATGGTGATTCTACTCAGAGTCATTCTGACATCTGCCTCCAACAATAAAACTGGATATACCATAATATAAAGATCCACTTCAATGAATGCTAAATAAAAATATTGAAGCATATCTAATATAACAAACAAATGGGTGTAACCGAGTATAAAAATAAATATGTTACCCTTAGCACTGGAAATCATTTATGGTCTCTTCAGCAAAGTAATTTGACAGTGCATAATTAAGGTCCAATATCTGTTAAAAAATGCAAAGTTTATTTATCACTCAATGTATGATCATTAGAACCTGCATGTGTTGAAACTTATAAAAAAAAGTTAATATCACATAACATTGCCAACCAATAAGTTAGGTAACTGCTTTAATTACAATTTTGTCCACCCAAAAAGTAGGCACCTACATCAAATAAACAATTGCCTAATAGGTAATTCAGGTACCTGCATCAGACAAACAAGTGCCTGTTTATAGGTAAATCAGATACCTGTATCAAATAATATTCATAATTTATGATGTAACTGTTTTACAAGTCGTCTGATACAAGCAATTGTATAAAAAGTACATGCAATGACACTCGCCTCGTTACTTTCATTTGCCAATTTATGTATTAGAGTTACTTCCATTTGCTAATTTAATTCGTACTCGCGGCTTTCGTACTTTGAACATTCGTACTGACTATAAACTTTTCCGGATGTTCGCACTTGGATTGGAAAATATTACATGATTAGTATATAAACATGAAACTAAACTAACCAAAAAATGTATTTTAATTACTCAAGAGAGAAAACTTTGTTATTTTGACCGACTGATTGACAAAAAGCAATGACTGAATCATTAAATGTCGCTGATCAGTGATTGAATCATTACATGTCGCCGAGCAGTGCCATAAAAACTAAATAAGAAAACTGCCCTATACATAATGTAGAATTAGAAATCCCTGATAAGAAGTCATATGATAAAAGAATTATTTAAGTTACCTTAAAATCTGGAAAACGTATCACTTCCTTCATTAAAATCTTTGCAGGACACTGTTTCTTTTTTGGAGTTTTGCAGCACGTCTCGTTCTTATTTGGTATAGGATGATCACCCTTATATAATGTTAGTTAAAAACACATTATTATTTTGTATGTTACTTTTATTTTCAACTCTATTTTAAGCAATTCTCTTCTTAAGAATTTAATACCATTTACTTTCTTTTTCTTTAAATATGATTAATCAAAACAAATTATTGATAAACAGAAAAAAAATGTTTTTTATTTATTGTATTTTAAAATAGAAAAGAATTGCAGGTTTATTTTGAAATAAGTATTATATAAATCGTTTCAGCATCTAATACTTTTAGAAACCAGTTTAATAATAAATGTGAGGTTTATATAGCCCAGTTGGTAAAAAAACTTTATGTGAGAAAGTTTGCCAGTTACTTGCAGAAGACAGTGTTCTCAGATTAATTGGGGTCTTTCTCCAACAATAACACTGGATATGCCCTATAGATTATTACCTGTTATGTATTGATAATGGAGTTAACCAACCTTACGCATGAGTATCTTAAGGAATTCAAATGGTGACCCACCCTCTGTATATAACAAAAATTTTCCTATTGATAATAATATTGATAGTTAACAGAGATCAATTATGAATGTCTATTAGTGGACATGCAAACAAATATATAATAACATGTAAATTATTATTTCTTACTGCAAGACCCTTCTGATGCTCCAAATGTTTTCTTTCTTTATCCTTTTTATGTTTATCCTTTCCAAACACGCATGCCCGCACATAGCGGGACATAATTTGGAAGGGAACACCCATCATACGGTACCACATTCTCTCCTACATAACGAAATCTAATGCGGTTGTTTGGCCAAGATGAACAGGAATCATCTGATAAAATATAAACATAAAAACTATATTATAATTAAACTGTAGTTAAATTCCAATACGGGTTCTAAATCTAAACCATGTAAAAGAGATTCTAAAAAATTATATCTTTATTATTTAATCCAGTTGAACATTGGTTTCCTTATGTACATGAGAACGTATAACGATATTGTTCGCGGTTGGGAGGGAATATGAATCCCATGTCGGGTGGGGCTTTTTGTGTTTTTCTCCCTTGAATTTACAGGTACTGTAGGAGTTAACTCATGCAAAAGCATTCAACAAAAGGTGAGGGTCTGTTAGGGTTTTTTTTGCATATGCCATATAGGCCCATTTATTTTTTTGCATATGCCATATCAGATTATTGATTTTTTCCATATGCTATTCGAAACAGTAATAAGGTTACTTAAGTGTGCCGAGTAAAAAACAGTTGTCGATACCAAATGCAAACAAATGCCGACACTAACGGAAGTTGGAGCTTTGCGCATGTCTTCCCAGATTGTTATTATACGAGCATTCGCGGTAATAAGTATATCGCGGTATTATGTATACAAGGGATATACACACAATTTGAGACTCGCAATCTTAAACTTTATTTTCTCCGTATAGAAAAAAAGTATATTTTGCATATGTCATATGAGTTCATTTATATTTTGCCATATGCCATATGGGTACACCCCCCCCCCCCCCCCACCACCACCCCCCTAACAGAACTTCAAAAGCCAAACGACATATTATGTGACATTGACTGGGAGGGGTACAGTATTGAACAAGAAGCAACAATAAACTCACCAATTTTCCCGAAATGTTTACCCTTTGAGAGGGATACATAACACAAAGTATTCTCAACTTCGAACGACTGTCGTATTGCCTCTGCTTCTTCCACTGTTGACACCCAGCCAGAAAACCCGTCGTTAAATGTTGGCGTCCATAACGATTTCCAATTTACTGCCATTATTGCAATAAGCGGCTACCTCCTTTATAGAAGAGCAATTAATCGTGAAGTATTAAAATAAGCTGGTGGCGTAGGGGGCTCTACCGATTCCCCTTTTTCGCTTACCGGTTTCCAAAGAAGCAACAACTCACTCCGATAGATGTAACATAATCGAAGTAATAAAGCTATATGGAGTTTCCAGATACAACATCAGGTGAGTCAAAGTGAATATTACAACATAATCTTCGCCAGACACAGTCCGTATCAAAACACGAAAGGTTCGTTTTAAAGTTATTTTAACTTATTCTGGACGAATTACACTCTGCTTCTGTTATCCATTTTGGCAGGTTATTAGATCTAGGTATTTTATAAATATGATTTTTTTTGTTTTGGCGATTTTACATTCGCACTGGTCAAAGTCTATGTTTTCAGGTGGCATATAGCCTGGTTTCCTGACCAATTACCGATAAATCAACTATAAAGTGTTAGGGCAGGGAACCAGACTATGTGGCAATAGTTCTTTGTTTACAAGAAAATTGAAATATGCACAATATAGTAACAATATTTAAATATAAATGAAATAAAAGCATTTTATTTTTATACTGCATGCCCAAGGATTCCAGCGGCGGATCCAGGACTTAGGGGGTACAACACAAAATCTGAACGGGCACACATCCATTTATTTAAAGAGTAGATATGCCATTGATGGTGGTATTCACGATATGGTAACACAGTATATATATATAAATAATGAAAATTGGCATCATGTTTTTATACTGCCCAATGTCGGATTCAGGAACTTCACATAGAGGAGGCATGATGCTTAGGGGGGCGGGGTGTGTGTGTGTGTGTGTGTGTGTGTAGGGGGGGGGGGGGGGTTGGTAGTTGACGTACACTGATCAGACCTGTATATCAGATGTCCATGTGGCACATAAGTTAGGCCGTCCTTAAATAATAAATTGTTTGCCGTGCTACTACCTGACTTTCAAAGCATTATTTTTTTTTCATGATTTTTGTCCATTTTTTTTTTAAAATGACTATGCAAAATCCAAATTTGGCAAAAGAAAAAAAATTAGCTACCTACCTACCCACATGAAAAATACTGGGTCGGAGCACAGCAAATAAATATTGTTTTAAGGATGACCTTACCATTTCTTGTTTCAATGTCATGTTCAGACATGTATCATTGACATTTTGACTAACCTTTCCTTCTTTAGTTTCTATATTTTGCTTGTTTATTCATAGTGTGTTTGTTCTTTCAATTATTATGTACGGCGGATCCAGGATTTCTGTTAGGGGGTGGGGGCTTAAGGGATTCGACCTGCTTAAGGGATGCGACCTTAAACAATCCCGCCGGTTCAGGACTTTTTGTTTTATCTTTTTTTGGTGTTCATTTAAAATATTCTAGGTCGTTACATGTCCCTGAAAAAGATTCTCAAAAAAAAAAAAAAAGAAAAAGAATTTACCTACCTACCTACCCACCCCTAAATGGTATGAGTCGGAAGTGGCAAACAAGCACTTTTTAAGGGTGGCCTTGGTGTATACATATACATATTAGTTGTACCTGTGTATATTTTTATTATATTTACTTTTTGTCAGGTTGGAGAACACCAAATAGTGCAACTCAAATGACAGACATACAGGGGGATAAATATGCCGAAGCAAATTGTTAGATTCCTGTGCAGTCTTGCTATTGCAGCCCCGGCAGTCTTATTTGCAAAATCGCACACCAGCAAAGTAGTTAAAAGCGAAACATTTGACACTGGGTATGAAAAGAAACACAACCATGATTTTATTGATTTGAAACAAGAAGTGAACGTAGATTCACAAAAAGCGACAAAACAGCAGACGTTAAAGAAATCGAAAAGTATAAACAGAGATGAGAAAGTAGACTCGTTTAAGGCTAGGAGATCCTCCATTGACAAACAAGAGAAAGATAGTGTAGCCATAGATAAACTGGAAAAAAGATTGCCGTGGCTAAATATTCACGTTATCTGCATGATATAGTTGATTACATTCGCAAGTTAGAAAATGGGAATATATATTCTGCAGATATTCGCAAAGCTGGAAGCTACTCTGTCAATACCAAAGTAGGAAGAGCAGATGAATTTGATGTGAACATAAATTTAAATATCGATATTGAGAAGCCGCGAACTGAAGGGACGTTGACCTACATCTATGCTGATAAGAAAACACTTGATGTATGTATAGAATATTTATAATACAGTCAAACCTGTGTAAACGGTTACCTCTATTAAGCAGCCGTTTTTCTTAAGCAGCCATATTTGCTATTTCCCATTTCTATGCTCCGAGAACAAATTAACCTATATTAGGCAATGACCTGTCTTAAAAGGCCAATTTTGCACCCTGCCTTGACTCACTGCTTAAGACAGGTTTGTCTCTATAGTGGATTCCTTCGTGCCAATGCTGTTTTTTTCCCCTATCTCAACCAAAATACCCAAAACTGTAAATTACTACTATATAATCTATAAGTCAAACTCAAAATATTCAGTTATTAATTTATTACAGTATACTGTAAGACAAAACATTATGTTGAAAAAAATGGAATAAAATTGTTTATCAGTGCAATCAATATTCAACATTGTTTCTTTATTGATATGCCAGTTGATATTTACTTTAACTCTGGGTTGCATTTTAGGTTAAAGTTTTTTATTGCGTAAGATATCTATGCAGCCACTCGTTGGATATATATGGTTTTTCATATGTGTGTTTAGCATTATCAATGGAACGCACAGAGACAAAACCCGAACCATAACTCTGCATTTTTACAGAGTTATGGCCCTTTCATGAACTGGCACTGATATATTGCCTATGATGTGACGTTGAAGTTAGTGCATATTGTATATGTAAAAAAACTGAACAACTTAGAATGTTGATATCGAGCATTGATAAACTGTATGTGTTGATACAAGACTATAGATCCATTTACAATAACTGGTAAATTACTATATGATTAAGAACATTTTGAAGGTATTGCATATATATCGCATGTTTAAAACATTGATAAACTACTCTTGAAACAGAAGGTCATCTCAACTATGGCTTACACTAGATTTTATATTCTTGATGTAATTATTTCAGATAATGTTTAATTAGTATTTCTTGATATGCTTGACCAACTTATATTATTCTAGTCATGCAATTGTAGTACATTTTTTAGGGTATTAATTATATGTACATGGTGTGCCTTAAGTAAGGTTCTGGCATACCTATCATTTTTTCAGCAATGGTTAATGAATTTATAAATACTAAAAACATAATATTAAGGCAATATAATATGAGCTAACCATTCACTGTGTTGTTTTAAAAAAATTACTGTTGATAATGAAAATAAATATTGTTGTTGAATAATTTTGCTAATTTAATTTTAACAGTTTTATATTAATTGACCTCCATTTGGTACTTTAATTTATATTTCCTGAAAAAACTGTTGTTTTAGATGGCATAGAAATGGTGGAGCGCGCTGGCTTTCTGACAGCTGGTATATAGTGCTGGTGCTGGGCTCTATTAACTCAGTTGATAGTGGGTCTGGTCACTAATATAGGGGTTGTGAGTTTGAATCCCCGTCTGGCAACAGTTTTTGTGATGATTGATATACAAAACTGCATCTCATTGACATAATGTCTCTCACTGCTTATTCAACTTCATAACACTTCTAAATGTGGTACTGAATTCAATATTCCATGTTTATACAGGATAAACGTTCGCTACCTCGGCAGATGGAAGTTGACCGGAAATTTAAAGATATTTCCAGCAGGCCACAAGCCATTGAACACGGTCATGCTGTGGTCCAAGTTGCAGACCCATCTTTTCTGTCACACCTCACGTATAAAGGTGATCTGATACCTTATAAAGTGCTTCAGGATCTTCATACGAAAGTTAAAACTGCAGTTGACGAACTTAATCTATCAGGCAAGTACTTTATTGCCTGAACAAGGACAGAGTTCAATAACATTAATTAATTTATGCTTTGGCAAATGTTTGCTTACACATGTCAACTTAATGTCGCTGTACACGTTTTCTAATATTTTAGCTCAATTGTGAACTCTCAGCTTATGAACCATTCTAGAGTCCACATCCTCAACCTCTGGCATGAGCAGCCAACAAACTATCCAATAAACTACCACCCAGCAAATATAATTGCTGCAATGACACGTTAATAAATCAAAGCACTACAGTGCTGATGAGGGCGGAGCATATTAGATGTAAAATGTCGCTATTGTTTTAGACAAACAGGTCAGTTTGCATACGTTGAAGTAGAATAATCCCGATTACCTTTGATTCTTATACTACAAAATCTACATGTTCTATGCTTAACGTTGACCCTTTTCTCAAATAAGTCAGAGAATGTAACTGTATGGTTTGCCTTTGAAAGTGTATTTCTGCTATAAAGTATGAATATTAACTCTTAAACTTGGCAAATTTCCAACTTCAAGATATAAGTTCAACTTAATGATAAGAGATTTGTATCTTGAGATTTTTATCTTCAACTCAACTCGTGATATTTTCAGAAATGACAAGCTTTCTATCATATATAAAATATCAAAGTGCTCTGAATCTAGCATATGAATTCCACTTTGAGTATATTCATTTATTATTTTCTTTGTTGATTTCTCTAGCGCAACAGTGAAACAATTCGTTTAAAAGACGAAATGTAGAAATGTGTATGTCGACATTAATAATTGATTCTTACATTTATATTTTCTAGGGCTCTATTTCACCCCATAAACGGAACCGCACTAGCCAAAATGTTATGGCGCCGATTTTTAGACACATCTGGATGTTTGCGTATTTTTGCTACGGAAACACAGATGCTTTAACTCTTATATGTTTAAATGGAAATAATCTACAGTTCCAATTATTGGAAATATATGTTATATTTACTAATAACAAAAAAAAACCACAAAACAACAGCACTGACATTATTCATAACTCGATCAATCTCGAATTCTTTTTAGGAAAACAAATCTATTTTTAAATATTTGGGAGAAACCGCAAGTCACGTGATCGACATTAGCATATCTCTTTTTTTTAGAACGAGTATTGATTGTTTATTGGCATAAGCAAGGAACTATAGAAGTATAGTTCCTTGACATAAGGGACAGATCTAGAAAAGTTTTGTTCCCGTACACATTTTAAAATGATAGAAAAAAGCGAAATCAGATTCCCGAATCAAGTATTTAATATCTCAAGTCCTTGCCGAAATATACGACTAGAGCTTTCAATGTACATGTTAGCGATATACTTCGTGACCTGGAATTTGATTTTACACAATGGCGTTATCTTTTGGTCACGTGACCATAGATCAACGAGTCTGTATTCATGCGCTTTAATTCCTTTGTACTGATTAATAGCACTGAATATAAACATGAATTTATACGATACACAACTTTTTATAGGTATGAATCGTCGTTGTCTATTATTAAAAAATCCAGGGTTCATGAGTTCGAATCCCCCGCCCGGCAACAGTCTCCGTGATGATTGATATACGACATTGTGTCTCATTATCATTCGTCTCTCACCACTGATTCAAGTAGGAAAGTTATCAGTTACTTGCGGAGATGGGGTGTGCTCGAGTACTGGTTTATCCCAGGAAACAGTGGTTAGGTTGACTGATCGTCTGTTAGCCCTCGATGGCATAAAAATGACGCCAAATATTCAACCAATCAATCAATATAATATTAATGTTTTCGTTGAAATAGGAGCATCTACTATTTATAGTGAGTTCGAACGCTTATCAGGGGGTGGAATTATTTGATTGGTGGTTGTAAGGTTTGCATTAACACGATACACGGTTGTAGATTTGCGGTATAGGAAACAAGTTGGCTGCTTTTAAAAAGAATCCAATGGTTAGGTCTTATAAAAGAGGTGGTAAATAAATTTAATGAATGTATATGTTTGAGTTTGTACGAAATAGGCGTGTTTATTGATGTAAAGATGCAAAGTTTGAGTGAAACAGCATATTATTTAATTTAAAAAACCCAAAAACAACTGCGCACAGGGTACTAAATACACTGGTGATACCAAATTGACCAGGTTCCGGGTGACACGGCCAAATTTTGGATGCAGGAAAAAGGCAAACGTGGTGTGCTTAATAGTAATTTTGATGTTTAAATGTACTAATCTCAATCATTATGCATTTCAATTTGCATATTTAAAATCATGTCTTGAAACTTACCTTATATATTTTCTAACGTACTTAACGATATGTTATTTACTACTATGATCATATATTTTTTAAAATAATTTGTGGATATATAATTTAAAAAAAAAATTAAAAACAAAACTTGTGCATGTTCGGAGATATGTCTGATTCTTGCAACGTGCTGAAAATACGCCACACCGATAAACTCGCCTTGTTTTTCAATCGTGTTTTTAAAGAAAATATATTGCTGTTATATCAAGTAAAATAAACAACTGTAGCTGCTTGATTTTGTTATTGTTTCCGTTGTTATGGGTTCAGCATATCATAATAGATTAAATAGGTGGTTATTTGAAAAGGATTTACATAAACTAAGGAGGAATCGTTGTTCAAAAATGGCGATAAATCTTAAAAAAAAAAGTTTCAAAACCTCAATGCATTTTTATTTTATTTTTCAATATTTTCTTATTGAATATGCAAAGGTCAATGCATAATGATTTCAATTAGTGCATTAAAACGCCACAATCAATTAATACACACACCACAGTTGCATTTTCCTTGCAGCAGTAAAGTGGTCGGGTCAGCCGGTACATATGGCCAGGTTTTAGTATCATATCAAAGTTTCATATTTTAAATTATAGCTTGATTATCTACACTATAATGACAAACTTGAACAAACAGAAGTAATCAAATTGAGATAGTTACCTAATGTATTTCGTAAGAAAAGAGCGGCAGGTGAAAATATTATAGCCATTTAATTGATATTGTCACCCCCACTGACTTCACCCCAAATTTCATATGTTAAATAGTATAATTTGATTCTTAAACAATCACAAATAGTCTACTGAATATAGTTATCCTATGTTTCTTTTAAAAAAAAGTGAGGCAGGTGAAAATATTATAGCCATTATATCTCTCCCCCCCCCCCCCCCCCCCCCCCTTAATCCTTAGTTTCAATATTTTAAATTATAGCTTGATTATCTTCACTATAATGACAAACTATACTTGAACAAACAAAAGTAATCTTATGTATTTTTAAGAGGGGCGGGTGAAAATATTATAGCTATTGTATTTTTACCCACCCTGTTATTTTTATGGCATATTGTAATCGCAGCGTCCGTCCGTGCACATGAATGGGTAGTTAAGTGTCTAGGGTTTAGGGTTGGTAATTTTTTATGGACAGTTGCAAAGCAGTTGAAAAATAACTGTGTGGCTGTTTCTGGACTCTTAAAAACAGAATGACCTATTTTCACAAAAAAGCATATTGGATTTACAACAAAATAGTATTAGTATGTTATTTTAATATGTTGTCCACAATGGCATACATCAAGGTTAATATTGACTTCGGCCTGTGCCTTCAGTTTTAGAGAGTTTTGATTATATTGACAAATAACAATGAGTCGCGTAGACACAACATAACATTAAAATACTGAATGGTAGAAAAACATCAAGACTTGTAACCCACAGCGGAATTATATTTATACTCTCCTTAGAAACATACTAGTCGATAAAATCATCTCATTTCATATGCACCGTCTAACTGCTTAAGAGAAAGAAGTTCTTGATTTTTTATGTATCTGTCGGATAAAGGTAACTTTTCAATGTACGAAAAATAAAGTAATGACGTGAAAACGTCTTTGAGTCTTGACTTTTGATATCTGATGTCTGCATTTACAACGAAGGCTGAAATGTAGGAGTGTCCATACTAATTAATAGCATATCGACAATGAAAATAGTCCCTGAAGCAAATGTAATATTACAAGCTTTCATTATGTTGTCGTCAATCATGGGTGTTTTAGAATTGATGTTAGATTCAGAAATGTTAAATATTATTACAGAAAAGTTCTGTAATATGCTGTATTAATAGGCTATATGTCGTGTAGATTCAAATTCAGATCAGTCCATTTAAAGGGATTATATCGGCAAGTTACGCATGCACGCTGTTGATAAAGGGTGTCTGGAATTTTAATCGTAGTGTATTATTGAGACCATTTTACAAGTAAACTAATCAATGCAATCATAAAGGGTTTTCTGAGCATCTAATTTCAACAAATATAGGATAAAATCACCACTTAAAACGGTTTATTTTGTAAACAAATCGTAAAATTTGTTTAAAGCAAAAAAAAATACGAGAAGTCGCTTATCTTGAGAAGCCCGGTCTCAGTGTTTTCTCCAGCTCCAATATTTTAGGGGTCATTGATGACCCACTGACTAAAAATCTGGGGGTCATTTTCAAAATCTGGGGGTCATCAGTTGACTAGTTTTAAACTTAATCAACTTGAATAAACGGAGGTAAAAATACATATTTTACTTAAAACGGTCTAACTTCCTGTTTCACACACATTTCTCAATCAAAACAGCAACTTAAGTTAACAACTTCAGGGCCATGAACTTTTCAAATGTCATGGACACAGCTCAGTGACCAAGGCCCTAACTACTTTTAATGAAAAATACTAAAATTATTTCAATATTTTATATTTCGGCTGAGCTACATATTTAGGATTACCATGCATTATACTCTTTGAAAAACAAAACTTTGTTGTTTTCTTTTTTCCAAAAGCATTTCTCTTTTGGCTCATAGCTAGACTCATTTTAGAGTAATGTTACCTTAAAAAAAATAATGTAAAAACATTTTATGATATATTTATAAACACTTGGTTTCTTAAAGAAAAATGAACTTACGTAGTTTTCACTGAATTGCCTATATACAGGACAAACAAGTACAAAATGATACTCATCCTCAATATCTGAACAATTACATAAAGTACAATATCTCATATCTCTGTCGACCCTATTTGGCATGTAGCGCCACGTTTCGATGCGCAGCTGATGTGAGGACAATCTTAACCTCGTTAAAGGTATTCTAAATTTAGAAGGTAATACGTTAAGGTAAATTTCGAATTCAAACGACTGTTTAAAATGTTTGTATAAAATAAGTTTACCGCTGGTAGATATGTCATTACACCAGCTTTGCTTGAATACATCAGTAACTCTTTGCTTAAACATTAAGTGAAAACGTTTTAATTCAACCGCTGCTGGATTAATCCATACATAAGAAAAACCGTAGTTATCTAAGACAAAAAACACTTGGCTCAATTCATCAGTATGGCATGACGACGTGTCTCGCGTGAGACCTACATGCATACCTTAAAGGTCAATTTAACAATTTACCTTTGTTTGACAACACTTTAAATCTGTTAGAGATTTCGTGTCCGGTCTGTAACTTTGTCACCTATGGAACATTTCAAAAACACTTGTCTTGGTTGATCAACATGACATAATTAAGTGTCGCATGTAAGACCCAGAACCTTTACTCAAAGGTCAAGGTCACACTTTCAATTTGTTTGATATTGTGTGTCTGATATGTAACTTTGTCTTTAACTTGGCTCAAGATGACATGACTACGTGTCACACGTAAGACCTATACCCGTACCTCAAATGTCAAGGTGACACTTTGAGTTTGTAATACAACACTTTGAGTCTGTTTGAGATTTCAAGTCCGTCCTGTAACTTTATCATACATGGATGGATTTCAAAAACCCTTGGCTCAATTTATCAATTGACCAACATGACATGACAACGTGTCACGTTAAGACCCAGAACCTTACCTCAAGGTCACACTTTCCGTTTGTTTGATATTTCATGTCTAGTCTGTAACTTTGTCTTACATGGAAGGATTTTAAAATAGCTTGAAACAAGTGACCAGCATGTCATGATGATGTGTCACCTGCACATACCTAGAAATAACCAGACCATTAATCAGATGTCAATGTAAAGGTTACACAAAGGTCAAGGTCACGCTTTAATGTACCCCCCCCCCCCCCCCCATAAAATTGCATATCTAGACTGAAACATCAGTCCATTACTCTTGATATTCATGGATACATCGCCACCTATTATAACATTATATTGTTATTTTTCACAGAGGGGGGCATGCGACACTTACCAGTGACATTTCTTGTTTTCTTTTAAGTTTGCTTCATCATAAATGCAAGTTTTATGCTTTCTTTATCATAATAAGTAGTTGTGTTCATTTTTTAAAAAATACAATGGGGGGTGGGGGGGGGGGGGGTTGAAAATATTATCTGACACCGCTTATCAGTACTGATTATTCTATGCTTTTTTGTTTAGTAATTCTTGGCTTTCAAAACGTTAAAAAATAAACTTTTGTGTTTTAAGATGGTGCATTTTATGAATTGAAG
Source organism: Panopea generosa (assembly GCA_029582155.1). Lineage (NCBI taxonomy): Eukaryota > Metazoa > Mollusca > Bivalvia > Adapedonta > Hiatellidae > Panopea > Panopea generosa. The sequence continues at coordinate 66,319,324 of CM055897.1, forward strand.
ATAACTGATCTTGCGAAAAAGGAAAAGAAAGAAAAAGCTTCATTTGGAGCCTGGTGATTTTTACTATTCCGTGAAAATGTTCACTAATCCTGTATTACTTAACGCTTGTCATAGTTGGATAACATGTTGGTCAGTCATGTAAATCCAAGACAATTACTTAAACACCCCACTCAAGGATTTGTATAGAGAAGACTGATTGAGATTTTATTAATGCTCGCGTATTCACGTAAAATCTTGCATGATTTTGTTTTGAATTATCTTTACTTCCATTCATTCAGGAACACAAATAAAAATTCATTCCTTTGCAGAATGAAATTTTCATCACAACACTTCCATTCCAAGTAATTTGTGTTTAAAGTTGTTGATGTACTTCTTATTACAAAATGTGTAAACTGCAGCTAAAATAACAACAAAACTCAAGAAATTTTACTTCAAACTTCAACTCTTAAATTCATGATCATTTTGCGTAATCGAAACATATTTAAATATCTAAGATTACATACATACAACTTACAGTTTATGTACAAGAAATCAGTTACATGTGAGTTTTTGAATGAGGACTTACCAAATAATAAATCCTTTGTGTGTTATTTTGTCAACATTTAGTCAGGAGATGGAAGTATCGTATCCTTCCATATAAGTCCTTGTCACAATGTACAATCTTTTTTCAGATGTTGAAGTATCCCCTACATCACAAGGGCCAGCACTCACTATAACTATTAAACGTCCAAACTCGGTCGACATCAGTATAGATCTCGTACCATCACTGGCCTGTTCTTTACCGGTGACTCTCCATGATTGGCCGAGAAAAAATACAAGAAGTGCATTCAGTCAAAAGAAGATCCGCGCCGTCAAAAAGGCAGGATTACACCTGGTTCCTAAAGGTGATGAGACGTGGACAATATCGTATTCCAAAGCTGAACGGGAACTTCTAGCAAAGATCGATGAAGGAAATGAATGCAGGAAAGGAATTATGAGAATAATGAAATCTTACTTAGACACGTGCAAATCGAATCCCATGATGGACTCCCAGGATTGTCATCACACATCATCAAGGTGAAACTGGTCTAACTTTGTTACAATTGACCAATAAATAAGTTGATAACCCAGACAGTGATATATATTGTTTCCGCCATTTTCCTTAGACAAGTGAACAGTCTCTTTGTAAATACAGCATTGTATTTACTTAGACAAACAGCATCAGATGACCAGTGGGTGAGGCGAAAGACGCTCTCGAACCAGGTCAATTTATATTATTAGTAACAATTTATACTGGTACTCATATTATTGAATTGACCTAAGTTTATATCAATTTTCAACTCTACTTTTCTATGAACATGGGAGTTGTTGTACTCTTTCTTGCGTCTGTGTCGGCGTCCAAACTGCATTATAATTTTGGTGCAATTTTTTCATAAAATTGTGCACAGCTTGCAGTTATATGCATAATACTAGTCATAAGTGTGTATGCTTATACTCTGAGGCAGTGTGTAACGTATTGGGCTCCTTAATCAAAAGTCAAGGTCATATTGCAGGGTGAAAATATCTTATTTTGTAAATTTTGTGTTATAGTTTTGTTGCAAGTTGTTCATAAGTGTGCATTTCTTGTAGTTTTATGGCTGGAACTTGATATAAGTGTTCACGCTTATACTCTGAGATAATATGTAACATATTGGGCTCCTAACTTGAAGGTCAATGTCATATTGCAGGGTGAAAAGGTCATATTTTGTCTTATAACTCTGTGTTAAAATTTTGGTTCAAGTTGTGATTTACTACATGCACACTTACAGTTATTTAAATGTTACTGGGCACAATGGTGTATGCTTATACCTCAAGTTTTTACCAATTTCCACTGTTGTTCTCACATATATTACAGAACCCTCAGATGAGGCTATTGTTGTGTATTAGTTCCGTATGTGGTCAGTTTAAAACACACTTATTTAGCCATGATGACCGAATGATCATGGTGTTCTCTTGTGAAGAATATATCCCGATGCTCGTCATCCGTTAACATTTTTTTCTTGAGTACATACTAACATCTTCAATATATATCTAAACTCGACCAAAGTTGAATGGTTCCACTTTGTATATAAGACATATTTCTGAATTAGTCAAAATTGATATCTTTGACCTGCGATAGCACATTTATTTATAATAGCACCTTGAAATAGACGAAACTCCTTGTTGGAAGTCGTGGTCACAATTGAACACGGATTTTTACTAATCTTGTATAGATCAAACATTTTGGAAGTGATTAAAAGCAGATGACAACATACATACTTTATAGAGCTTGACCTACAACAATGTTGTTTCAGATTTTTCACCCTTTAACACTTCTTACAAGAGATCCATTACCTGGAAATGTTTGCCAATATTGTCTGTACATATTGCCAATGTTGTTTGTACATATTTACCAATGTTGTCTAGACACATTTGCCAATAATGCCAGGACATATTTGCCAATGTTGTCTGGACATATTTGACAATGTTGTCTGGTCACATTTTCCAATGCTTTCTGAACACATTTGCCAATGTTGTCTGAACAAATTTACAATATTGACTGTTGACATTTGCCAATGTTGTCTGGACATATTTGCCTATGTTGTCTGTTGACATTTGCCTATGTTTCCTGAACATATTTGCCAATGTTGTCAGGAGAAATTGCCAATATTGTCTGTACATATTTGCCATTGTTATCAGGACATATTTGTCAATGTTGTCTGAACACATTTATTGATGCTGTTTGAACGTATTTCTTATGTTGTCTGAACTCATTTGCTAATGTTATCTGAACACATTTGTATGTTGTTTGGATACATTTACAAATGCTGTTTAAACACATTCGTCACCGTTGTCTGGAGACATTTGCCAATGTTGTCTAAACATATTTGCGTATGTTGTCTAGAGAAATTTGCCAATGTTGTCTGAACACATTTGCCAATGTTGTCTGAACACATTTGCCTATGTTGTCTGAACACATTTGTTAATGTTGTTTTAACATAGTTGCATATGTTATCTAGATACATTTGCAAATGTTGTCTGAACACATTTGCCTCTGTTGTCTGGAGACATTTGCCTATGTTGTCTAGAGGCATTTGCCAATCGTGTCTGAACACAATAGTCAATGTTATCTGAACACATTTGCCAAGGCTGTCTGTCTTGAGACATTTGCCAATATTGTCTGAACACATTTGTCTATGTTGTTTTAATATAATTGCCTATGTTGTCTGGACACATTTGCCAATGGTGTCTAAACACATTTGTGTATGTTGTCTGGATACATTTGCAAATGTTGTCAGAACCCATTTGCCTCTGTTGTCTTGATACATTTGCAATTGTTGTCTGAACATGTTTGCCTTTGTTGTCTGGATACATTTGCCAATGTTGTCTGAAAACAATTGTCTATGTTGTTTTGAAATATTTGCCTATAATGTCTGGACACATTTGCCAATGGTGTCTTAACACATTTGCGTATATTGTCTGGATACATTTGCAAATGTCAGAACACATTTGCCTCTGTTGTCTGGATGCATTTGCCAATGCTGTCTGAACACATTTGTCTATGTTTGTTTTAATATATATGTCTATGTTGTCTGGACACATTTGCCAGTGTTGTCTGAACATATTTGTCTGTGCTGTCTAGAGACATTTGCCATTGTTGTCTAAACACATTTGCGTATGTTGTCTAGAGACATTTGCCAATGTTGTCTGTCTGAAAACATTTGCCAAGGCAGTCTGTCTGAGCATTTGCAAATGTTGTCTGAACACATTTGCCAATGTTGTCTGGACACATTTGCAAATGTTGTCTGACTGAACACACTTGCCAAGGCAGTCTGTCTGAGCATTTGCCAATGTTGTCTGAACACATTTGCCAATGTTATCTGGTCACAATTGCCAATTTTAACATGCATTTTACATATGAACGCAATGGTATTAAATGGTTCACAGATATTTATGACTATTTGGTACCCTGTTATTACTTTGTCAAATTTAAGATTGATGTATGAATTGAAATAAGTGATTACACCTCCTTTAATTTGTTTTAATTCTCACAACTAGTTTCTTATACGTAGTAGCATCTTATTTTAATTATTACCTTTATTTTCGTAGATCCAAATATTATGGTCGAGTGAGAACCGTAGAGCGCCAGGATATTGGCACCAAAAATACAAGGACAGATGCCTGCTTGACACTATTGATGACATGGTAGAGACACTCGAGTCTGGCAATCTGCCAGAATATTTTGATGAAAAGATTAACATTCTTGCTCACAAACCGAAATCTGAACTTGAATATTTTGTGAAATGTTTAAGGAAACAAAAAGCAGAATTAGAGAAAAATGTTAAAATAAAAGCAGCACCCTAGATAAGGTTTTAGTCAGTGGAGTATTTTACTCCTCAATTTCAAAATAAAGGAGTACTGACCAATTTGTAGGTGTACCAATAGTCCAGCAATTTGAATTAATGGAGTATTTATGAAATACAGTATAATATATCAAAGCAACAGATCAAAGTAGTACAGTATTACTATGATCAGTTGTTTTTATTTAACTAGTAAGACAATGAATATAAGACAGGCTGCATAAACAACAATATCATTTTAATATTTCGCATAAAATATAAGCTGATTAGGAACACAAGACTAGATTGAAAAAAACTATTAATAAACATGAATCATTGAGTTACAATCAAATAACCCTTTAGAAAAAAACTCTGTTCCATCATCATATGTAAACAACAGAAAAAGTTCAGTTAACACAGTATTAACAGCATCATGATCATTGAGCATGTGTATTCACTGTACCGTAGCCCTCGTTTTCGAAACAAGTTTTTTTCTTTTTGTTTTGTCGTGGCTTGTACTCTGAGAAAAGCCTCTTCCTTCTTACTTTTGTTTTTGTTTAAGCCATTCCTGTATGGCTTAAAGGCCTCTGGTTCTGGTCCGAGCATACTGATCTTCGGAAATATTCAACTTCTCAGAGGTAAGACAAGCTCTGGATTTGATTTTTAGTCTGTTTTGTATGCTTAAACTCCTTTCACACTCCACACTGGTGAGTTGAATACACAAGGCAATTTTTGCTAGGCTGATAAGAAATAAATCTTTGTGCACAAGTATGATTTTCTTGCACAAATGTGGTGTGCTATACTTTGAATAAGCCCCTGTTACCATACCTATAAGTCTTGGCCATTCTTCCTCAAGTTTAATTGGATTTAGTAATGCAGGTACATCATGTGAGTGTACAAAGGGGTTGTCAATATTACCCTCAGTAACTAACAGTAACATTCTTCTGGTGCCCATAAAATTGGCTAATATGTGACAATACCTCCCTTGACTCTTCACTGTCAGTAACATTCACAGTCACTGGTTCTAATACTTTTGAAACACCAGAGAACATGTCACTGTCATCCTTTTTAATTATGTCTCTAATATTCTTTTTCAGTTTTTGAACATATGTTGCTCTTAGTGTGTTCAAATCACTTTCCATTGACTCCTGATATTTCAACTCATCATTGTTATTGTACATAGCCTTGCCATTATCAACCTAATTCTCTCTCTCATTTCTCTTACAGCAGATCCATCTTTTGTCTCCAGTATTTCAAGCTTTGCTACAGTGCCATCAATTAAAGGTTGGATCTCACTGAACATCAGATTGTTTCTCTGAAACTCACAGCTGAGAACTGCAACTTCTGTATGAACATCTAGCATGAAAGCTGTCACCATGGCGGTTTTATAGTTGCTATAATACTTATATAAATTTTGGCTATAGGGTTTTTTTTTCAGCTGCAAATTTACCTTAAGTTACAAGTACAGTACCATATGTGTCAAATACAGCTTCAACAGCATTTCATAAGCCTAACCAACGAATGGAATGTGGTTGTTTCACTGAAAGTTCGGGCTCTTCTAGAAGATTTTGAATTTCATGTAAAGTTGTTGTTCGAACAGAAGAAGCACTCATGAACATATAAAGATAATTGATCCTTGTTTTAAACTTTACAATATAACATAAACTCGTTTTTTAATGGTATCACAACACGCTAAATTCAGTCTGAGCTTCGCAATGAATTCTTATGGCAAAGGGTGCATATTGTTTTACAAGTTGAACTCCAACTCCTGCATGGCGTCCAGTCATAACTGATGCATCATCAGTTGCAATAGATACAAATTTCTCAAAATCTATTCCTAATTTCTTAAATTCATCTGATAAACAGCTCACAATAGTGAGTACACATCCATCTTTTATAAATGCGTTTAATAAAATTTTGAAACAGTTATACCATATTTGACATAGCGAACACATACACCCAGTCGTTTATTGACTCCAATGTCTGTACTTTCATCAAGACAAATGGGAAAAAATGGAGAAGCTTTGATTTCAGCTACTAAATCATTTGTTATTACAGAGCATATTGCCCTTTGAATGTCTGTGATAGAGTCCGAGCTTAAATTTTTGTACTTGACATCAAGACCATTCCTCCGTTGCAATGATAGCAAATTATTGACCTTATCAGATGGCAATTCACCTTTGGCTACCTCGTAAACAGTATTGAAAACAATTTCATCACCTTTTGTAACAGGATATGATACTTGGACCTGTTCATCGTCATCTGTAAGTTCAGCACAGTCTTGTTCTTTACGTACATATAGCTGCTCCATGTGTTTGGAAGCGATTACATGCTCAGAGCTTTTATTGTGCCGGACAACAGTAAAGATCTGTATATTTCCAGAACCTGTTAAGATTAAACACTATCTTGAATTATAACATCAGCACTTAGCAGTTTATATATTCATTTTCAGATGCTAGACAATTCTATTTTTTGTCATTCCTGTGCAAACTTGGACCATCATGCCATTAACTTCTTATTGACCATTCTTGTCCACCCTAATGGTTTTATTGCATGATTAGTGTCATCAATTTTGGAGAAAACAATGTTTCAGCCACAGTAAATCATCAGCTCAACATAATTATACTCTTTAACCAAACCACACACACAAAATATGCATAAACTATAGCAGAAAAATTAAAACAAGATTGGTCCAGTTTCATCACCATATATCTATTTTTAATAAAATACATCATTTTTATGCATACATACCTTCATATGCCCAAATAATGTTCAATGAGCAGTTCTTAGCTGCATGGGTACATGTTTCACAGTTCAGTCTAATGTCGGTAATTGTTACAAGACGAAAAATAGATAACACGCCTAGATATTTTGTTGAATACTTTACTTTTCGGTAATTGTTACGGTCGATCATCTCGAAGTAAACAATTATTTCTCAATTACGTAATACTACTATACGATTGGAAATCAAAATCATTGCGTACATGGAGATTCTTTTTAAATTAGAGTATTTATATGCTTGATTTTCAAAACAAATGCGTACTTGAACATTTTTGTTTGCGTATTTACGCAAATACGCACCTTATCTGTAAAAGATGAGCTGTAGATGTTTTATCGAGATGCCCGGAAGGTGTTGCGACTCTTTGGCATCGTAAATTATAATCTGCATGCTATTTTTCAATAATGCAGCTCATATCCACCGCTTAATTGCTTCCTAGTCATTTCAAACTTATCAAGAGAAAGTAGTTCGTTATTTTTAATGTATTTTTCGTATAAATATACAATTTATATAAATGCGAAAAATAAATTGATAAGATGCAACCGTTTATTTTGGATATTTGATGTCCGCTTAAGAATGCTATTTTCATATAACATGCGGAGAACTTTATAACATTCCTTGCGTCTGTTTCACTGGTTTGTACAACACATTTTTTTGAATGGGGTTTAACGCCATTTTCAACACATTTCAGGTTATATATGGCATATCCAGTTTTACTGGTGGAGGAAGACCTCGGACTGAGTAAAACCACCGTCCTTCCGCAAGTAACTCAGTGGAAACTTCCTCACATAAAGTTAGTTTTGGAACGAGTAGAAATCGCACCTACAACCTTAGCGATGAGAGGTAAATGATTTTTGAGACGGCGCTTTAGACCACTTGGCAACGAGGACCCCCGTACAACATAAAAAATCACAATGGAGCAATCTTAACTATTCGGTCATCTCCGTATATCTCAGTAAAATAGACCCTCGAGATATTCTGTTTGGTCTTACATTTAGATAAGCAGACAAGTGGTCCAGCCGTTAAGGTCATAAAACCAAGGGGTCGCAGGTTTGATCCCCCGCTCCTCCAACTAAAATAAACAACAACAATAAAACTTCTGTGAGGATTGTTTGAAGTATTTCTGTTCTGGTTGTGTCAAATATCACAATAAATTTGCTATAATGAGGACACATAAACTCTTGGACAAGGCTGGAATGAAGGCCCTGAAACCACAAGTGTTGTATCTGCCAACAGAGCGATGTAAGAATCACCATGGTAACCTGATTATGTCTGTGAGTCACAGGTATGTTGTTGATATATGCTGGTCTAAATAATTTAAATAATAAATCGATCGTTTTAATGTCCGATTTCCTCTGCAAATATAAATATATGTAAAACCACAATTCAGACTTGTACAACTATCTATGAATATAATTATATTATACTAAGACACCATGCCCCTGTTGTAAATATGCCGTAAAACTAGATTCACTAATATAGCTATTGCATCGACTGTTTCTGTATTTTATACATTAAAGGTACGTGTTGCAAGAAATTTAACGATTTATCTATTTTACATTAATTATGCAGCATGTACTCGCCATTTAGACAAATTATGCTCGGCGATTTCCTGTTTATAACAAAAGTACTAAACAAATATGATGGTAAGTGTTTTGCTCAAGGCCAAAACGCATTACCTTGGTGTTGGATCGAACCCATGACATTCCCATGTTGGGTCAGAACTAATCTTAACTGATTTATTGATATATTAATTAATTCATTTATTAATATATATATATATATATATATATAAAATTGATTGATTCAATTATTTATTAATTAATTGCCTGAGACTGAATGGATAATTGACAGGTTTGCTTATTTGTTCATTTACTTATTTATATACTCACTCACTCACTCACTCACTCACTCACTCACTCACTCACTCACTCACTCACTCACTCACTCACTCACTCACTCACTCACTCACTCACTCACTCACTCACTCACTCACTCACTCACTCACTCATTCTACCAACTCACTCACTCTGTCTCTTGCTCACTCACTCACTCACTCACTCACTCACTCACTCACTCACTCACTCACTCACTCACTCACTCACTCACTCACTCACTCACTCACTCACTCACTCACTCACTCACTCACTCTAACAAACTACTCACCAACTCGCTCACTCTTTCTCACTCACTCTACCAAACCACTCACCAACTCACTCACTCACTCTGTCACTCACCCACTCACTCACTCTACCAAACCACTCGCTCACTCTGTCTCTCACTCACTCACTCACTCACTCACTCACTCACTCACTCACTCACTTTACCAAACCACTCACCAACTCACTCACTCACTCTGTCACTCACCCACTCACTCTACCAAACCACTCACCAACTCACTCACTCACTCACTCACTCACTCACTCACTCACTCACTCACTCACTCACTCACTCACTCACTCACTCACTCACTCACTCTACCAAACCACTCACCAACTCATTCACTCTACCAAACCACTCACCAACTCACTTACTCACTCACTCACTCACTCACTCACTCACTCACTCACTCACTCATTATCATTTTTATTAATGTTTTAATCATCATCATCATTATTATATTGTGACAATTGAACAAACTCTCTACTTGTCTACTAAAAATATTCACAGTTGAAAAACTGATCTTATTTAAACGTAACAATGATGAACTGTGGGATATGGATCTATTGTATATTTTGTAAAGCATGTGATCCTTATGGTAGAGGTAATTAATAATATTATTCAACATATGTACGTCTAAAAATTGCACAATATAATAACACACCCGCCGTGTACTAGTCTCATTTAATCGCCGTAATAGGGGTGAGACTAGCCCCTTTAGAGGACGATCAAATATAAAAATATAAAAATCGCTCGAAAACGTGCTTTGATATGCACTAGCCGTGTACAAAAGTGTTTATCTCGGACAGATATATACCCGCAATGATAAAAAGATATGACAAGGAAGTTCAAATACCAGTGCATTTATATTAAAGTAGGTCGAGCAGTAGATCGATAAAATGGCGTTGAAGTTTGTTAGATCGGTTGACAAAAGTTCGGAGGAATTATTTGACTTTACGTGCTCGCCTTGTTCTAAAAGAGGACAAAATGTGGAGGCAGTCAACTTCTGTGAAGACTGTATGGAATATTTCTGTTCTGGATGCGTTCAGGATCACAATAAGTTCGCTATAATGAGGACACATAAACTTTTGGACAAGACTGAAATGAAGACCCGGAAACCACAACAAGTGTTGTCTCTGCCAACAGAACGATGTAAGGATCACCATGGTAACCTGATTGATACATACTGCAGTAATCATGATGTCGTCTGCTGTTCCACGTGTGTGTCTGTGAGTCACAGGTATGTTGTTGATATATGCTGGTTTAAATAATTTAAATGATAAATAAATCATTTTAATATCTGGTTTTATTTGTAAATACGTTGTTGTATGGTGTTTGGCGTCGCTTTCAAAAATTCAGTATATTATATCGCGAGGGTGTCTACTTGAGATTTCTAAGCGCTGCCGCTCTGGACTATCATGCCACAGACACATGGTATGATACCCCGACCAGTCACATTATAATGACACCGGGCCGAACAGACCTAGAACTATCCTCTAAATGCTGAGCGTCAGGCGAGGATGCTTCTGGTATCATTTTTCAAGTCTTTGATATGACCCAACCGGGGATCGAACCCACGAATTTCCGCATCCATGTATATTTTGTTTAACCTGAACGAATTGCATAATTAATTCTCTTTTTCACAACCGGAAATATAGTAAACTTGTGTAATACGTACATATTTATAAAGATTATAGACAATTAAATCACGCGATAAATATAAACCTACAGATTTGAGGTATGTGTTGCAAGAAATTTAACGATTTGTATGGTGGCATAGTTCTGCCACAAGTTATCCACTTAACTAACGCGATAAGTTTCTAGTTAACCACTTAATTTTCGCGAAAATTATCTAGTTGACTAAGACGGTAAGTTTCTAATAACGATAAATAACATAATTAAAATAAATCTATGGTGGCATAGTTCTGCCACCAGTTATCCACTTAACTAACGCGATAAGTTTCTAGTTAACCACTTAATTTTCGCGAAAATTATCTAGTAATCTAGTTAACTAACACGATAAGTTTCTAATTACGATAAATAACATAATTAAAATAAATCACTGTTAGTGCCACTTACTGCCACCACTTACCTAGTTAACTATTGCGAAAACTATCTAGTTATCTAGTTAACTAACGCGATAAGTTTCCAGTTACGATAAATATCTTAACGCGAAAAGATGCCTTTTTTCTGCTCTGCAACTGCGAACTCATATCTACTAACTAAATAATGATCGTGTTACCGGTTATTTAATACTCTGAATACTTCGGTTTTTACTCAATAAATCACAAAGCATTCCCTTTTTCTCAGAAAGGGCCGAGTGGTTAAGAATTGTTGTAAAGCAGCGCATATGGTTGAGGGAAGTTTAAATATAACTAAGGATGTTTACTTTTATTTTAATGCTGAGACCATATAGTTTATGTGTTGTCTAGTATATTTTCTAATGTTTTTAGTAAAATTAGCTTGGTTTACATTTCCATTAGCCGGCATCTGTTGTTTCAGGATATAGTTTTTTATTGTTTTGCTTCATTTCTTGTGGATTTTGTAACATCTATGAAATGTTTGGTCCTAACTCTTAACCTTTAACTCATATTTCATAACTAAAAAGTGTTTAATGAACTTTACCGTATGTTACTAGCACATGTGACCTAAAGTAACCAATTAAAAACTACTTTTTGGCGGGTATTTTTTATCTTAGCAACACTCTCCTAGTAACAAGTTTTGAATTGATAATAGCCGCATGGATTAATAAAACAAATACATTAAAACATGACTTTACATAAATAATAATTATTTTAAAATTTGAATAAAACGCTTTCCATATAAGTTCATTGTAAGACACACTTACATGTGTAACAATATTTGAGAATTGATACAGAACGTTTTCGGTGCCGATTTTTGTTTTTTTTTTTGGTTTTAATTATAAATACTTATGTGCCTTTTTAAGTAACAGTTATTAATTCTCAATAATGTTACACTTTTATTTTCGATGAAATCAGGACTACCTTGGTAGTCTTCCGGTTATCCATTTAAAAAGTCTAGACCTGTTGTGGATCTTTGAAAACTATAGATCTTGTTTTATTCTGTTATTTTTGTTTTATTTCTTTTTTTTTACATTATGTAGCTTTTTTAAACAAAAGAAACGCCTCACAATGTAATATTCGTGAGAACGCAAGTTCGTATGTTAGGCTTTTCTTGTCCGGACTACTCCAACTTAGGTACTCTTCAGATTTTCATGAAACTTGGTAAGAAATATCTGAATGAAGTCGAGTTGCGCGTGTTGTCCGGGTGTTTATGTTCATCAGCTTTTAGCGGAGCTATTGCTCTTTAAATACGTTTAATGAGCGAATATGATTATTGTCAAGACTACACCATAACAGAATTTGAGAATACTTAGTTGAAAATATCAGTATAACGTCTAGTTGCACATACACAGCGACGGCATCCTTGCCAATAAACACATTTCTACCATAGTTTATAAAATATTCATTGTTAAACAGTATATAGTTTATTGTTTAGTCGTTATTTATCAACCAGACTTTCTAATAGTACTTTTGATAAAAAAAACTTTGTCAAACAGATAGTTTTGAATTGGCGTTGGCCATTTACAGGACATGTGTCTGGTAGTTTGGTAAATGACAAATTACTGAATGGAGATTTTGTTTCAAAACTAATCAAACTCTCACCTGACATGTTTAACAATAAACATTTATATAAACTATATCCCCCAAAACAACAGGAACCGACTAATGGCAATGTAAACCAAGCTACTTTGGCTACGAAAATTAGAAGATATACTAGACAACACATGAATATACATGTACTATATTTGAACTTCTCTCATCCAGGCCCGTAACTTTACAAACCAATCGTAACTACTCGAATAGAGACTGTTTAGCGATTTAATGAGTAAAGACAAAGTATTCCGAATATTAGATAACTGGTAACACGAACATTATCTAGTTATTCAGTTAGCTAAGTAGATTTGTGGTGGCAGTTGCAGAGCAGTAAATAGGTAACTTTTCGCGTTAAGATATTTATCTTAACTGGAAACTTATCGCATTAGTTATCTAGATAACTACATTTTTTTCGCGATAGTTAACTAGATAAGTGGTGGCAGTAATGGGCACTAACATACATTTATTTTTGTTAAGATATTTATCCCAACTAGAAACTTATCGGGTTAGTTAACTAGATAACTAGATATGTTTCGCAAAAATGATGTGGTTTTCTAGAAACTTATCGCGTAAGGTAAGTGGATAACTGGTGGAAGAACTATGCCACCATAGATTTGTTTATTTATTTTACATTAATTATGTGGTGAGTAATAACTATTTAGACCAATTACGCTCGGCGACTTTCTGTTTATAACTAAAGTACTCAGCTTTATATGCTGTTCAGTGTTTTGCTCAAGGCCAAAACACATTACCGTGGTGCTGGATCGAACCCACGGCCATTTGTATTTAATGGCGCATCTTTATATTTTGAAGACAATTATTTTTCTTATATACGGAAAAGGGAAGTGCGTTTTAAATAAACATCATGCTGGCGCAGATTTAAATGAATCAAACTTGTACAATAAACGACTCAACATTTCATGATTTTAGACGTTGTATACTTTAGTTAACACTTGAAATGTTCTCGTTTGTGTTAAAATAGGTATCAAGCCAAATACAAGATGTAATAGAGCTCTTGATAATGCACACAGCATAACGCTAATGGAAATTGATATTACTTTTTCAAAAAAAAGTTGAAGTGCGTTTAACTCAATGGTTCATTTATACACGCGCGCACACACTAGAGAAATTAAATCTATGTAAGTTTAATGCAAACGATCTACTTTGATAAAATAAATGGTACAAGTGTTACAGTGTAAATATTTTCTGCTATTTCAGATCGTGCATAGATATAACATATCTACCAAAAGCTGCAATGGGGGTCAAGGCGAGTGATGAATACAGAAATGTCAAATCATCCATACAATCCACGCAAGTTCAACTGGAGAAGACTAAGAACGCACAACAAATTGAATTAGAGCGACTCCAACGAGAGAAACAGGCCACTTTGTGCGAGATACAGCAGTTTACACAGAACATGATAAAGCACCTGAATGATTTAGAGAGGGCAAAAATAGAGGAACTGAATTCCAAATACAAAATTATGGAGGATAAAATTAAAGAAAACATCGACACATTAAATGAGAGAACGAAATTATTGAAAGAAAATGCAAATCAAATAGAAGCAAGCAAAGGAGACAACGAGGCTCAGCTATTTGTCTACGTCAAAACTGGAAAATGTAATGACGATGATGGACACAACCTGGTTAAGCACATTACAAAGCAGAAAAGGAAACAAATAATATTCGCCATTAATGATGCCATGAATATAATTGATATCAAATCGTTAGGACAGTTGACAGAGGTAGAATTGCGCTTGGATTACACTGTCTCCCACCACGGCGACTACAACATGAAGCTTAATGATGACGTCACGACGTGCCTGATATCTGGATCGTGCCAGCTGGACGACGGGACAAAAGTAGTTGCAGACAATGACAATAATAAACTAAAGAGACTTGACGGGCGGTATAAAGTACGAGACCACTGTGTGTTACCTGATGCTCCGTGGGACGTGTGTTCTGTTGGAACTAATGAAGTCGCGGTTGCTCTGGGAAACAAAAAGGTGCAGTTTGTGACCATTGGTAAATCAATGACATTGTCGAGATCATTCAATGTAGGACAATATTGTTATGGAGTAGATTACATGGCAGGCCAGTTGTTTGTATCCTGTGGTGTCGAAGTAAGAGTGTACGATACGTTAGACAAACTGTTAAGAACTATTAAGCATGACGTGTCTGGTCAGAAGATGTTCAGCAACACGAGACATATTGCCGTAAGTACAAACAACACTATGATCCATGTCGCTGACGGAGATGGAGGAGTGATCAGTGTTGACGTCCATGACCAGAGTCATTCTGTGTTTACTGATCCATCACTGGAGTATGCCTGTGCAGTATGTGTAGGACCAGATGACCAACTGTTTGTAGGCTGTTCTAGCTCCCACAATATCCTCCATATCAACAATGACGGTATCAACTACAAGGTTCTACTGGACGAGACAGATGGGATAGAGTATCCCGATTCTCTGTGTTATGATAAAGTCAACTCGAGATTGATTGTTGGAATGTACTATACTGATACCATCAAGGTGTATAACTTACTGAGAAAATGATTGATAACAATAGCCTTATAACACGCGAATCATATTATCTGAAAGCAAGATCACTGATTAATGGTGTTTAGGACACGTGTTATGATAAAATTAACATTTGATGACAGTTGAATGAAAATAGTTTAAACATATTGGATTGACATATAGCACATATAACATTATATAGTATGCATATAACATTATATATTATGCACTATAATGATGCCAAACATGAATAAAGACTGTGTATTTAGAATAATATTGTGTTGTTTTTTTTTAATTTAGAATACATTCAATGGCGTAGCTTGGTTTAAAACGATGTGTAGGTACAGTTGTAGGGGTCCAAGGGCATGCTCCTCAAAAAAAATCCAGCTAGACTAACGTAGGTGTGTAGGTGTGTTTTGACATATATTTCTTATTTTTAGGACCCTGGTTATGCTTAATATTAACATTGAAGTCACTGTTTTATAACCAAATAAATGTAAGGTTTTATGGTTCGTTGACTTATAGAGGTTAGATTTTATTGCATCTTTTGGCTTTTTATTTTTTCGATTTCTCAAAAAAAAACAAACGTGTAGACACGTGCTTACAGTGCCTATATAGGAAGTTACGCCACTGTACATTAAGCGAGAGATTATATTTGCTTCTTTATTTGTTTATTGTTAGAAACTTAGAATAGTAACCCGTTACAGTATCACTCGAGCGACGGTTAGAATTCAGTGAGAAGTTGTGCATTTCGAGAAAAACAACACGACTACCTTCAACCCATACGTTGCCTCGTGACTATTATTCCAAATAAAATAAAGATAAAAAAATCTTTTCTCAAAAAATTTACAGTAATAATAATATTAAAATAATTAAACATTTTTTATAAATAAAATTCTAAGCTTTAATATATAATTAAAATACCAAACCAGACGAGAAAGTGATTGCTCTGCAGTAAATATGTTTCGCAAAGTTTCGGTCAAAGTAATTACGGGTAAAATGAAAGGTATTCCGATTGCTGTTTTATATAGTTTGTGCGTTTTCAACAGTTTGCTGGTGTTATCACAGGTAAATATACGTGCATAGATAATTGTTGCGCAGTATCGTATTGTTTTTGTCTTGGAAAAGGCTCAATTCCAAAGAAAGAGAGATTCGTGCAGCCACAGGTTTGAAAGTTAATCCTCATCGCCGTTAAAGTAACATCGGTCACCTATCCAAGCATCGTTGCTTAACTCCAATACAGTCAATGCATTTTAACCACATCGCTGTAAAAGCTAGCTTAACAGCAAGACTGTTGTAAGATTGATTATCAGTTTCACTACATCGCGTATGTGTATTTTAATTTCCAGCACAATTGGCAATATTTAAAAATAGTATCCACTTGGTTGATTGTTTCATCGGCAATGTTGGTGATATTTATGATATTAATTAGTGTTTTTGCCTAAAATTGTTTGAATTAAGTTAAAATAAACTAATGTTGAATATTTATTATTTATTAATACTTTTCAATTACATAGTTGTAGCCCTAGTTAGTTCAACAGACCATAACTGGTTCTCACCTATCAATAATTGTCAGTGTTCTTGCGTGCCACGTAACACTATAATAAATTAAGGTTGACGAAACCACTACCTGATTTTAACACAAAATTAAAGTAGATGAAATGGTAGGTTGACGAAACCACCATCACCCGTGGGCCAAAGCATGTGAAATTAAAGCTACAGCCGGACCTAAACTCGCAGTGTGTTGAGAGAACATAAACCGCAACCAATTTTTTTTTATATCTGTAGTTGTCATGGTATATGGCACGAAAGTCACTAACCCAACATTTTACAGACATAAACATCTACCATATGGTTTGATATCTGTATTTGTCATAGTGTGTGCTGCGAAAGTTGCTAACTTAAAATTTATAGACATAAACATCAAGGAATTATATAGAGATAGAAAGGCAACTAGTTGAAATTTTGTGAACGCTCATGCCAAATTAGTAATCCTTTGGGTGCTATTTTATCAACATTTAGTCAGGAGATGCAAGTTCCCTATCCTTCTATACAAGTCCTTGTAAACATCAACCATTTTTTTAATATCTGTAGTTGTCATGGTGTTTGGTGCGAAAGTAGCTTACCTACATTATTTTACGGACATAAACATCTCATATTGGCGATTATCCGAGAAGAGTGTTAATCTTTTTAGGTTCCAGGTTGATATTGCAGGATACAGATTGAAACCCATTGTATGTTTCTTCTGGTTCTTTAGTGTGCTCAGTGTATAGCACTGCCACACGGATCCTCGATTTAAAGTCCCATCGGAACGACTGTTTTTAATTGGCCAGTCCCGGGGATCTAACCCACAACCTCGATGCTAGAAGTTTTGTGATTTACCGACTGAGCTAATGGGGCTAACCAGCTTATACTGGTTATAAATGCTGCCATCAAAACAGCTATGTATTTTTGGACATCTTATTAAATACCGCCTGGCGATATTTGAATAATAATTGATCCAGAGTAGTGATTAACTGCTTGGTGGTAATTAATCTCCATGTGTATGTGCACAAAATAAAGTTATTAAAGAGACTAAACTTTTGTAAAGGGTGACTTGTACATATTTCTACTTGGCCAGTGACTTGTACAATTTTTTTCTTGTCCAGAACATCCGGCTATAGAATTGTACAGCACTGTCAGGGGAAGGTATTTTAACAACATTATTACGCATGGTACTAAATATAGTATATCTAAACAAAATTTTGTCTATTATCACTGTTTCACTGGGCTCATATTCACATTCCTTGCATAATTCCGATGAGCAGGGCGTTATCACTACTCAGAATTCATTTAGGCAGGGCATTATCACTACCTAGAGTCCTAACTTCGATAACAGCCCCGGGCAATAGTTATTGGCCTGGGGAAAAAGTGTGCATGCAGAAGTTGATAATGGGTGAACAGTGCCTTGTAGTGACAATGCAAGCTAAACTCTTTGTGCAGTAATGAGCATGAACATAAAAAGGTATCGGAAGGTCTCCAGTTTATTCCAAAAAGTAACATAAGTCTGAGTAGAACCTTTCAAGAGAAATTGGTTAACTCTAATAAATTGTATGTATATAGCTTAACTTGAACCAACAACTCCACATGTGACGGGTACCTGATCTTTAGCACAGAAATGCTCTCAGTAATGGAGGGTTGCACTCTGACATCAAAATAAAACAAGTGGGGCATGTGTTTGCTGTGCTCCTACCTACTCGCTAAAAAAATGCAGCTACTTAAACATTTTATTGCCTTTCAAACCTATAGTTTTTATTTTTCATGATATCTGTCCATTTTTCTTTTAAATACTTAGTCGAGGCACAGCAATCAAACATTTTTTTAGGATGACCTGGCCAAATATGGCGAATGAGCTTGGTCAATCTTGATGATAAAAAACAATTATATTGATACACATGGTGCAGCATATAATAGTTGATATAATAGTTATAAAACTTTAATTAATGGGAACAGTGATTAAAATGCATTCTTTTTTTTTTAATCTGGTTTAACGCCATTTTCAACTCATTTCAGGTTATATATGGCATATCCAGTTTTGCTGGTGGAGGAAGACCTCAGACTGAGTACAACATACAGTTTTTGTAGCGGGATTCGAACCTATTACCTTAGCGGTGAGAAGTAAGTGATCTTGAGATTGCGCCATAGACCACTCAGCCACAGAGAGGACCCTTTAAATGTATTCAATTAACCATTATGCCCTCAACTTTAATCTCAGTCTGTCGTTTTAGGTCACCTTAGACTTGTCTCAATGGACCTTTTGTCCATCATCATGCGTCCGTAAACAATTGGCTATTTCGACTTCTTCTCAAAAACGGTAACCGTTATTGTAATGATCTACTGTATGCAGCTTTGGTACACACGGGTGAATCAAAATTGTGAAAACGGTCAAAGTAAGGTAAACTTTGAAAATCTTTTTCTCACTATAGGAGAAGCACTGGGAAACAAATAGTGAGATGATAATGGACGTATATGGGTCATTTATAAAAATTGTGAATTGCATGTACCAGAGTCACACGGTTTTGCCCTTGGAGTGAGGCCTACTTTACTAAATCTATAGAAGAGATATTGACAAGAAGTTACGTTTCAAATAATGCTGTGTTACAAGAGTGCACGTTATTAATAGAAATTTGGGCTATTTTAAATATTAATTTCAATTAATTTACATAATTTGATTTGGTAAATATCTAAGTCCATTATCTTAGTACAACATAATATGCTTCTGTAGTGTAACTGGCAAACGAATGTACACAAATTCTGGGTTCGAATCCCAGCAGAAAAATAGATGGCTAAGATATGGTGAAAAAGAAATGTCTGTTTTATTTTTTAATGAAATTATTCTCTTTTAAAAATGTATATTTTTTTATAATGTTTGCTGCTGCATGGACAAAATGCTAGTGCAATGTTTTAATTGCATGTATTTACCAGGAATACAGAAATTTTATTTCGGCTGCTCACATTTTCAATTCAACTTTTAAATTCTAAGTTTTATGGGAAATTAGGGTTTTTGCGGCTTTGTGTGGTTTCCTTTAGCAAGACACCTTTTCCGCATATGCTTTATACTGGTTTTAACTAGGAAGATTTCAAGCGTGATTTGTCTAAGTTCACAATCGAAGTAAAAAAAAATAAGTTCAAACTAACTTATGCTTACTCTTTCTGACTGCCTGTAAGTGCCTTACATTCGAAAAGTATATTTTCTATGGACTGCAGTTTATAATCATACATGGTCTATATTTTTGTCTATTTTGTTTGTCTTGTTTAGTTTTACAACCAGATTGTAGAATTGTCTGGACAAGAACTACAGGGAACCTATGTTTCATATATATTTTGATGCCTCAGCTGCTAATTTGGGAACTTAAGTAAATATATTGGTTTATGTATGCAGTCATGCATGATGCTATTGTTTTTTCTTGGTACATAGGAGATGGAGGTTCAA
Source organism: Panopea generosa (assembly GCA_029582155.1). Lineage (NCBI taxonomy): Eukaryota > Metazoa > Mollusca > Bivalvia > Adapedonta > Hiatellidae > Panopea > Panopea generosa. Next base: position 66,339,767 of record CM055897.1, read on the forward strand.
ATTACTGCGAAGTCCAGCGACTTCTCTTAAATTTTTAGTCTAGTCCTGTGTCCTTGACGTTTCCAACATTTGTCCAGAAATATACATTTGCTTTAAGTCATATTTTAACATTTAAACTGCAAGAACTCTATTTATGCTTGAATACAGTATGAATGTCTGGTGTTTAGAATTATACAAATGGTTCCTTCTGTGGCAGAGTTGTCCACAGTGCTGTTGTCAAATAACCACTTACTTCTCACTGCTGACGTTGTCGGATCAATCCTCGTTCCGGGAGTCTAAATACATTTTGTGAGAAATTTAAGATTACTTATAGAAGGACGATGGCTGTACTGAGATTGGTTCCTGTGTCTTCTAGATCTGTTTTGAAATTGTTTTGAAACCCCAGTAAAAATACATACTGGCTATCTGCACAGCGTAAACTATAGTATAGACATGTATTATGTTTATGTAATAAGACAAGAAAAATAAGCAGCCAATGCAGACTCGAACTCGGGACCTTTCACTTACAGGACAAGTGCTCTACTGAGAGCTAACCAGGCTGTTGACATATGTTTCTCTCCTAACTGTTTAGGTACACACTGTGACATTTATATTATGCAAGCAACATTAATAACAATAATAACCCAGGTCAAAAGGTTCTGAAAAAAATTGTGACTTTCATCCACTTATGTAGCTTGATTAAATAAGGCGTGAATGGACAGCTTCTTTATTATTTAGATATCCTTTCTGCTTTCCATAACTCGGGAGACGCAAAATAAAAAAAGAGATGTGCAATATGTCGCACTACCATTTATGATAATAATAACATTTGCTTTTGTTTTTAAAACCAAGGAATTAGAGATATTGTTCCTTGAATAAAGTTGCAATCATGTAATAAGCGATTTATTTATGAGAAACATAATACATATTAAATATATAATGGAAACAACTGCAACGTTATCCTTAACATATAATACATGTACTATTAAGTTTATTTAGTATTTGTTTGTTTACAATACTTATAAAATTGAAGTTCGACCCCAAGAGAGGAGAGGCAATGCCTTAGTTCATATTATTGTACGCGCAGACGACAATATCGGTGTTGGGAATATTCCTATATCCCTATGCGTTATTTTGAGACGTTACGTCATATGATGATTCACGGAAACAAATATGCCCGATTTTTTTCTAGTTCCTTATAGAGGTGATCTGTTAGATAAATAATTGTAATTTTTTTCTTGAGTTATGTTATAAAACGAATCTTACATTCGTGCTCATGTATTATTGAATTTATTAAACTCGTCGAGAAAATTCACGGAAACAAATATGCCCGATTTTTTCTCGTTCCTTATAGAGGTGATCTGTTTAATAAATAACTGTAATTTTTTTCTTGAGTTATGTTATAAAACGAATCTTACATTCGTGCTCATTAATTACTGAATTTATTAAACTCGTCTGGAAATAATATAATGCCCGACAGAGCATCGTATGATAGATCTAGATTTCTATAATTTTTTTTCGTTTAATAAATTCAGTAATAAATAAGCATTCATGTAAGATCCTCTATCTATAACTCAACCCTCATTTTCTTTTATAAATATTAACATACACATAAAATAGGATTTTCCTTTCTTCTACAGCAGGGCGAGGGCACGAATCAGGCGTATGATGTTGTTTTTCCTTCTGATTATGGGTCAGGTATAGGTGTATGCCAAATACAGATATTGTCACCTATGTTGGTATGTTATAATTAAATGTACATATATAAGAGTGTGATTTAGTTGTAATGTTTACAACAATTTTGTATAATAATGACATTGTTCAATCAAATAAAATTTATTTTCATTGAGATTAGCCTACAATTTAGTTTTAAGACATATTCCAATCACACAGACTGGAAATACGAATAGCATATCTGGTGGTGTTTTATTTAAACTCACCCCCTTCTCTCTCTCTCTCTCTCTCTCTCTCTCTCTCTCTCTCTCTCTCTCTCTCTCTCTCTCTCTCTCTCTCCACATTTCTTTCTTTACATATCTCTCTCTGTGCACTCTCTTCCTCCCCCCCCCCGCTATCTCTCTCTCTCTCTCTCTCTCTCTCTCTCTCTCTCTCTCTCTCTCTCTCTCTCTCTCCGTCTCCCGACTTGCATTATTGTCTTTCTGTTTAACATTTTAGAGACATTTTCTCATTTGGCAGTTAAAATAGTTTGTATTTTAACAGACTTACTGTCTATAAATTAGTCTATTACCTGCTACATATCGCCTCATTAGTGTAAGAAGATGCTAAGTCCTTTCTTATTCTATACACTTTGGGACATTTTCGCACCAATGGGTTGACTTTTATTACTGTACTAATAAAACGCGTCATACACAAAATAACAAAGATTCGTTTACCGTACTTGAGTTATTTTTACGCCAAAATTTTAGCGTATGTAACTAGAGTACTACAATATTCAAACAGCACACTATAACATTGTCACCGTAACGCACATTAATGCACGTGCCGTAATATCGCAGTTAGTAAAACATAAGTGTTAAATGATAACGAACATGGTAAAGACTAGGTTACACTGACATGCAACAAATATTCATTTAGCTGGTATATCTTATATCAGGCAAATAAACACACAGAAGAAGTGGGGAAAATCGTCCAACTTCTGAAAATACCGAATACTTTCTCACGTGAATCAGCATTGAGAGACGAAAACAACATCGTTTATCAATCGTTACGTAGACTGTGGCTGGACGGGAATTCGAACTTACGCCCCCTGTATTGATAGTCAGAAGTGATACCGATTGAGCTAACCAGGCGTCAGACTTAAGCTTTATATTTAAAAAGAGAGTTCAATTCGAGTTGTAAATAAATCAAAATTCGAAAACATTTCATATGGCAACAAAATTGATTTTCTCATATTGGTTTGTAAAAGTAAACTCAGATGAAACACTCGCAGCAATTTACTTTGAGTAATAATAATAATGATGATAATAATAATAATAATAATAAAAAAAAAAAAAAAAAAATAATAATAATAATAAAGACTCTGTACTGTATTCCAGCGTTTTTAAAATTATGAGTTATGTTCGTATAAAAATTCTTCGATGTTATTAAAGACTCCTTATGGTGATAACTGTTTTCATGTTTTTTTTGTATTATCGTATTCACTATATAGGTCTATATAGAAGGCTATTGATCTATATAGCGCAATATAATTCTTTAAGAAAATACACGGCAAAACTTATGTATACCAATTTTTTTAATTTAGCCCAATCTTTCTTAAATTAATTACGTACCCATTCATCGAGAATCAATGCTCTTTTATGCTTTAACATTGGCGGGTCACGGCATACCTATTGACAGTTTGAATTGTTATATTGAATGGCAGTAAGATCTTGTTCAAGATATAACATAAATCTGACGATATAATCTGAACAAACTCAATAGATATACAAACAAACGGCGCAAATTAAACGAATGGTTATTTGTTTAGATTTATAATATGTAACCCATGTTAATTGTTTATATTCAAGCCCATGTTAAATAAAATGTTTTTGATTTGGTTTGATATGAAATAAAGAAAAACACAAAATGTCTTATACCTGATTATAATATTGTTAATGTATTTTATAACGATTTGGGGCGAATTATTTTCTAACTAACACTGTCAACATTAAATATAAATGAAATATGTATGCATGCAGAATAATTGAAATATACATAAAAAGATCGCATACTGTCTGTCTGTCTGCCTGCCTGCCTGCCTGCCTGCCTGCCTGCCTGCCTGCCTGCCTGCCTGCCTGCCTGCCTGCCTGCCTGCCTGTCTGTCTGTCTGTCTGTCTGTCTGTCTGTCTGTCTGTCTGTCTGTCTGTCTGTCTGTCTGTCTGTCTGTCTGTCTGTCTGTCAGCGAAGGTCATGAGTTGATACATGCGCCACACTCAATAGGAAGTTCATACAGCGGTAACAAAGGACATGAGTTGATACATGCAACACAATCAATAGGAAGTTCATACAGCGGTAACGAAGGACATGAGTTGATACATGCAACACAATCAATAGGACGTTCATACAGCGGTAACGAAGGACATGAGTTGATACATGCAACACACTCAATAGGACGTTCATACAGCGGTAACGAAGGACATGAGTTGATACATGCAACACACTCAATAGGACGTTCATACAGCGGTAACGAACGACATGAGTGGATACATGCAACACATTAAATAGGACGTTCATACAGCGGTAACGAAGGACATGAATTGATACATGCGCCACGCTCAAAAGGAAGTTCATACAACGGTAACGAAGGATACGAGGTGATACATGCGTCAGAATCGATTGGAAATTCATCAAGCGGTAACATAGGACATCAGTTGATACATGCGCCACAATCAATAGGACGTTCATACAGCGGTAACGAAGGACATGAGGTGATACATGCGCCACAATTGATAGGACGTTTATACAGCGGTAACGAAGGAATTGAGTTGATACATGCACCACAATCAATAGAAAGTCTATGAAGCGGTAACGAAGGACATGAGTTGATACATGCGTCACAGTCGATAAGACGTTCATACAGCGGTAACGAAGGACATGTGTTGATACACGCGCAACAGTCAATAGGAAATTCATACAGCGGTAACGAAGTACATGAGTTGATACATGCGCCACACCCATTAGGACGTTCATACAGCGGTAACGAAGGAAATTAATTGATAAACGCGCAACAATCAATAGGAAGTTCATACAACGGTAACAAAAGACATGAGTTGATACATGCTTTACACTCAATAGGACGTTCATGGAGCAATAACGAAGGACATGAGTTGATACACGCGCCAGTCAATAAGAAGTTCATACGGCGGTAACGAATGATATGAGGTGATACATTTGCCACAATCGACAGGAAATTCATACAGCGGTAACGAAGGACATGAGTTGATACATGCGCCATATTCAATAGGACGTTCATAGGGTGGTAACGAAAGGCATGAGTTGATACACAGGCCACCATCGATAGGAAGTTCATACAGGGGTAACGAAAGACATGAGGTGAAACATACGTCACACTCAATAGGAAGTTCATACAGCGGTAAAGAACGACATGAGTTGATACATGCGCCACAATCAAAATGACGTTCATACAGCGGTAACGTAGGACATGAGTTGATACATGCTCCACACTAAATAGGACGTTCAAACAGCGGTAACGAAAGACATGAGGTGATACATGCGCCATAATTGATAGGACATTCATACAGCGGTAACGAAAGACTTGAGTTGATACATGCGCCATAATCGATAGGACGTTCATACAACAGTAACGAAGGACATGAGTTGATACATGCGCCACAATCGATAGGAAGTTCATACAATGGTGACGAAGGACATAAGTTGATACATGCACCAAAATCGATAGGACGTTCATACAGCGGTAACGAAGGACATGAGTTGATACATGCGCCACAATCAATAGGACGTTCATACAGCGGTATCGAAAGACATAAGTTGATACATGCACTACAATCGATAGGACGTTTATACAGCAGTAACGAAGGACATGAGTTGATACATGCACCACAATCGATAGGGAGTTCATACAGCAGTAATGAAAGCCATAAGTTGATACATGCGCAACAATCGATAGGAAGTTCATACAGTGGTAAAGAAAGACATGAGTTGAAACATGTGCCAAAATCGATAGGACGTTCATACAGCGGTGACTAAGGACTTGAGTAGATACATGCGCCACAATCGATAGGAAGTTCATACAGCGGTAACAAAAGACATAAATTGATACATGCACCACAGTCGATAGGACGTTCATACAGCGGCAATGAAAGACATGAGTTGATAAACAGGCCATAATCGATAGGAAGTTCATACAGCGGTAACGAAGGACATGAGTTGATACATGTGCCACAATCGATAGGAAGTTCATACAGCGGTAATGAAGGACATGAGTTGATACATGCACCACAATCAATAGGAAGTTCATACAGCGGTAACGATGGACATTAGTTGATACATGCACCACAATCGATAGGAAGTTCATACAGCGGTAACGCGGTAACGAAGGACATGAATTGATACATGCGCCACAATAAATAGGACGTTCATACAGCGGTAACGAAGGACATAAATTGATACATGCACCACAATCGATAGGAATTTCATACAGCGGGAACGTGGTAACGAAGGACATGAGTTGATACATGCACCACTATTAATAGGAAGTTGATACAGCGGTAACGAAGGACATAAGTTGATATATGCACCACAATCGATTGGAAGTTCATACAGAGGTAACGAAGGACATGAGTTGATACATGCACCACAATCAATAGGAAGTTCATACAGCGGTAACGAAGGAAATAAGTTGATACATGCACCACAATCGATAGGAAGTTCATACAGCGGTAATGCAGTAACGAAAGACATGAGTTGATACATGCACCACAATCAATAGGACGTCAATACAGCGGTAACGAATGACATAAGTTGATATGTGCACCACAATCGATAGGAAGTTCATACAGCGGTAACGCAGTAACGAAGGACATGAGTTGATACATACACCACAATCAATAGGACGTTCATACAGCGGTAACGAATGACATAAGTTGATACATGACAACAATCGATAGGAAGTTCAAACAGCGGTAACGAAAGACATAAGTTGATACATGCACCACGGTAACGAAGGACATGAATTGATACACATACCACAATCGATAGGGAGTTCATACAGCGGTAACGAATGACATGTGGTGATACATGAGCCATAATCGATAGGAAGTTCATACAGCGGTAACGAAGGACATGAATTGATACATGCACTACAATCGATATGACGTTCATACAGCGGTAACGAATCACATGAGGTGATACATGCGTCATTATCAATAGGACGTTCATTCAGCGGTCACAAATGACATAAGTTGATAGATGCACCCCAATCGATAGGAAGTTCATACAGCGGTAACATGGTAACGAAGGACATGAGTTGAAACATGCATTAAAATCGATAGGACGTTTATTCAGAGGTAACAAAGGACTCGAGTTAATACATGCGCCACAATCGATAGGAAGTTCATACAGCAGTAACAAAGGTCATTATTTGATACATGCGCCACAATGGATAGGACGTTCACACGGCGGTTACGAAGGACATGAGTTGATACACAGGCCACAATCGATAGGAAGTTCATACAGCGGTTACGAATGACATGAGGTGATACATGTGCCACAATCGATAGGACGTTCATACAGCGGTAACGAAAGATATGAGTTGATACATACGCCACACTTAATAGGACGTTCTTACAGCGGTAACGAAAGACATGAGTTGATAAATGCACCACAGTCAATAGGAAGTTTATATAGCAATAACGACAGACATGAGTTGATACATGCGCCACACTCAATAGGGCGTTCATACAGCGGTAACGAAGGACATGAGTTGATACACGCGCCACAGTCAATAGAAAGTTCATAAAGCGGCTACGAAAGACATGAGGTGACACATGCGCTACAGTCAATAGGACTTTCATACAGCGGTAACGAAAGACATGAGTTGATACATGCACCACAATCAATAGGACTATATACAGCGGTAACAAAGGACATGAGGTGACACATGCGCCACAATCAATACGACGTTCATACAGCGGTAACGAAGGACTTGAGTTGATACATGCACCACACTCAATAGGACGTTCATATTGCCGTAACGAAACACATGGGGTGACACATGCGCCACAGTCAATAGGACGTTCATTCATCGGTAACGAAGGACTTGAGTTGATACATGCATCACACTCAATAGCACGTTCATACAGCCGTAACAAAAGACATGAGGTGACACATGCGCCACAATCAATAGGACGTTCATACAGCAGTAACGTAGGACGTTCATACAGCGCTTAATTTGTCACCTATGGATAAATTTCAAAAACATTTTGCTCAATTCATCAGCATGATATGAAGACGTGTCACGCGTAAGACCCACATGCGTACTACCTCAAAGGTCAATGTCACACTTTGAGTTTGTTTGACAACACTTTGAGTCTGTGTGAGAGTTCTTGTCCGGCCTTTTACTTTGTCATGCATAGATGGATTTCATAAATACTTGATTGATTCTTTATTTCCTCCATAGTACAATTATACATGAGTATAAACATTTAAACAGCAACATGGGAGTACAATACATATACAAAAACATTATACACATACAGACAATTAAATGACACTCAAATTTATACAATACAAACAAACATAAAACGGCGATAGTTCAAACAACTTACTTATATACAAACGAAATAAATAAATGATAAGTCCATTCAAATTGCAAAACATATTGACACTTGTAGAAGAATATTGCCTTTAATGACTGATATTACTTGCCGAAACGAAACACAAGAGCATACACTATATGGGTACTAATAGTGGTATTAATTCCAATTATCTTCGTTCAAAAGCAAAATGTACCTTAACATATATAATACAATATTTGAAATTAAAATATTATTGTGTATTGTTATTTTCGCTGTCAATATGAGATAACGACGAGCTCAGCAACAAAGTGACAAAACATAAACGATGAAGTATTTAAATTGATGTTTTCGTTTGTTTAAAAATTTTCATTTTAACCAGTGACTTAATTATTTATATGTGTCTACTTTTAACTATTGGAACGATTGTAATATACAGAGGCAAACTGTAAAATGGGCTCGTCCTTGACTTACATGCACAAGACTGTATCTTTCGTCACATTAAAAATTTCAAAAGATAATACATTTCACAAAGAATGGGATCGTTATATAACGTTAACGTATAATTGTTATAATAGTAATGGCTACTTTATTGATTGTTGCTATTTCTAACAGCAAGACGAGGCATGATACACATGGAAATGAACGAGTAGAGAAAATACACTATTTACATGTTTATATGGATCGATCTCGCTGAACATAAAGTCCCAGGACAAGTTGGAGTTGACAACGGGATCTGCAAATGACAATTACATGTTGATGGGCAGCAGTTAATCAAGAAAATACTCACTAAGGCACGTGCTTGTATTTGCAAATAGGATGAAAACTATTATTTACTTAATTATAATATGACCCCTTTGTCATTTAATATACAGTATTAATTATATATAATATACAAACTGTGATATGGTCGTTATACAATGTTGTTATTAGAGTTGAATGATTGTCGTCTGCATGAATGGTAGTCTGTCTCTACTTTGAACTTGTATATTATTTTAAAAGAAATACTACCGCTAAAATACGGTTATCATCACATAAACTAGCTATAGAAACAGGACGACATCAAAATATTGCAAAATATCAAAGAAAATTAGATTTTGTGACTTAACTGACATTGAAGAATAATACCATTTCATACATATTTGCCCATTTCATAATGATTTGAGAAAATTATATATACATGTACCTACATATTATTCAACTCATCCAACCATGTTTAAATTTATCAACCTTCTTAATAATGACAAAAATAATTTAAACAGACTTGCAATTATTGTATTAAGGGTTTCGAACTCAGGGATACTCGTTTAACAGTTTGATGTTGTATTTAATTCAAATTTGTATTGAGCTTTTGCTTTAAATAATTATTTTATGATTGTTTCTATATAAGAGGACACTATCACAAAAATAACAACTTAATGAAACGATATTTATATACCGCCTTATTTCAACGTATGTATTGATTTTGTATATATGCTTGACGATGAGCTGTATTGCGTAAATTTACTACAATATATGTTCTGTTCTTTATCTATGGCGATTGTGAGGATAAATAATAAAAACATATAATCAATTTAAACCAAAGTCGCTCACCTTCAGGATAGTAAGCGGGTAAATTATCGATATTACGATATTGGCAATCATCGGAAATATCTGAATACGATTCGTGCATTTCCGATCGTCTGTACACAGCACCACCACCAGCGTATGACGCGGTTTCCATTCTTGTTGGTAGTCCAGTTTCAAGATATGGCGTTCGGAAACGTGGACCTGGTCTAAGAGACAAGTAATGATTAAACTATAATGGCGTAATAAAAACGAATTTATTTCAGTTGTCTAAATTTAAGATGAAATAAAACATAAACGCACATTAAAAATAAATACATTTGACCATTTTAGACATGGAAATTAAAGATGTATTAAATGTATATATGGCATTTTTGAAAAGTAACATGAACATGAAGTGTAAATGTTGCACAAACTATACTGGATCTAGTTAATGGCGACGTGAATGATTATAAAACGCAACTTACGTATTTTTTCAATGTTAATACGTTTAAGTTGTATCAGTGTCTTCTTGAGCAGAGATATTCTAGTCTAAACAATATAATTTAGTCACTGACCAACGGTGTTATAATTTGTTTAATATTGCGGTCACATTCATAAGGACACACTCATTAATTAAAGAGACACAAGCCAATGTTGTTAATAAATATTACTGTACACAACTCACAACCATCAGGAAATATGAATCTTCAGCTATTGCTATCTCAAGTTTCATTTGCATTTGTTAAGAAAACAGAAGTAATGAACTAAAACTAATTTAATTGTGCAAACATGAGTAAAAACCTATAAAAGTCCAACTGACGTTTCCTTAATGTTCACAAAAGCGGTTATGTATTAACATTGCGGCTTGTTCCTTTAACATTTCTCAGGAGCAGTTCCTGTCTCTGGAACAGATTACACGCTGCACATGTAGGAGGAATGACAGACGCAATAGCACCAGCGTTAACCGCTAACGCGAATATAAAGGTCCAAACCCAAGGCCCGGGCGTATCAAATATTATTGGGTATATAATTCTTTGCTACAAGGGACCAATCGTTGTTCTTATTTCATAATGTATGTAACAATGTCTTGTTTGGATGTGACATATATTTATGATAATGGATACGTTATATTTATCCTCTTTACCTGGAACTGTATACTTTCATATCTTTTATCGCCTTTCTTTTGTTGCTGTAGATTGTCATTAGAGTTATAACCACGACGGTCAGCAGTTATAACGGTAATCCGATTCCAAGTCCAAGTACCAGAACCAAATTGTCTGTAAAATTGACATATACATGTTACACTAGCTAGATATAATGTTTGGTAGACGACAACGAAACGAAATTAAAAGTCAGTGAAATCAATAATATATATTTCATGTGACCCATCTCCATTACATGTTGAACAAAATATGTTTAAATTATATAAGACAATGTATACATGTAGCGAAAGTAAATGCTATACGTGCTATACGGAATTAAATGAATTGTCGGTGAAACCTGTATATGTTATATATATAATAGCTAAAGTAGATTATAAATGTACAGCTAAATGAAATAAAAAGTCAGCGAAACCTGTATATGTTATATATGATAGCTAAAGTAGATGATAAAAGTACAGCGAAATGAAATAAAAAGTCAGCGAAACCTGTATATGTTATATATGATAGCTAAAGTAGATTATAAAAGTACAGCTAAATGAAATAAAAAGTCAGCGAAACCTGTATATGTTATATATAATAGCTAAAGTAGATGATAAAAGTACAGCGAAATGAAATAAAAAGTCAGCGAAACCTGTATATGTTATATATGATAGCTAAAGTAGATTATAAAAGTACAGCTAAATGAAATAAAAAGTCAGCGAAACCTGTATATGTTATATATATAATAGCTAAAGTAGATTATAAAAGTACAGCTAAATGAAATAAAAAGTCAGCGAAACCTGTATATGTTATATATAATAGCTAAAGTAGATGATAAAAGTACAGTGAAATGAAATAAAAAGTCAGCGAAACCTGTATATGTTATATATAATAGCTAAAGTAGATTATAAAAGTACAGCTAAATGAAATAAAAAGTCAGCGAAACCTGTATATGTTATATATAATAGCTAAAGTAGATTATAAAAGTACAGCTAAATGAAGTAAAAAGTCAGCGAAACCTGTATATGTTATATATATAATAGCTAAAGTAGATTATAAAAGTACAGCTAAATGAAGTAAAAAGTCAGCGAAACCTGTATATGTTATATATATAATAGCTAAAGTAGATTATAAAAGTACAGCTAAATGAAATAAAAAGTCAGCGAAACCTGTATATGTTATATATAATAGCTAAAGTAGATGATAAAAGTACAGCTAAATGAAGTAAAAAGTCAGCGAAACCTGTATATGTTATATATATAATAGCTAAAGTAGATTATAAAAGTACAGCTAAATGAAGTAAAAAGTCAGCGAAACCTGTATATGTTATATATATAATAGCTAAAGTAGATTATAAAAGTACAGCTAAATGAAATAAAAAGTCAGCGAAACCTGTATATGTTATATATAATAGCTAAAGTAGATGATAAAAGTACAGCGAAATGAAATAAAAAGTCAGCGAAACCTGTATATGTTATATATAATAGCTAAAGTAGATGATAAAAGTACAGCGAAATGAAGTAAAAAGTCAGCGAAACCTGTATATGTTATATATAATAGCTAAAGTAGATGATAAAAGTACAGTGAAATGAAATAAAAAGTCAGCGAAACCTGTATATGTTATATATAATAGCTAAAGTAGATGATAAAAGTACAGTGAAATGAAATAAAAAAGTCAGCGAAACCTGTATATGTCATATATAATAGCTAAAGTAGATTATAAAAGTACAGCGAAATGAAATACAAAGTCAGTGAAACCTGTATATGTTATAGTCAGTGAGACCTGTATATGTTATATATAATAGCTTTAGTAAATGATAAAAGTACAGCAAAATGAAATAAAAAAGTCAGCGAAATCTGTATATGTTATATATATAATAGCTAAAGTAGATTATAAAAGTACAGCGAAATGAAATAAAAAAGTCAGTGAAACCTGTATATGGTATATATAATAGCTAAAGTAGATTATAAACGTATAGCGAAATTAAATAAAAAGTAAGTGAAACCTGTTTATGTTATATATAATAGCTTTAGTAAATGATAAAAATACAGCGAAATGAAATAAAAAGTCAGTGAAATATGTATTTATTATGTATAAAAGCTTTAGTAAATGATAAACGTGTACTGAAATGAAATAAAAAGTCAGTGAAATATCTTAAAATATTTACAAATTCAAACGTGATTTTATATATAATATAAGTTCAATACAAATATATTGTTTAAAATAAAACTATAATTACATTTGTACGAGACTTTTAAATGTTACAATATTATTTAATATGATAAAAATGCGTCCAAGTGAAACTGAATGGTAATTAAATGAACTCGGAATATATAATATATCATAGCTATAGTAACTGATAAACATGCACAAAATAAAAATAAGATTCAGTAAAATCTGAAACGTGAATATATGTAAACGTGATTATATTTAAATATTAGATAAAAACAAACTAGAACAAAGGACTAATTAATATACTATCCAGTTACAAACTCCGTACATGTTAAATATTCAATACTGGACTGGCAGCCCTCGAAAATTTTCTTCAAGTACATCTAATATAGGACTTGATGCGAACATTTTAAACATAGTTAAATAATCAAGTTCGAGCTCAAGTCATATTTTTTTAGACACTGTCCCAGATTCTCTTAGGAATATCACCCAGGAAACATATATGTTATTAGTTTGTTTATTGAACTTTCTAACAAAAAATCAGTTAATTATTTTTTTTGGTTTAAATTTTTATTTGTTCACTATACATATTGCAAAAATATTTGATATAATACATACAGTTAACTGTTTTGATATGAACGTATAAAATAATGTTAAAATAAGGAAAGATGAGGAAAGAAAATGCAATTTATTCGATTTATTTTCGTGTTGCGTCACTTTATATTTAATACTTGCTATCATTTCTTTTCTTAAGTTTCATGATATTTCAAATAATTTATAAAATTGCTGAGCACTGGAATTGTTTTAGCATACTTGTTTTTGAAAATAAAATATTTTCCATAAATCAATATGTAGTTTAAAAAACTCGAATAATTGTTCTGGTCAAGATTCCCCAATACGAACCGTTGGAAAATACAAATCTAATTCAATCAGGTTTTCATTCAGATATACTTTAAGTACTGTCCAAAAAACCTCTCAGTTAATTCATATTATATACATTAATGCATTATTCCGCTTATGATGACATAATATGTTAATCGTTTATACATTTTATACCTTTAGTTTTAATGGGTCTGCAATTAAAAACACGAGTTTATTTAAGAGATTATATAAACAACATCATGTTTTATTCCATAAACCACTTGAATAACAAAATGTTAACATTCCTTTTGCATAGCTTAAGTGTGTATCAATGTAATTACATTCCCAGCTTAACTAATATAAGGCCGCATGACCATGAAGTTTTATATTTTCTAAATAGAATCAGGGCTAGTGTGTTTTTTGAGAGGCCATCAGGTAGAACCTAGAATCGAGACCGCCGTTTCTGGCATGGACGTTTACACCGTATCCAGTCTGCACAGTCCCGTTTGAGATGCCATCAGGTAGAACCTGGATTCGAGACCGCCAACTCTGGCATGGACGTTAACACCATATCCATGTCTGCACAGTCCCGTTTGAGAGGCCATCAGGTAGAACCTGGATTCGAGACCGCCAACTCTGGCATGGACGTTAACACCGTATCCATGTCTGCACAGTCCCGTTTGAGAGGCCATCAGGTAGAACCTGGATTCGAGACCGCCAACTCTGGCATGGACGTTTACACCGTATCCATGTCTGCACAGTTCCGTTTGAGAGGCCATCAGGTAGAACCTGGATTCGAGACCGCCAACTCTGGCATGGACGTTAACAACGTATCCATGTCTGCACAGTCCCGTTTGAGATGCCATCAGGTAGAACCTGGATTCGAGACCACCAACTCTGGCATGGACGTTTACACCGTATCCATGTCTGCACAGTCCCGTTTGAGAGGCCATCAGGTAGAACCTAGAATCGAGACCGCCAACTCTGGCATGGACGTTAACACCGTATCCATGTCTGCACAGCCCCGTTTGAGAGGCCATCAGGTAGAACCTGGAATCGAGACTGCCAACTCTGGCATGGACGTTAACACCGTATCCATGTCTACACAGTCCCGTTTGAGAGGCCAACAGGTAGAACCTGGAATCGAGACCGCCAACTCTGGCATGGACGTTAACACCGTATCCATGTCTGCACAGCCCCGTTTGAGAGGCCATCAGGTAGAACCTGGAATCGAGACTGCCAACTCTGGCATGGACGTTAACACCGTATCCATGTCTACACAGTCCCGTTTGAGAGGCCAACAGGTAGAACCTGGAATCGAGACCACCAACTCTGGCATGGATGTTTACACCGTATCCAGACTGCACAGTCCCGTTTGAGATGCCATCAGGTAGAACCTGGAATCGAGACCGCCAACTCTGGCATGGACGTTAACACCGTATCCATGTCTGCACAGCCCCGTTTGAGAGGCCATCAGGTAGAACCTGGAAACGAGACCGCCAACTCTGGCATGGACGTTAACACCGTATCCATGTCTGCACAGTCCCGTTTGAGAGGCCATCAGGTAGAACCTGGAATCGAGACCGCCAACTCTGGCATGGACGTTAACACCGTATCCAGTCTGCACAGTCCCGTTTGAGAGGCCATCAGGTAGAACCTGGAATCGAGACCGCCAACTCTGGCATGGACGTTAACACCGTATCCAGTCTGCACAGTCCCGTTTGAGAGGCCATCAGGTAGAACCTGGAAACGAGACTGCCAACTCTGGCATGGACGTTAACACCGTATCCAGTCTGCACAGTCCCGTTTGAGATGCCATCAGGTAGAACCTGGAATCGAGACCGCCAACTCTGGCATGGACGTTAACACCGTATCCATGTCTGCACAGTCCCGTTTGAGAGGCCATCAGGTAGAACCTGGAATCGAGACCGCCAACTCTGGCATGGACGTTAACACCGTATCCATGTCTGCACAGTCCCGTTTGAGAGGCCATCAGGTAGAACCTGGAATCGAGACCGCCAACTCTGGCATGGACGTTAACACCGTATCCATGTCTGCACAGTCCCGTTTGAGATGCCATCAGGTAGAACCTGGAATCGAGACCGCCAACTCTGGCATGGACGTTAACACCGTATCCATGTCTGCACAGTCCCGTTTGAGAGGCCATCAGGTAGAACCTGGAAACGAGACTGCCAACTCTGGCATGGACGTTAACACCGTATCCAGTCTGCACAGTCCCGTTTGAGAGGCCATCAGGTAGAACCTGGATTCGAGACCGCCAACTCTGGCATGGACGTTTACACCGTATCCATGTCTGCACAGTTCCGTTTGAGAGGCCATCAGGTAGAACCTGGAAACGAGACTGCCAACTCTGGCATGGACGTTAACACCGTATCCAGTCTGCACAGTCCCGTTTGAGATGCCATCAGGTAGAACCTGGATTCGAGACCGCCAACTCTGGCATGGACGTTAACACCGTATCCATGTCTGCACAGTCCCGTTTGAGAGGCCATCAGGTAGAACCTGGAAACGAGACTGCCAACTCTGGCATGGACGTTAACACCGTATCTAGTCTGCACAGTCCCGTTCGAGAGGCCATCAGGTAGAACCTGGAAACGAGACTGCCAACTCTGGCATGGACGTTAACACCGTATCCAGTCTGCACAGTCCCGTTTGAGATGCCATCAGGTAGAACCTGGAATCGAGACCGCCAACTCTGGCATGGACGTTAACACCGTATCCATGTCTGCACAGTCCCGTTTGAGAG
This sequence comes from Panopea generosa, assembly GCA_029582155.1. Lineage (NCBI taxonomy): Eukaryota > Metazoa > Mollusca > Bivalvia > Adapedonta > Hiatellidae > Panopea > Panopea generosa. The sequence continues at coordinate 66,356,507 of CM055897.1, forward strand.
GCCATCAGGTAGAACCTGGAAACGAGACTGCCAACTCTGGCATGGACGTTAACACCGTATCCAGTCTGCACAGTCCCGTTTGAGAGGCCATCAGTTAGAACCTGGATTCGAGACCGCCAACTCTGGCATGGACGTTTACACCGTATCCATGTCTGCACAGTCCCGTTTGAGAGGCCATCAGGTAGAACCTGGATTCGAGACCGCCAACTCTGGCATGGACGTTTACACCATATCCATGTCTGCACAGTCCCGTTTGAGAGGACATCAGGTAGAACCTGGATTCGAGACCACCAACTCTGGCATGGACGTTAACACCGTATCCATGTCTGCACAGTCCCGTTTGAGAGGACATCAGGTAGAACCTGGATTCGAGACCGCCAACTCTGGCATGGACGTTAACACCGTATCCATGTCTGCACAGTCCCGTTTGAGAGGCCATCAGGTAGAACCTGGATTCGAGACCGCCAACTCTGGCATGGACGTTTACACCGTATCCATGTCTGCACAGTCCCGTTTGAGAGGACATCAGGTAGAACCTGGAATCGAAACCGCCAACTCTGGCATGGACGTTAACACCATCCATGTCTGCACAGTCCCGTTTGAGAGGCCATCAGGTAGAAGCTGGATTCGAGACCGCCAACTCTGGCATGGACGTTAACACCGTATCCATGTCTGCACAGTCCCGTTTGAGAGGCCATCAGGTAGAACCTGGATTCGAGACCGCCAACTCTGGCATGGACGTTAACATCGTATCCATGTCTGCACAGTCCCGTTGGAGAGGCCATCAGGTAGAACCTGGAATCGAGACCACCAACTCTGGCATGGACGTTAACACCGTATCCATGTCTGCACAGTCCCGTTTGAGAGGCCATCTGGTAGAACCTGGAATCGAGACCGCCAACTCTGGCATGGACGTTAACACCGTATCCATGTCTGCACAGTCCCGTTTAAGAGGCCACCAGGTAGAACCTGGATTCGAGACCGCCAACTCTGGCATGGACGTTAACACCGTATCCATGTCTGAACAGTCCCGTTTGAGAGGCCATCAGGTAGAACCTGTATTTGAGACCGCCAACTCTGGCATGAACGTTAACACCGTATCCATGTCTGCACAGTCCCGTTTGAGAGGCCATCAGGTAGAACCTGGAATCGAGACCGCCAACTCTGGCATGGACGTTAACACCGTATCCATGTCTGCACAGCCCCGTTTGAGAGGCCACCAGGTAAAACCTGGAATCGAGAACGCTTACTCTGGCATGGACGTTTACACCGTATCCATGTCTGCACAGTCCCGTTTGAGAGGCCACCAGGTAGAACCTTGATTCGAGACCGCCAACTCTGGCATGGACGTTTACACCGTATCCATGTCTGCACAGTCCCGTTTGAGAGGCCACCAGGTAAAACCTGGAATCGAGAACGCTTACTCTGGCATGGACGTTTACACCGTATCCATGTCTGCACAGTCCCGTTTGAGAGGCCACCAGATAGAACCTTGATTCGAGACCGCCAACTCTGGCATGGACGTTTACACCGTATCCATGTCTGCACAGTCCCGTTTGAGAGGCCATCAGGTAGAACCTGGATTCGAGACCACCAACTCTGGCATGGACGTTTACACCGTATCCATGTCTGCACAGTCCCGTTTGAGAGGCCATCAGGTAGAACCTGGATTCGAGACCGCCAACTCTGGCATGGACGTTAACACCGTATTCATGTCTGCACAGTCCCGTTTGAGAGGCCATCAGGTAGAACCTGGAATCGAGACCGCCAACTCTGGCATGGACGTTTACACCGTATCCATGTCTGCACATTCCCGTTTGAGAGGCCATCAGGTAGAACCTGGATTCGAGACTGCCAACTCTGGCATGGACGTTAACACCGTATCCATGTCTGCACAGTACCTTTTGAGAGGCCATCAGGTAGAACCTGGAATCGAGACTGCCAACTCTGGCATGGACGTTAACACCGTATCCATGTCTACACAGTCCCGTTTGAGAGGCCATCAGGTAGAACCTGGAATCGAGACCACCAACTCTGGCATGGATATTTACACCGTATCCAGACTGCACAGTCCCGTTTGAGATGCCATCAGGTAGAACTTGGAATCGAGACCGCCAACTCTGGCATGGACGTTAACACCGTATCCATGTCTGCACAGTCCCGTTTGAGAGGCCATCAGGTAGAACCTGGATTCGAGACCGCCAACTCTGGTATGGACGTTTACACCGTATCCATGTCTGCACAGTCCCGTTTGAGAGGCCATCAGGTAGAACCTGGATTCGAGACTGCCAACTCTGGCATGGACGTTTACACCGTATCCATGTCTGCACAGTCCCGTTTGAGAGGACATCAGGTAGAACCTGGATTCGAGACCGCCAACTCTGGCATGGACGTTAACAACGTATCCATGTCTGCACAGTCCCGTTTGAGAGGACATCAGGTAGAACCTGGATTCGAGATCACCAACTCTGGCATGGACGTTAACACCGTATCCATGTCTGCACAGTCCCGTTTGAGAGGACATCAGGTAGAACCTGGATTCGAGACCGCCAACTCTGGCATGGACGTTAACACCGTATCCATGTCTGCACAGTCCCGTTTGAGAGGCCATCAGGTAGAACCTGGATTCGCGACCGCCAACTCTGGCATGGACGTTTACACCGTATCCATGTCTGCACAGTCCCGTTTGAGAGGACATCAGGTAGAACCTGGAATCGAAACCGCCAACTCTGGCATGGACGTTAACACCGTATCCATGTCTGCACAGTCCCGTTTGAGAGGCCATCAGGTAGAAGCTGGATTCGAGACCGCCAACTCTGGCATGGACGTTAACACCGTATCCATGTCTGCACAGTCCCGTTTGAGAGGCCATCAGGTAGAACCTGGATTCGAGACCGCCAACTCTGGCATGGACGTTAACATCGTATCCATGTCTGCACAGTCCCGTTTGAGAGGCCATCAGGTAGAACCTGGATTCGAGACCACCAACTCTGGCATGGACGTTAACACCGTATCCATGTCTGCACAGTCCCGTTTGAGAGGCCATCAGGTAGAAGCTGGATTCGAGACCGCCAACTCTGGCATGGACGTTAACACCGTATCCATGTCTGCACAGTCCCGTTTGAGAGGCCATCAGGTAGAACCTGGATTCGAGACCGCCAACTCTGGCATGGACGTTAACATCGTATCCATGTCTGCACAGTCCCGTTTGAGAGGCCATCAGGTAGAACCTGGATTCGAGACCACCAACTCTGGCATGGACGTTAACACCGTATCCATGTCTGCACAGTCCCGTTTGAGAGGCCACCAGGTAGAACCTTGATTCGAGACCGCCAACTCTGGCATGGACGTTTACACCGTATCCATGTCTGCACAGTCCCGTTTGAGAGGCCATCAGGTAGAACCTGGAATCGAGACCGCCAACTCTGGCATGGACGTTAACACCGTATCCATGTCTGAACAGTCCCGTTTGAGAGGCCATCAGGTAGAACCTGGATTCGAGACCGCCAACTCTGGCATGAACGTTAACACCGTATCCATGTCTGCACAGTCCCGTTTGAGAGGCCATCAGGTAGAACCTGGAATCGAGACCGCCAACTCTGGCATGGACGTTAACACCGTATCCATGTCTGCACAGCCCCGTTTGAGAGGCCACCAGGTAAAACCTGGAATCGAGAACGCTTACTCTGGCATGGACGTTTACACCGTATCCATGTCTGCACAGTCCCGTTTGAGAGGCCACCAGGTAGAACCTGGATTCGAGACCGCCAACTCTGGCATGGACGTTTACACCGTATCCATGTCTGCACAGTCCCGTTTGAGAGGCCATCAGGTAGAACCTGGATTCGAGACCGCCAACTCTGGCATGGACGTTTACACCGTATCCATGTCTGCACAGTCCCGTTTGAGAGGCCATCAGGTAGAACCTGGATTCGAGACCGCCAACTCTGGCATGGACGTTAACACCGTATTCATTTCTGCACAGTCCCGTTTGAGAGGCCATCAGGTAGAACCTGGATTCGAGACCGCCAACTCTGGCATGGACGTTTACACCGTATCAATGTCTGCACATTCCCGTTTGAGAGGCCATCAGGTAGAACCTGGATTCGAGACTGCCAACTCTGGCATGGACGTTAACACCGTATCCATGTCTGCACAGTACCTTTTGAGAGGCCACCAGGTAGAACCTGGATTCGAGACCGCCAACTCTGGCATGGACATTAACACCGTATCCATGTCTGCACAGTCCCGTTTGAGAGGCCAACAGGTAGAACCTCGATTCGAGACCGCCAACTCTGGCATGGACGTTAACACCGTATCCATGTCTGCACAGTCCCGTTTGAGAGGCCATCAGGTAGAACCTGGAATCGAGACCGCCAACTCTGGCATGGACGTTAACACCGTATCCATGTCTGCACAGTCCCGTTTGAGAGGCCATCAGGTAGAACCTGGATTCGAGACTGCCAACTCTGGCATGGACGTTAACATCGTATCCATGTCTGCACAGTACCTTTTGAGAGGCCACCAGGTAGAACCTGGATTCGAGACCGCCAACTCTGGCATGGACATTAACACCGTATCCATGTCTGCACAGTCCCGTTTGAGAGGCCAACAGGTAGAACCTCGATTCGAGACCGCCAACTCTGGCATGGACGTTAACACCGTATCCATGTCTGCACAGTCCCGTTTGAGAGGCCATCAGGTAGAACCTGGAATCGAGACCGCCAACTCTGGCATGGACGTTTACACCGTATCCATGTCTGCACAGTCCCGTTTGAGAGGCCATCATGTAGAACCTGGAATCGAGACCGCCAACTCTGGCATGGACGTTTACACCGTGTGTATATAAGTAGTATTTGATTGTTCTGTTTGTTATGGGTTAAGCATCATTTCAACACATTGCAGGTTACATATGACATCTTATTTTATTGGTAGAGACCTCTAAATTAATCTAAATAGAATTCCTGCCCGACCGCCAGTAACGGACAAACTTTTTCATATATAAACAAAAGATACTTGGTCGTTTAAAGATAAAACTCAATGTCTGTGTATTGTGTTTTAAAAACAACAACAACAAACACTGGCCAATGTGCCATACTATACGTTGACAAATGCTCTTAAAATTATTTTTTTTATCATTGTAATAATGATAAAGATGTTTAAACCCTGAATTAAATACTAGATGGCGTCTTTAAAAATCGAAAAGGATTAGTGGAATTTATTGATGATTTAACTTTGTTCCATCTCCTAAAAACATTCCGAACATCCCGCCATTATGAACTGGTTGAAATAATACCAATAATGAATGGGTCAAAGTTTTTAAATGTTGATATCTATTATAAGACCATACTGAAATCGCACTGATAATTACTTTCACATAATTTTATATATTGCTTATTAATTTAAAACATTTAGCTTATAAAATACTAAATATTTTTCATTTATCATGTTTATGTAATATGTGTTATTTCTTCATGTGTGGAGGATTTATTGACTGATTGAATATTTAGCGTCATTTTTATGCCATCGAAGGCTAACAGACGATCAGTTAACCTAATCACTGTTTCTTTGGATCCTCAAAGGTTAAACAGTACTCGAGCACACCCCATCTTCGCAAATAACTAATATCTTCCCCATTTGAATCAGCGTTGAGAGACGAATGATGAGACACACGGTCATACATCAATCATCACGAAGATTGTTGCCAGGCGGAGATTCAAACTCACGACCCCTGGAATGTGCGGAGGAAATACGATTACATATATAATTATTATTGGAATTTAATTTATATATGTTATATAAATATAAAGATTTTTCGAAGTTCTACATGTATACGTTACAACAACACAACTATAGATGAGTCTTTTTTTTATTCAATCCTTTAACGTCTCACTACACAATTACGCCCCTTTTTCCCAACGGTAACATGATTCTTAAGCTAAAAAAAAAAGAACCTTCGTAATTTGGTTTTGAAATATTTTCAAAATGGTTCATAGTGGTTGTGATTTCTTGCTGCAGATGAGCAGAGCAAAAGTTGGCATAGCATATACTGCAATAAGACATCACCGGTGTTAAAAAAGTGACTTTTATAGAGTTTAAACGTATGCATATATTTATGTGCATTTGAGGACTTCCTTTTTTAAAAAAAACTCAGGGTCTCACTGCACCCTCTTTAAAAAAAAGAAGCTGGTAAACCTACCAGTTATTGTGCATTTTTATGTTGGTACACTTTCCTGCTGTGATAAAAAATACTTTAAATAAAATTCTATGTGGAATTCTTTTTTTACCTCATTTTATATAGAACAAAGAACAAAATTTAACTGGGTAGTGAGACCTATAGTTTCATAAAAACAAACTTACCTGACACAACGAACAATCACCTCTATCTTGATACCTGGCATTTTCATTTCATATTCTGCAAGCAACTGCGGAAAAAGCAATGCGTTACAATAAGTGTACAACCAGTTATAATGAAAGTAAAATAATCAAATACCCCACTCAACTGATAAGTAACTATTTTCCATTGCTTCCTTTTTTAATTTGAAATATAAGTGTCACCGAAAAAACGGCAACACATTTATTTTTTCGTTTAATCAGATTATATGTTAGAAAATAATATTTGCGAATTCAAAAATAATTATGAAAAATCAACTTACCGAAATGCAATCATATGAGATTCAAGATGGCGACAGACGATGGCGCACATATTTATAGTCTATGTTGCTAATCAATGATGCTTCACCCAATTAAAAAAAAAATGTCGAGCTCATATGCATAACCTATTGTCGGACATTTGCCGATATTTGCCCGTATCAACAATCGCAAAAGATACGTTTGAAATAAATACTGTTACTCATTAATTTATGACATAAGAGAGCGATTTTTTTTATGTTTCATTATCAAATACAAACTAAAAACATTAACTCCAAAAGTATTATCCGATTTTAATTAATAAATATGAAAATTAAAATTCATCGCAACATGGATGATATTTTTCATCAAATAAATAGTCTGTAAAACGGCCCCAGCTCTCCCGATGGGTCCGTTAAATAGCAATGTTTGGCATGTCATATTTGAGTACGTTGATTGGTTAGTTGCTTCAGGGAAAGATTATGTGACGTCACAGTTTAGTAAGCGCTCATTTGATATGTGGGACAGGCATAGAATTCCCTGTTTTTTTTTACTGGGAGATAATATATACCTGATCCGGGAGATTCTGGGATAAACTATCATACTCGTATAAATGAACAAAAGAATAATAGAAAAAATCGTTTTTAATCCAAAATATCTTAAACAAACACTACTGTAACGTGCACCAAGCGGATTATGCACACAATTACTAATACATATGATATATAAGAATTTTCCTTGGGTTACTTGCCGTTTGATTTAAGATAAATGGTGAAATAATTTTCCTTCAGCTACTTTGCTTTATGATTGGATGACAAATGATTGAACAAATGACTCGTGTTGAAAAAGAATAATCACGTACAATTAACTTCTACATATAAAACCAAATTATAAAGGTTTCGAACTAACGTTTCAAACAAACTTTTCGCACAACACTAAACACTATGCCCAGAACTGTGTTTTAAATAAAACTAGTTCTGCAGCACTCCAAACAAATGCCCAGGACTCTGTTTTAAATAAATAAAACTAGTCCTGCAGCACACCAAACTCGAAACTCCGAGCTGCACCAAAGTATCAGACTTACGTCTCAAACACTTGCTCAGGACTCTGTTTTAACTAAATAAAACTAGTCCTGCAGCAATGTTCCAATCCTGTCCCAACACCTGTCTGAGACAAACAATGGCACCCAACAGACTACGACCCGGAGCACTGTTCACAAGTTTCAGAGGGTTCTGCAATTCTGAGTTCAAAACTGTACTTCTGAGAATCCCTCATTCACTTGTGACATTCGGTCCAAAGTCCCAGTCTGTATTGCCAAATAATAATAATCAATAAATTAAATAATAAGGCAGGGTAACACCAGACTGACCCAGAATACTAGCGGTCTGCTGCTTATATAGCATTAGTCACATGGCCTAGTCACATGACTTCAATCGGGCATTTTTAGTGTTGTTTGACCACATAATGATGTTCGAGATTATGCGATTCCATTGAATTAACATCCTTAATCAAATTCAATGAGCGTCTGCCTGACAATTGATTAACTACGTTTTTCTGTACGTTTATTATTGTAACTTAATTAACAATAAGGAATGCTTAGACTATTCATATATAAAAGGTATATATAAAGTTATCAACCAATAGAAAAGAAAAGTGATATAAAAATTATCCCGATATTATGGATCTTTATATGTACAAGGCGTTTTTCGTCACACTACCAATGCTGCTCGTGTATTTAGTCGAGATAATACAAACTACTACCTACCAGTGTATAAAGTTCTGATATGTAGTCATTGCTGACCGTGTATTAAGTTGACTTGAGATAATACAAAATACTACCTACCGATGTATAAAGTTCCGATATGTAGTTATTAACCGTCTGTGACACACTGAGATTTACAGCATTCGGCAAGATTATGTTTAGTGTCAACTCAGCCTCTATTGATGAAAAGTAAGCTGTGGAAATAAACAATCTTAATGACAACATATGCACATTATGGTTTGTTGCTTATGGTAAGTAAAATGTATCTTTAAATTTAATTTCTCGCAAATGGTCAAAATTAATACCTATTCTGAAAATCAGATATCCATTGAAAATGATGCGTTTACGAAAATTACATGACAAAGGTTTAACAAGTGTCATCGCCTTGGAACGGCCAGAAGAAGAACCGTCATTAAGAAACTTACACCTAGTAATCAGGGGCAACTGACCTCACTCTTTCCCCAGTCGTCACATCTTAAAACGACGTATAGTTGCTTCCAACAATTGTAGTGATTTTGAGGAGCACTTGATCAAATTGACAGATAAAGAACTACTGAAAAACTGAAACACAGCAATTGTTGATGACACTAGTTGTATCTTTTTTCAAACAAATTAACAAAATAGCGCGAAAGCATATGCATTCGCAATATATATTATTATTCGTATGTGTACATACCCGGTATGGGAAGTAGAGTGGTGCTTGTGGAAGCTATAAAAATTAAAACAGAAATAGAACATATTAATGGTAGTAATAATGTAGGAGAGATCGAAACCAATGACAGGATAACGTGCTAAGTATCTATACACATTTAATGTTTTAGAGTTCACGGAATATTTGATTTTGGTGTAAAATGACTGAAGATGATTTGTCCAATGAAATTCGTTATTACACAATAAACATGACAAACCAAGCGAAAACATTTAAGGTAACTGCAGTTGTTAACTTGATAAAGTAGATAATTTCTTTATTTCATATAACAACATTTAACGCGATGGGATTTTATCACGTTAATGTAGTTGTTTAGTAAGTTAATTAAAGTAGTAGGTTATCACGTTTAAGTAGCAGTTTATCACGGTAAAGTTGTAGTTTAGTAAGTTAATTAAAGAAGTAGTTTATCAAGTTAAAGTTGTAATTTAGTAAGTTAATTAAAGTAGTAGTTTATCACTTTAAAGTAGTAGTTTATCACTTTAAAGTAGCAGTTTATCACGTAAAAGTTGTAGTTTAGTAAGTTAACTAAAGTAGTAGGTTATCACTTTAAAGTAGTAGTTTATCACGTTAAAGTAGCAGTTTATCACGTTAAAGAAGTAGTATAGTAAGTTTATTAAAGTAGTAGTTTATCACGTTAAAGTAGTAGTTTAGTAAGTTAATTAAAGTAGTAGTTTATCACTTTAAAGTAGTAGTTTAGTAAGTTAATTAAAGTAGTAGTTTATCACTTTAAAGTAGTAGTTTATCACGTTAAAGTTGTAGTTTAGTAAGTTAATTAAAGTTGTAGTTTATCACTTTAAAGTAGTAGTTTATCACGTTAAAGTAGGAGTTTATCACGTTAAAGAAGTAGTTTAGTAAGTGTATTAAAGTAGTAGTTTGTCACGTTAAAGTAGTAGTTTAGTGAGTTAATAAAAGTAGTAGTTTATCACTTTAAAGTAGTAGTTTATCACTTTAAAGTAGTAGTTTAGTAAGTTAATTAAAGTAGTAGTTTATCACTTTAAAGTAGTAGTTTATCACGTTAAAGTAAGAGTTTATCACGTTAAAGAAGTAGTTTAGTAAGTTTATTAAAGTAGTAGTTTATCACTTTAAAGTAGTAGTTTATCACTTTAAAGTAGCAGTTTATCACGTTAAAGTTGTAGTTTAGTAAGTTAATTAAAGTTGTAGTTGATCACTTTAAAGTAGTAGTTTATCACGTTAAAGTAGGAGTTTATCACGTTAAAGAAGTAGTTTAGTAAGTTTATTAATGTAGTAGTTTATCACGTTAAAGTAGTAGTTTAGTAAGTTAATTAAAGTAGTAGTTTATCACTTTAAAGTAGTAGGTTATAACTTTAAAGTAGTAGTTTAGTAAGTTAATTAAAGTAGTAGTTTATCACGTTAAAGTAGTAGTTTAGTAAGTTAATTAAAGTAGTAGTTTATCACTTTAAAGTAGTAGTTTATCACTTTAAAGTAGCAGTTTATCACGTTAAAGTTGTAGTTTAGTAGGTTAAATAAAGTAGTAGGTTATAACTTTAAAGTAGTAGTTTAGTAAGTTAATTAAAGTAGTAGTTTATTACGTTAAAGTAGTAGTTTAGTAAGTTAATTAAAGTAGTAGTTTATCACTTTAAAGTAGTAGTTTATCACTTTAAAGTAGCAGTTTATCACGTTAAAGTTGTAGTTTAGTAGGTTAAATAAAGTAGTAGGTTATAACTTTAAAGTAGTAGTTTATCACGTTAATTAAAGTAGTAGTTTATCACTTTAAAGTAGTAGTTTATCACGTTAAAGTTGTATTTTAGTAAGTTAATTAAAGTTGTAGTTTATCACTTTAAAGTAGTAGTTTATCACGTAGTAGGTTATAACTTTAAAGACTTAGGTCATCAATTTAAAGTAGTAGTTTATCACGTTAAAGTAGTAGTTTAGTAAGTTAATTAAAGTAGTAGGTTATCCTGCTAAAGTATAAGTTTATCACGTTCAAGTAGTAGCTTATCCCTTTAAAGTAGTAGTTTATCACGTTAAAGTAGTAGTTTATCTCGCTAAAGTAGTAGTTTATCCCGCTTAAGTAGTAGTTTGACTCGTTAAAGAGAGTTTAAGGTGTTGGCGTTTAACGTGCCAGCTCAGTTCATGGTGTGTATAATCGACCACCCATTCGTTATAAACGTGCAATTTGTAACGTTACATTAAGTTGGACGACTGCTATATAAATACATGTACTGTGTTTTAATTTACAGAAGTATTTTATTCATTGACATGTTACATTGGCATATTTCACCCAACCACATCAGTAAATGTCAGATAAATCTTACCGGCTATACAATTGGATCCATCATCCCGTGTATATCCAACAAGACATGAACACTCAAAGCCGCCTTCTGTATTATGGCAACCTTCGTGTTCACGTGCACACATATGAAACTCTGACTCACATTCATCAACATCAGTCTCACATTTACTGCCCGTCCATTTCCACGTGCACTCACACACACCGCTGACATGGTAACATGACTGTTCTGGTCTAAATGTATTGTTGTTGATACATTCACAAGACATGCTGCAGTTCACACCGAACGTGTTATTTGAACATGCTGAAACAAATTTATGAAAATAAATATTTTCAAATATTGTTCTATTTTGAAAACACTGAACAATTTTATTGGCTGACAATTTGGAACATCTGAATATTATTGGTGATGATTATTCAACACTTGCCAAATTTTGATGCAGTTGAAAATGCACATATTAATCTAAATGTAGTTCTAAATGAACATATTTTTAAATAATCGAGAATTCAATTGACCGCACTAGCATATTATAACAGACACTATTTACGATATGAATCCCGGCCTGGCAACAGTCTCCGTGGTATACGACATTGTGTCTCATTATCATTCATCTCTCACCGCTGATTCAAGTGAGAAAGTTATCAGTTACTTACAGAGATAAGGTGTGCTTGAGTACTGGTTAACCTTTCAGGATCCCAGGAAATAGTGGTTTGGTAAACTGATCGTCTGTTAGCCCTAGATGGCATTAACATGACACTAAATATTCAATCAATTATTGTCACATGAATATTGCACTAACTATCATATAAATATAGTGTGGAGATTGTACCATAGGGCGTTTAGACCTTTTTCAGTTGTTGATTAAAACTCTCCAACTTTTAAACTGAACAATATATGTTTATATGATAGTAAATTTAAAATCCTTGTTAGTTACGTAATGTTTAGCTTTTCTTAGTTAAATTCTTTAAAGGGAATTTATCAGGATTTTTAAAAAATTTAAGATTGGTTATAAACATGTGTTTCAAATAAATCATGCCTATATATATCGCTGACCACGTATTGCCAAAAGTTATCTAAGTAACCATGTCAAAATAATATATTGAAAATAACTTGGTCTACGCGCCTAGGTTAGATTAAAATTTTAGGATTTAGATTTCCCGCTTAGAATTGGAACATATTTTATGACGTATTAAATGAATCGCGTTATTTCATTTAAAAAAGTCCGAATTACGACTTAAAGGTCGTCTAACAGTATTTAAGTGCTGTCTATTTTTAAAAATGAGATTTCGTTTCAAATTTTGTCACGTTTTGTAGGATCTGAGTTACAAAACCATTCGGATCTTATTAATCAATTATAATGAGATGCTTTTTATCCATTTTAAAAATAATTATATGTTTTAAGACATTTATAGCGTTACTCTTGATAAACTCCCATTAAACATGACACTACAAACCTTCACAGTAGTTTTTACTCGTTGTGTGCATCACGTAGCCAGTCCGACAGGTACAGAAAAAGTCCCCGACGGTGTTCGTACAGTCGGCGTTATTCGGGCACATGTTAAGGTTAGTTGTACATTCATCTATATCTAGTGAACAGTCGCCACCTTCCCGAAACCAGTGTTACAAACACACCCAGCGCTTGCTGAACATCCCGATGAATGCGTTCCAATGCAGTTACACGTGTTTTCGCAGTTTTCTCCCCAGGTGTTATGCGGGCAAGCTGAAATATTGTCATTTCAATTTATTTCTATGTATTCTTTCGGAACCATTTAAAATATCTGTATGACGTTGTTATACGTGGTGCGTTATCAAATTACTTTTGTTTAAAAATTAATATTTATTTTTGCTTTTGATTTTCTTTTTTTTTAATTTGTATTAAAAATCTTTGCATTAATCAAAATGATTGCTTTGGATGTTATACCATGTAACATATTTTAATGGATGATTGTCATGTGTAAAGTGTGGTACACGTACATGTATGTTAATGTATGTTTGTAATGAGAAACATGTATGTTTAAGTTACAAAATGAAGAATTATTGAATCTTGAATCTTGTAGCAGTTGTGTTTAAACATCCAGTCCCATCTCTTGTGGGTCCAACTTCTTTCATCAACACATCGTATTCATCTTTCACTTTTGATTATCATTCTTTATTCGTTTCAAAGTAAATCTTAGTCGTGGACGTTTGCAACCGTTTCACATGGATACCTTTTATATGTATACCTTTTACATGTATACCTTTTATGTGTTTACCTTTTGTATGTATACATTTTATATGTATACCATTTACATGTATACCTTTTATATGTATACCTTTAACATGTATAACTTTTACATGTATACCTTCTACATGTATACCTTTTACATGTATACCTTTTACATGTATACCTTCTACATGTATACCATTTACATGTATACATTCTACATGTATACCTTCTACATGTATACCTTTTATATGTATAACTTTTACATGTTTACCTTTTACATGTATACTTTTTATATGTATACCTTTTACATGTTTACCTTTTACATGTATATCTTCTACATGTATACCTTTTATATGTATACATTTTACATGTATACCTTTTATATGTATACATTTTACATGTTTACCTTTTACATGTATACATTTTACATGTTTACCTCTTACATGTATACATTTTCCATGTATACATTTTACATGTTTACCTTTTATATGTATAACTTTTACATGTTTACCTTTTACATGTTTACCTTTTCCATGTATACATTTTACATGTTTACCTTATATATATATATATATTACATGTTTACCTTTTACATGTTTACCTTTTATATATACCTTTTATATGTATACCTTTTACATGCTAACCTTTTACATGTATACCTTTTACATGCATACCTTTTATATGCATACCTTTTACATGTATACCTTTTGCATGTATACGTTTTATATGTATACCTTTTATATGTATACGTTTTATATTTATACGTTTTATATATATACGTTTGATATGTGTACGTTTTATATGTATACCTTTTATATGTATAGAGTTATATGTATATCTTTTAGATGTATACTGTTTATATGTATACGTTTTTTATGTATACCTTTTTATAAGTATACGTTCAATATGTATACCTTTTACATGTATACCTTTTATATATATACGTTTTATATGTATACATTTTATATATATACGTTTTACATGTATACCTTTTATATGTATACGTTTCATATGTATACGTTTTATATGTATACGTTTTATATGTATACCGCTTATATGTATACCGTTTATATGTATACCATTTATATGTATACGTTTTATATATGCATGTTTTATATGTATACCTTTTTCATATATACCTTTCATATGTATACCTTTAATATGTATACCTTTTATATGTATATGTTTTATATGTATACGTTTTATATGTATACCTTTTTTATGTTTACGTTTTACATGTATACGTTTGATATGTATCCCTTTTACATTA